>CM061919.1:10797686-11397686 GCA_031002005.1 Vandiemenella viatica
TTTCCATCTCTACCACTTGACATTTGTAGGAAGAAGGATCAATTTTGGAAGGTGGTACAACGAGTTTTCAAAGTACTGCATGAACTGAAGAGTATAATGAGCATATTCTAGGGAAGTAGGGAAGCTATGATACTGAATCTTGATCAGGAAGTTGCTATAGTATGGTGGAATAGAAGGGAGCCTACACTACTGGCATCAACAGTTACTATTGGGATAAAGGAACTGGGTTGGGGGTCATTTGAAGACAGGAGGCAGGTGAAGGGTGTGTTAAGTGTTTACGGGCATACATTAACAAACAGCCCTGGATTGACATTGTGGGCCTACTTTTATGCGAGTTTTAAGGATAATTAAAGCAAAAAGCTCGTAAGTAACAAAAATTATTTTAATTTTATGTAAGATCGCTGATGATGTTAGATATTGAAAGGTACAGAACATTGTCCAAAGAGGGCGCCCCTTTGGCGAATCCAGGAGACTTTCCTGTCAGTCAACAACTTATGACTCCCAAGGGAGAAGCGAGAACATTCCTTGAACCTGTCAATAGTGAAGAATGACCTGGAGGTAGTTTTCAATGTAAGGCGACATAAATGGCAGACAGTAAAAACAGTTAATTGCCAGTCGCCGGTAGCTGGGGTATTTTTCAGAAATCTTGATAAATTACGTTGTCATCTTGCCGGAGAGGAGAGAGAGCACTGAATCCTGTGTCTCCAAGTCTGAGTGATTGTGGGGAGAAATGCTAGCAAATAAGGGAAGCCTGTGGCTCGAAAAACATGCCGTTGAACAATTTTGGCGTATTTCGTGATCAGAAATTAACGGAATCCGCTGCATGGAGGACGACATTGGAGTAGACGAGGAAACTAGTTTCCCACAGGGGAAGAAAACTGGGCACTTGATCAGCAGACTTGCGACTCGGTACTTGCGGGTGACGAGATCCTTATCAACGCAGTAGCTGCCGCTGTTCGACAACACTTCACGTCAGCTCCAGTCGCTGATCACCACGTCGCGGATTACACGATGGTGGACTGCCGTTGTACTACGCCACACCACGCTGCTCTCTTCACTGAACGGTGAAAGAACTAATTCGTTTCGCAGTTTGCCAGAACTCGGTTTTGAAAATGTATTGACGCCTTCATGCGCTTCACAGAACACATTTGAGAAACTTCCGCCCCCCGCTGAGCACGGCCATTGTGTGTTGTTAAGATCTTTGTTTGTAATAAACAACTTCAGCTACGTTTTGATTCTATACATTAACATTCGTTAGTAAATTTCATTCATTGATTTAATTGAACGTGAAATAAACATGTTCACATATGATTATTAATTTGTGCGTTTTAATTCTAATTGATAATGTTGACCAGACTTTCATTATAAATAATTAGGTAGTTTGGAGCCTCTGGCGCCCAAGTAATTTTGTCAATTAATCACAATTATTGAAGTAACATAATTATACCAAAATTACCTCCAATAGCTCCAATTGCCGACCAACTATTGTGGCATTATTTCTAATTTAGATAATGTTACGAATTTCTTAGAATCCCAATTAATTAAACAAGTTATTATAATTCAACATTAAATGAAAAATCAGGAGTAATGGATGGAAATGAAGAGATGACCATGACTATATTGTATATGAAATCTTCATTTCAGGCATTTAGAATTTTTTGCTCTTGTAACGAAACATTATAAATTTAGCGGATGTAAAATTATTTTTCGCGCAATACGTAGTCCCAAGTAGGATGGTAACGGAAAGTCATCTTTGCGGATGCGGATGAGGATGCGAATGTTCAGTGCTTGACATCCGCGGATGCAATTGTTTTGCGGAAGTGGAGGTTGAAAAATAAATTTATAATTATTTAGATTTTAATGTTTTATCAAAAATAAATTTAAAATCAAAATAAGTATATATTTTATGCCAAATTTTATAGTCTATTTCCATATAATACTGCCATATTGATTTATTTTTTGCCTCATGTTTTAACAACAAAAAACGGGGGGATTTCACAAGTGAATTAAATTATTTACATAATTACGCACGCGTCTAAATACGAACTTCGCGGAGTTAATGGCGCGACTAATCGAAGCGTCAGCACAAGGCTACGCCACCCCACATCTCCATGCTCGCTTTTATTTTATTTATTTTTTTTAAGGAAATTAGCATTTGCCTGGAGTGAATTTGGGAAACCATGTAAAACCCAAATGTGATTACCTGGACGGGGATTTGAACCTGAGTCCTCCCGAATTTGAGGTCAGAGTGTTACCGTCTCCCACCACGTTCGGTTCCGTGCCCGCCACTCGCCTTCCCACCGCTATAGTGGCGCATTCACAGTACAACTTGTAGGACCTACGATGTTCCGATTTTCGATAAAGGACTCATAATGGGTTGTGAAAGGGGTTACAGGACTACATGTAGGACGTGTTAGATGTTGATGGACTCCCAGGCAACCAAAACGGGTTCTCTGCTTTCCAAAAAGCTATGGATATTGGAGGAAGCTATTGGAGGAAATATCCTACGAGTGTGCGATAATGACACATGGTGTGCTTCGAGAAGTTTGAGTGGAAAGGATTGCTTGGAATATTTTGTTGGCCCCCTTCTATTAGCGTGATTGATTGAGCGTATCTTACGGTAGTTCTACACGGATATCGTATAAGTTGGACCGTGAATAGGCCACTTTACATGTAAAGTAAGTTGAAAGTTGTAAATTCGTGGCTTAGGTAAAAACTAGAGATGCCACGAATATTCGGCTACTATTCGGTATTCTGCTTATTCGGCCACTTTTTCCATATTCGGTATTCGGCTGAATGTTGCGTAATACTCGGCCGAATACCAAATAATGAAAAAAGAAAACTCACATATTACCCAAAAATGTATTTA
Organism: Vandiemenella viatica; assembly: GCA_031002005.1. Lineage (NCBI taxonomy): Eukaryota > Metazoa > Arthropoda > Insecta > Orthoptera > Morabidae > Vandiemenella > Vandiemenella viatica. Next base: position 10,800,556 of record CM061919.1, read on the forward strand.
TTTTAATTCCAATTTATTACATTTAATACTTAAAATCTACCAGCGGTAAGTTGTGATGTATGAAAACAATTTTTTCAGCATTTTTTGATAGCAAACGTTTGCGCTTTTCCTCATAAACTAAACCTGCTTCTGAAAATAGCCTCTCACTATATACTGTACTGCCAGGAGACCATAAGTAAATCCGAGCTACTTCTGTCAGTCTTGGATACTGTTAAGCGTTTGCTGACCCCCACTTGTAAAGGTCTGCCGTCCGATTTAGGCGAACAGTTTTCACATAAAAATCAATCTCATTCGCAATAACACTTTTCTTCTCCACATCATCACCATTTTGCATATTTTCAGTAGCAACTTCCTCAAAACAGTTTCAGAAACTTTCATGTATTTCAGTGGTTTCATCATTTTCATTAATATGTCTTTTCTTACTACGCGGAGGAGAATCATTACCGCAGCTACTAGAATATTCACAATTAATTTTCAGAGCTTCTGAAAGAATTTTCTGTTTTGCTTTTTGCGTTGGACGCAGTCCAAGAAAACTGGTTTTGAAACGCGGGTCAAGAAAAGTGGTAACCAGATACTTATTTATTATTTTCATCGAAGTTGAACCGTGTTTCAAACTCAGCTTGTAGTGAAGTTCTCATTCCCAATAAATTTGGTATTCTGTATGCAGTTTCAATAATGTATTTCAATAATGTGACGATATGTGGAATCACTTCAGAGATGCAGGAAATACCTGAGCTTGTTATTATCGTAATCTCCTCTAGCAGCTTCAGGAGCTTGATTCATTGTTCCATTAGCCGTCACTGAGAAGGTGTTAAATTGATTTAACACTCGTGATCAGTTATGTACAAAGAAACGGCTCGCTTTTGTTCTAATAATCTCTCCATTAAATAATATGTGGAATTCCATCAAGTGCTTACATCTTGTACTAGTTGGCGGTTTGGCAAGTCAAGTTCTTGGCGAATGAATTTCAACTTTTCTTGTGCAATGCCAGAGTAGTTAAATGGGCAGCAATTCGTCTTGCAGCAGCTACCATCTGCGTTATATCCGTTTGAGATTTTAGCGATTCCGCAACAGCTCGTTGCAGGCAATGATTAAAGCACTTGGCAGAATCATATTCTGCGTCTCGTACATGTTGGCTCCACTGTCATGGACAAGTAAATGGATCTTGCTATGAGGAATATTCCATGTTTCTGCAATGGCAGTGAGTTCTTTTGCGATATTAGTACCAGTATGTGAGCAAGCGAACGGCTTCATAGCTGTGACAGAACACATTTTTTCCGAACATTCGGCTGCCGAATATTCAGTGCTTAGGTCGGAAGCGTGGCCGAATATTCGGTATTCCGCAAAATCACTATTCGTGACATCTCTAGTAAAAACACCGTTCAGTTCATTGCTACTTTTATTGCAAGATTCTCAGAAGAAGAAAAAACCTACCACTTTGTTGTTAGTTAAGCGATGATGGACATAATCTCGTTTAAAGAGAAAAGAATAATATATTTTGCAATGTAAACTAAATATCCGCTATACATCCGCATTCAAAATTGCGGAAGCGGATGCGGAAGCTTATTTAGGATTTCACGCGAAAGTTCCGCAATTGCGGATGCGGATATCCGTTACATCCCTAGTTCTAAGGTATCATTTATACCTTCTCGCAGTATTAGATGCACAACACGCTTAATATGTTGAGAGGAAACAGGAGCTATCGTAGGCAAGGTCTTTCAATACAAATCGGTATTATCACGTTTCGTCTAAGATACAGGACAGCAATCACCGATAATTGGACATCCTTATCATCGATACACAAGACTTCGGCTGTGGTCACTGGGCAGCGAGAATATGTTATTCGTTTCTAATAATTCAGAAATATATAGATAACTATAATACCATACTTGCGCATATTGCAGAACAAATTTTTATTCCTTTACGGAATACTTTAACCAGCGAATTCATGCGCAGAGATTGTTTAACCCGGGATCACTCGCGCCTATTGTTGTCGCGCGATAACTCCCATGTTAGATTTTTTCTAACAAAGATATTTTTTTACGTTTTTGGCTGCAGGTTCCATGCAGAGATACAATTAGCAATTAAATTACTTCTTTATTATTACCAACACATTATAACTACATATAAACATTAAATGAAACATACATCTTGCTTTAGTTTTAAATTCGAATTTTTTTGCTTCCCCTTTTACACCTGAAAGCTGTGTCACAATGTTCTGACGAGCTGTTTTTGATGGAGGGGCTTTGTGGTTGAACCAGTTTGTTTTCCCATCCCTACTTAGAACATATCACGATTTGCAGAAGTCAGGGCTACAGCAGATACAGTTTCTAAATCGCTGCCAGACTGATCTGTTGCTGTGTCTATATCTTCATGTTCATACTGTGCATCGGTATCTGAAGACAAGCCTTCTATGTGGATATATTCGTCCAGCTGTTCCTATAGCCACATCGATATCATTCCGTTTGACATGACGTTTTCCTGTAAAATGTTATATATTTTCACATCTGACATTGTATGTCATGTACTTGGTGAACACAACTGCTTCATTCATTATATAAAACCCAATAAGTATACTTTTTTTTATATATAAACCACGTAATATGTGCAGAATACGTCCAGGAGAAGAAATTAACCTAATCGCATGTCACTAGCACAGAGAAACAGACTAAAAGAGAAACAAGGTGGTGTTTCACGAATGCACAAGGTATTGTTACGCGAGAACTCCCGTGTGAGAAATAATCTAACAATGCACACCGCTTCAAACAAAGTCGCTACCAGCAGGCTTCACTTGTACTTCGAGCGACGAACGGCACATGGAATTAAGGTAAAGATATCAAAGAAAGCATTGCTAGATCAACACTTTAATATCTTTGAAACATATTGTAATATTTCAGAAAAATCATCAATGTTAGATTTTTTTCACGCCCTAGTGATCCCGGGTTAAATCTGCCCTCACCTCACTATTGCACCTATCTTCTACACAATATAAAGGTTAGTCGAATCCTTCCGAAAGAGACGTACTGAGTCAGGTGTGTCGAAGATCCCTTTTTTCCGGTATTTAATAAACCACGTTTAGTTCCATCTGCCTGTCAATTATGGTCCTCAGTCAACAAAACTGAACCGTTCTTATTTTCCAAATAACGGTACGGAGAACGTGAGGGAACAGCTTCCAATCGATCTGAAGTGGAAAACTTCTACAACTGCAGAAATGTGGTATGCGATAGTACAACACAAAGAAAGATATATCTGCTCCAGCAAACTTTTTGCTAACATGCGTATCGAATAGAAGCTGAAAAAGAGATCCATTCAGCAAGTACACGCTACCACGTGTTTTAAATGTGAGAAGCAAAAAACCAAGTCACAAGCAAGTGGGGAGTAAAACGCTACAGTTTTAACCCAAGCCAACAGCACAACGGAAGGGAGATTTGAAATTCCCTGACTGTCTTAGAAGAGCCGGAAAAGTTTGTTCTAAGGGACGTTAGCTGCAAATTTTTACCACATGTGCCGAATCTTAACTACTTACTCCGATATACTGAATAACCGGATGCGAAGTCAACGTAAATATTTAACTGAAACACAATACTACGACTCCTGCAAACAGTCGATAAGCACAGTTGGAGAAATAGACGGACAACAACAATAGATGTCGTTTCCCTGCGGATAACGGAACCATTAAAATTGGTCCCGCTTCAAACTATAGTTATCATCTGAGAGGATATCTAAGACGTAACACGAACTATGGCTGCTATGAGGCAATGCGGATTTCAGCGACTTGTCGAGTACGGCATTGACTCGGCACAACCGGTATTATTACTCGCGCTTCAGGTTCACCTCTAAAAGACCTTGCTCTGCTCTGTTCCATCTTTCTCCCTGTAGTTTAAACATAATTAATTTATTAATTATGAGTTGAAGATTACGTTAGCTATGTTTCCACAAAAGTACGTGGTATTCTGCTCCCCTCGCCCCTAAGTCTTTAGTGCGATTGCTGTTTTTTGTTATTGACATAACTCAACTAGGCAATCTTTTAATATTTAAATCCGTTCGGAAATTTGGCAGGATTCCCCGCCATCTCGCTGGCTAGAACCGGTCAGACAGGACAAGTTATCCAAGTACACGTCACACAGTACACTCACACAAACAGGAAGGAAAAACATGAAATTTCCCCCCTCTCTCCTTGTACGACGGATCCTAAGCAGTTGTTCCTGAATGCGAAACCAACGGTGTCTTGTTCGGAAAGTTTCCGTGATACTTTAAAATTCTTGGAACAGGGCGCCTATTGAACAAGCATAAACACTTACCTGAGTTAAATTCACATCGGCCATGCATAAGACTGAACAGTACATATTAAAACGCTTCGTACATGATTTTTCAACAGATAACTCATGCAAAAGATGTGCACAGCAAGGCTATTTTTTTTTTTTTTCAACCGAATTCGGATGACCAATCTAGGGAGATATCGTGTCTATTTTATTTTCATCTTCAACCTTAAACAACATAACGACTAGATACTAACATTTTATACACGAAATCGACAGGTTTGGACCATAAATGCTGATTGAGACCACATCGACCGTTGCAGCTTCGCCAAACAAGACGTTATTTCGCCTAAAATTTTCAAGACACAGCGAAATAAAAGACACTGCTCTATTCCCAACACGGCCGAATATTAGATCCCTTGACTATAGAGTGAAGTAATGGTATTTTGGATGCAGACGCCCGTATTCGAAGACTTACTCCATCCCGGATTTCGTCATATCTTGTTGTTTATGGACTGCTCGGAACTGTGGAAGAAAATTTAAAGACGCACCAAGTAAATCATACAGCTCGATGCATGTATTGTTTTAAACACTGTTGTTGAACTAGCCACGTGCTCGCTAGTTCTGTTTCGCTCAAAGCTTTATTTCATGCAGATTTCTCCCCGTGCGAAAGAAGCTTAACGTTATCTGTGTGATAACATATGGATCTGCTCCCAAGGCCCAGTTAAAGAAGCGGTTCCGCGCAGGAGTGTTTGGATAGGTCGGCGGTGAGTACAAGGCATGGTTGCTACCACTCTGTCCTGAGCTGACAGTAGGAACAAGTCAGCATTTTGCTACAACAGATTCACTTTCTTTAATGAAGGTACTCGCAAGAGTAATAATAGGTGCATAGTTGAATTCTAACTCTAGTGTATGAATAAATACTTAAAAGCTATTTTTCTCAAACTTTGGCAACAAAAGAGGACTACGAAGTACTGGCTACAAAGAACATAAATGGCCTCTTAAAGTCATCATTCATTAGTTTTTTCAAGCTAGAGTGGTTAGGCATAATTCTCTGGTAGATAACACCAGCTACCATGGCATGACGATGTTCCTCCTAGTCTCTTAACTCTACTCCAACACAATTTTCGGACATCTGTCACTTTTTCTCCTAGCTACATGGCGTCCCACTTCATTGTGGCAATTTTTTCGAAGATATACAATTACTAATTTTCAATACTGTCGATATATATATATATATATATTGTTTTTAAATCTGCAAGGCAATTTTCCCAAGGGATAAAATATGATATGTATTTTCTGTTCTATCCTAATGGAGTCGCTGCAATTCATTTATTACAGAAAGATAACCGAAATTCGTTTGGTTGAAACAGCGTCATAAATCTTAGACCCAAAACCATTTGTCATTTCAGTATATAATGTGACGCTGTAACCAAATTCTAGGGCGCATTTTTATTATATAAATAATAATGTTAGATTAATTTTCATAAATCTTGGCCGACCACCTAGATAGTTTTTAGTAATTTCTTAAAGTACGTAAGATTCCATGTGAGGACTATAAAGCAATGGTGAACATTCAGTGTATCTTCTTGCAACGAGTATTAAAGAATTATTGAGCTGTGTAGGCTTGAAGCTAATCGTGGCCTTCCCAAGCCACGGCGACAGGATGTCGTGGATAAAGGGTTTTGCCGGACAACACATCCTGCCCCCTGGAGGTGGGCGGTCAACAAGATCGCTCACCTGGCTGGGAATGCCTGCCGCCCGAGCACAGGGTCGTCCCCGAACTCAGCCGAATATTGCCGACATCTGTGATACACGCGTAGCGAATAAGGTATCGGGAATATCACGTGACATTAGGTGCCAACCTGAAGATCCAATCCAAGTGAGCACATAACTTAAAATCCTGGGAATTTTATGTTAAATGTGACCTTCGAGACTGCAAGGGGTGGAAGCAGAGGTTTCCTCGGAGAGAGGAGAGCGACGAGATTCATTCGATTCTATTCTATTCTGTGGCGGACTCCGAAAGTTGGCTTTTATCGCAAACTGCTGCAGTCCGACTCCTGGTGTCGGAAAACTGAAGCTGGAGCAGATTTCGCACGACGACACTGACAATAATGCGATGATGCGCATTACCAGATCGGACGTGCCTATAGCCGCCTTCTAAGACAGAGTTCCTGTACCGTGGGCTGTCTTCGATCACCGCAGACATCAGACGCAGAACTACAATGTTAAATTATTACGATCATGCCATGTGATTGTGCATTCCGTGAAACTACCCTTAAGCGTCTTTGAGAGGATAGATCCATGTTCTAACTTTGTAACTGTAAATCCCCTGAGCTAGCGGCGTAATTTGCCAGAACTAGTTATTTTCGAATAGCATATTGCTCATTCGTGGCGCCCTGATTTATTGAAACGTTAAGTCACAGTATTATGATAGCTATATCTGAGGTCATCATAACTTTTATTGTACATTGTTTCCAAGTATCATTCTTTCTTGCATATTAATTCTGAGATGGATTTAAAAATAAATTACAATTGTTTGCTTGCTCATGACGGCTAATTTTATCTCTGAGCGTTGCTTTGGGATTTTTGCCTACTGGTGTTAATATTAACGGTAAATTCGCTCAGACTTGTAATCGCCAATGATACTAAATAAATGTCATATTATGACAGTTTTCATATATTCCAACTAACATCGAAATTCTTGCAAAATCAATATTTTCACTCCTTCATAAAATTAAAATCAAAATCCCCTTTATTAATGTTAATAATTAATTTATAAATATTAACCATATATATTCATGTCCACCAAGGTCCATTACCACAAAATCAGTTGTAGTATCAATATCCATATCCTTGATTATTCACAACATGGACAATGTTCTGTCTTTTATTCCATACCTGGTAGATGAGCAATAACGTTAGAGCCCGACATTCTCGTGACATACAATCGACCCATGGTCCAACCGACTAAACTTCACTTTTGCATAGATTTTCGAAATGAATTGAGACGAATATTGAGGTAGTTTTCTCATAAAAGTGATGGTTGGTACCATCCTTATTCCTTAACAACAAAACTTTTATGTTTCTAATGGCCGTCGACGAGCTTTAGATTTTGTTTCCTCGATTCTCCGGGTGTAGCCACGTCGATATTTACAACCTAACGTTTCAGTCATCTTGCTGTCGCTTTCATCAGAGTGTTTTCCGGGTGATGGCTGAAATATTAGGTTTTAAAAAATCGACGTGGCTCCGGAGAACCAAGAAAACATCGACAATGACAGCGGAAGTCTGAGTTTTGGTTTCTCCTCTTCATCATTTATAACTGTAGTTTTTGCAATGGGCACATTAAATAATTTTGTAGTTTGAATCTTCCATCGCCTAAAATGCGTGAGGAATGGGCGTGTGTGTATCAGGTAATGGTTTAGGTGGGAGGATAGTTTCGTGAAGTATAAACTGACTTTATCGCCTTGAACTATTTAAAGCGAGCAGAAGAAGCAATTTTTCTTCGTCGGATGAACTGCTGAACACGTTAATAAGGAGAGGGCAGACACAAATAATAAAAAAATTACTCCTTCCTTCATCCACGATTGCTTCAACACTGGTCCGCCATTCAGCAGCCCACGCTCTGTTCGTCCACTACAACTTCGGCGAACTGCCGTCAGACCGCCGCGTTCTGCCCGCGCGGGCAGTCCGCGCTCTGTTTGACCTGGCCTTTGTTAATATATTTCTAACACTTTTGGAAGGATGTTTCAAAAAAAGGGAAGTTGTCAAGACTCCAAACAATGAACTGGTCAAGGGATGGATAACAAAGGGTATTAGGTTACCTAGTAAAACATAAACGCACCCATATACTGAAAGCTCATTATAAACTTTATTCTAAAATACTAAGAAATGTAATAAGAAAGACCAAGAACAGGTATATCTCAGCGAAAATAGAGAATTCAGAAAATAAAATGAAAACTATAAATTAATTCCAGTGGGAATTTTTTGTGACGTATCTAACGAATTTTACTATGTAGATCAGAAAAATTCTGATACAAAAAGTAAAGTATTATGGTATAGATTCCATTGTTAAGAAATGGCTAAGTTCTTACCTTCTAAATAGAAAACAGAAAGTGTTAATGGAGAATTTTAAGGCTGCCCTAAGAGGTCCACTGTTTTCTAAGTGGAAATTAATCAGATGTGGAGTACCTCAGGGTTCTATATTGGGGCCACTATTGTTTTTAATATATATAAATGATCTAATCTGTGTGTCATCTTAAAACTCAAAATTTGTTCAATTTGCAGATGATACAAATATAGGAATTAAAACTACTCTAGATTTATCTACAGAATATGTTTCAAATTATGTCTTCGAACTTATTAATAAATGGTTTACAGCTAATGGCTTGTCTTTAAACTTTGATAAAACTCAGTATATGCAATTCACTACATCACACAGATTAACACCAGGTATATATATAAAATTTGCAGGCCAGTCGATTCAAGAGGTAGAGTGTGTGAAATTTCTAGGTTAGGATATTGATCATAATTTAAATTGGAAAGTACATGTTTCTGACTTACTAAAGCGATTGGGAGCAGCCACGTTTGCAATTCGTACAATTTCAGCTTTAGGTGATCTCCGTATGAGGCAGCTAGTTTATTTTGATTATTTTCACTCCTTATCGTCAGATGGAATAATATTCTGGGGCAATTGTACCCATAGGGACAATATGTTCAATGTGTGGGGTTAGTAATAGAACTTCGTGTAGAGAGCTGTTCATGAAGTTATGGATTTTGAGATTGGCGGCTGAGTATTAATACACATTAATGTCCTTTGTAGTTACAAATGATACTTTGTTTGAAACAAATTGTAAAAAACACAATTATGGCACTAGAAGTAAAAATGATCTTCAAAAAGATTAAAAGACACTGTCATTTTTTCAAAAAGAGGTCAGATATTCAGGGATAGATATCTTCAATAAGCTCGCAGCACATATTAAATGTCTAGCAGATGATAAGAATAAATTCAGGAAAAAATTGAAAGAAATTTTTAATTGACAACACCTTCTACTTACTCAAAGAAATTATTTCTAAGGTATCTACATAATAACTGCCAGTAGCTTCTTTAAATGTAGTTTACATAATTAGTTTATCATGTCCGCTATGACTGTACATCTCCTGGTGTATGTATTATTTTGTTATGCAATTGTTTACTGTACCTTGTATGCCATGACTGTACATCTTCTGGTGTATGTATTATTTTGTTATGCAATTATTGTTTATCTGTAAACTGCCAACTTTACACATTCCACAGAGCCAGTCTCTTATATTGGAATCAATGGAAAATGAATGTATTGTATTGTATTGTATAGCATATAATAAAAACTGAAACAGGAAAATCTGTAAATCACTGTAAAGATATAAAAATAAAAATAAATGGATCTGTGCATAGTAAAGTAGGGGAAGTTTGTGAAATATTTAACAAACATTTTACTTTAGCAGTAGAGAAATTAGACATAGAAAAGCAATCATAATATATTAATACGCTAAGCGAAAACTTATGTTAAATTTTTAAGAATATTTCGCTAACGGAGAAGTGTGAGATTTGGCATAGTTAAAGATTATATGGAGAAGAAGTGAAGGAAGCTAAAATCTATATATAATATGCGTTATAAATACATTAAATTAAGTAAAATAAAACGCTTGTCGCCTACGTAGTTCACTCAGATGGCTGGTAGATGGCGCAGCTAGCGGCCTTACTTTGTCTTCTTTGGTGAAACAAAACAGTCGAAATTAATCTCTGAACTCATATAGAAGCAAGAAGCAACATTTCGAGGGCTGGTAGATAGCGGCCAGAATATTGGGCGAACGGAGGAACTTAAAGAAATACAGAAAACTAAAATTATATATAATATATTTTACAAACCTTGGAATCGATATAAGCAGTCAGAGATAATCGATTGCTTCAGTTGTAAACATGGAGGTAGGAATAGATGGGAGACCAGGTGTCGCTTAAACTGTGAAGCAGGCTGTCTTCGGAGCCGCCATCTTCGTGAGTTCAAAACATTGGTTTTCATTAGCTTCCTGCTATGAACATTTCATGTTCGGATATTTCAAGGTGTTTTATAATGCCAGGTTGTGTTGCCTATGGTTGCACAAACAGAACAAGTAAAAAACAACCTAGAATAACATTCCATATGTAAGTCACGTTGAAATTATTTTTCTTGAAGTATTTGTAGTGCGGCGTCTGCAAGACATAATAGATGTCATTATAGATTTACAGTCCTGTTAAAAAGTTTATTCACAGCTCTCAAAAGGACGACGGTGTTATCAAATATTTGCTGATGCAGAGAACCATTTTATCTTACTATTTTTCACGTGTGGATCAAGTTTACATCGCGATGAAACGAATACATTATTCTATGTGCTTTAGTCCAGTTGTACCTAATTTAAGTTGAAAATTGTTTGATGAAATTAATTGTGATAATTTGTGATATGCGATCTAGTAATCATTATGAAGTTCATTTGGTTGTTATCTGAAATGTAATTCGCAATACGTTTAAAGTGTTTGGTTACATTTGCGTCGTTTAACTCTTTAGCGGCAACATTAAGTCAAATTGTGATTAGGTTGAAATGCAGCCTATTGCAGAATATTCTTTTTATAGCATAAGGAACAAATTATTTATTTGTTATTAGTAATTTATTGAGCACGTTGTTAGTGACACAAGCTTGCGACTTTTGATATATGGTAGCAAGATAATTGAACTGGCCAGTTCTATCATTACAGTGATTATGAATTATTATGTAACTTAACGAAACTAATTGAAAATAAAGATCAAAATTTTTTGATATCTCGCCTAGTTCTTTTTTCTTTTAGTCCAGGCTGCATTTCGATCTAACTACCTCACTTTTGAGACATTATATCTCTGGAACTAAGCGAAATATCAATATATATTTTCGATTTGTCTCATCGAGTTCCTTAAGAATTCATCATCAGATTGTGGCATCACGGTAATGATAGAATCCCCTTGCACTAATGCTGCTGGCGAATTTAAATAGGTATCCACTACCATTGCAATATCTTCTGAGTAAGCCATGAATTCTTTTGAAGGTTTCACTTGTTTTAAAGTCCTTACCATTCTGCTAGGCTATTTTTAAAATTTCATATAAGACTTGCTTCTGTTTTTAAATAGGTCTAGACCTAATTTTCTTAATTTTGTAATCTTTCCCATCAAAGATTGAAATTACTGAAATGGAATGTTTAAATATAATCTATTTGAACATAAACCAAAATTTAAGGACTTTAGGAACAAACAGTTTTGTTACTTAATCATATTAAAAAGAACTACTGCTGTGTAGCCAATATATAGAATATTTTTTCTTTGATACAGGTTTCCAAAGAATGAAGATCTACGATCAAAATGGATCAAAGCTGGCAGGAGGCAAAATTGGATGCCAACTAATTTCAGTTTTCTATGTTCAGCTCATTTTTCAGAAGATCAAATGGTTAGAACATCACTGTCATCAACAAGACTGAGAGAAAATGCAGTACCAAATGTTTTTTTCTGAAAAAGTGTTCCGTAGAAGTGTTCGCACTAATATCTGTTAATTTTTTAAAAACGAAGTAAATAATTTTAAAAGAGAAGCCATAGTTTTACTGAGTGAAAATATATTCAGTCAGCTCAATGAGCACTCCCTAGACCAAGGTGTATTACACAACCACACAGCCCTGCTTATAAGGGCAGTTATAAGAAATTATTTATCACTTAGGTTTAACTACTGGGGCAAGAACTATGTGAAGAGAGGAGATTCCATTAGGAATAAATATAGAAGATTGATTTTGTTTAAAAGTCAATAAATTCTTTCTTTAAGAATTTTATCAATTTTGATTACTGAATGAGGAGCATTTTCTACATACATTTTCAATAAACTGCCAGTCGTTTGTGAAAATGTAGGTGACATAATTAACGTACCATGTATGCTATGAGTGTACATCTTCTGGTAAATGTGTTATTTTGCTATGCAGTTGTTTAATGTACTATGTATGCTATATATCTTCTGGTGTGTGTATTTTTTTAATATGCAATTGTTTATCTGTAAATTGACAACTTTCGAAATCCCACAGAGCCAGTCTCTTATATTGGGATCAATGGAAATTGAATGTATTGTATTTGAACCTCTTTCAAAATAAATACAAATCATTTTTGGTTAATATTTGAAATGCACACTTATTGATGTAGTTGAGATCTTTGAATTATTGCAAATATAAGAGGTAATTGTGCTCTTTTATGATGAGTTCTAAAGAATTAAACCTACAGAAATTGACTATTCGTGTTTTTAAAAATAATTTTAAGTTGAAGTGGAAGTGGAACACATGATCTAGTCACAATTCCGCTAGTAATCTAATTACCCTCTAATTATTTTTTTAATTATCTTATATACTTTGAGAGTTTAATGCTCCTGCATATACTTCTGTAATTGAAGAATTGTAATTTTAAATTATTGTATCATTTTTGGGATACTATTCATCACTTGCTAATTTATTCAAATCACTGACACCTACACCCACTACCTTATGTTTGAAATAGAATGCCAGCTTGTGGATATCATTGTCATTTCCCTTCCATAGACTACTACTAATTATTCCACCAATATCTTTTCACCCTCCACCACCAATATATGCCTTGAACACTCCCAGCATGCTCTTCCCCTCCTTAGGCCCCTTCCTCCCAATACAGTGCTTTTATCATATCGGATCTTGACTCCTGCAATAATTTGCACTAACAAATTCAGCTGCTCTTTGCATGCCCTCCAAATTCTGTGTTTGATACCTAGAATGTGGATCCCAAACTACACCACCATATTCAAGCAATGGTCTGACTAGAGTTTCATAATCCAATTCCGCAACTTATCTGTAATATCCTCTTATCACCCTTTTGTAAAATTTTCCTACCATATTCCCAATGTGCTTTTCCCAGTTGTGATTGTTTTAAAATTTTAGGTCAAGATATTAACATTCAAGCCTTCAACAATCAACCCTTTTCTTGGATCTAGGCCATTAGAAGTGAGAAAATAACGGGGGGAATGAATTCGCACCAAGTAAGTTCCCATAAGAAGATACTTTTAGAATTAAATGTCTAGAACGTGAACATTTTTTGTCTGTCCTTAAGAGTACTAGGGATTTATTCAATGATTTCAAAATAGCTGTAGGCAGAAAAAAGAAGTTTTATTTCTGCATACAAAATTCCTATCAAAAATTATTTGGCAGTTGTTTTTCTTAAATTCTAATGTTTGTAGGTTATATCAATTAGGGTATTTATAAATGTGACCCCTTAAGACTTCATTTTTAGTAATGCGATGATTAAAAACGAAGAAATTCTTCCGTTCCGTATACATTCCTTGTGTTTCTTGACCCTACCAATATGACGACCTCCCCACTCCACCGCTCACCTCTCGGCGTCAAGTCGTTGTATGGAGAAGGTCCCTTACGTGGTCTCCTCTCATTTCTTTGCTCCATGGTTGTAAACAAATGCGCAGATTGTCTCTGGTTTGTGGCATGGGCTGCGCAGAACGAATTTCCCGTAAACTTTTTACTCTTGGTCCAAGCCGAATTTCAACCTAACCATGATCACTATGACAAAACGAACCTATTTAGGTTGATATGATCCCTGTACCGATAATTTTTGTGTCATTTTTACAGTGCTGCTAACATTTCGCGGTTGCGGAGCATCTCATATTTTGGCATTTTTTATTTAATTCCTGGCGACTTTTCCGGAAAAAGAGAGTGCTAAACGTGAAGAGGACACTATAAGGAAACAGTTAATCCAAATTTCAACAGGTCAGTGACAGTTTTTCACTGGTGGAGAATGTCCCACCCCACCCAAAAATATAATAAGCATAGTTAATACATGTTACAAATAGATTATTAAAATAAAAAATTAATTTGCGAACGTGTGTGTGCGCGTGAAATAGGTTCGGAGCCAACGTTCTTACGTGAATTCCCCACATTGAGACACTCTGTGGTCTTTGGTAAAACGAAAGACTCGGATAAATTAGAGATTAATGTTTAAAGTTATGAAAGGAATACTTCGAAAAGGAATGTAGCGATTCTGCCAGATACTATATGGTGATTTGATTATTTAAAATGTTAAACTTTGGTTAAGTGTTTTTTTATTATTATTATTTCAGTAATTTCATTAGAGAGAGAGACAAGAAATAAGGAATACTTATTTGCATGAAATTCAAAATGATAATAGACCAAATTTAAATAGCGAACACACAAAATGACGAAATTATTTTGATAGATATATTTAAATGCGCATGTTTCATAAAGCTAAAGCAGTTTTCCGGCCTTAAATGTATATTTTGAATTCAAATGAACCATCGATAAATACATCATTTGCTATGGTTAGATTAGAATCTGAAATTTAGCATACAGTCATGCGTGGAGTGTATCGTTTTAATTTTATAGGTAATGCAGAGAATTACTAGATTATTACTCTTTCATGAAAGAAACTAAACAACTTAATGAATTACGGTCGAATTTCGATCGCTGGGCGATCACTAGTACCCATTTAATGCGCTAAGATTTCTTCAAATTGCTTTCCAAAATAGGTTTTTGGATATTCAATTGCCACCAGTAACAATCTCAGAAATAAATAAACTCATGAAACAATTGAAACCTATCACAATAGCTCAAGTAAATTACTGAAAAGATGTTCAGTAATCATGTACTTGCTCACATTTGTAATGAATCTTTAATGCAAGATTAAAATATGCAATTGTGAAACCATAATTTAAAAAAGGAGAAGCATCATTTGTAGATAACTGTCGTCCCATTTCATTACTTTAAATATTATCAAAGATTTTTGAAAAAGTCATGTCTCTGTATTTAATAACTAGCTGAGGACAACCCGCTTCGCTTGGTATGTTTTTATTTTTGGTACATCTGTTTAGTTGTTTTATATTTAAAATATAAAATGGATTTAAAGATATTTGTTTCTTGTTTTATTTTTACTAATCTTCTACATAAATATCATACTCATTAAGTATACAAAAATCCTAGATACTTAATAATGTTATAGAAATAAATTTTTATAAACTATATTTGGTGTTTTGTTGTGTGGAGCATAAACAAATAGATTTTCTGCTTGTCCGACACGTGAAAAAGCAACATAAAGCTGACCGTGTGAGAAACAGGATTCTTTCAAATTAACTCAGCAATAGTGGAAAGTTTGACCCTGAGCCTTATTTATAGTCAAACTATAAGCTAATCTCACTGGAAATTGTAACCGTTTGAAACAAAATGACAAATCGTTTGAAATTAGTGGGATTCTTGGTATGAAAACAGATTTTCCTTTTTCTTTTCCGGTTAGGATTACCGCCTCAGTGATGTTGTTTAGCAGCTGTTTCACGCTTAATCTTGTACCATTACATAATTTAGGCGAATCAAGATTTCGTAATAGTATAACTGGTGATCCAATTTTTAGCTTCAATATATGGAAAGGCATACCGGGCGGACTTAATGAATTTAAGAATTCAGTCGGATAGTTCACACTTTCATCTTGATCCATAATGGTGTCTGTTGATTTATATATTTTTTCTTCCCCCGGTATGATATTTTGTATCTGCTCATTTATTCGTTGCACTACATCATTCTTTGTAGCTAAAATCGTTCGCTCACATAACCATTCTTTATTCAAGTAGTTTTTTTCTATAAATGGATACACTTTTTCGATAAGTTTTTCATTCGTGTCTACCACCTTACATAATTCTGCTGTTGAAATAAGTCTCACAGAGTCCGGATCCAGTGGATAGGTACCATTTCCAATTTTCTAAAGATTTTCAGCAAATGATTGTGCTCTCGGATCTCCTGTAATTTTTGCACGCATATTTTCTCTTAGAGATAACTTCTCAACGCGATCCCAAAACATTAATCGCTTTAAACATGCGTTTATTTCGTCAGCCGATGTTGATTTTGGAATTACCGGCAATGTCTGTCGAAAATCTCCTGATAATAGCAATAAAATTCCTCCCATTAGACTTGTGTTTCCGAAGATCCTGTAATGTTTTATCTAGTGCTTCGATTGACTTTCTGTGGGCCATTGTACATTCATCCCATATTATAATTTTGCAGCGCAATAAAATCTGACCACGTACAGAAGATCGGGTTATATTACAGACAGGATTCTCTTGCTCTGCTACATTTAACGGTAATTTTAACGCAGAATGTGCCGTTTTCCCGCCTTCCATTAACGTTGCAGCGATTCCAGATGATGCCAATGCTAATGCGATTTGCTTTTTCAGTCTAATTTTAGCTAAGATCAAATTAATAAGAAACGTTTTACCAGTTCCTCCTGGTGCATCTAAAAAGATTATTCCTCCTTCATCTGTTTCAGTACGATTAATGATTCTGTCGTAAATAATGTGTTTTGTTTGGGTTAATTTTGGTTCATTATCTTTGATGTAACGATCCAATTCTCTTATATTATAACTGAGCTCTTTCGTCAATTGTGAACTAACTACGTCTAACTCTCTTCTTACGGGAGACTGTAATCCAAGTTGAATTAAAGTTTGATTGCTCATCGCTAAACATCGATTCTCTAACATTATCAGTGATTCATTGTAAATATGTTCATTGAAAGTAACATCAAAATCCGGATTGTCTCTCCTCACTCTGTTTAAAATGTCGTCACTCATGCTATCGCGATATTTCATCCATAGTATATTAGTGTTTGAGGGATTACACGCTGTTAGAATTATTACAAAAAGCTCTCGTACTTGATCCGTTCTTGCTATTTGTGCGGCCTCTCTCATTGCTTGTTCCCAATGATTGTCACTTTCTAATAGACCGCGACGCTGTTATGCCTCCCGGTACGTTTCGCAAATGTAACCGTCTACTGCTCGAATATATTCAAATGATGTTGGTCCACGTATTTCGTGAAGTAGTAGACGTAAGTAAAAACATTCAGCGTTTTTTGGATGAACCGTGTATACTCGACCAATAGCATTACCTTTGAATATTCCTTCAAATCCTTGTACAGGAATTCCTCTCTTCGTCGTTTGAATATTTTTCTTGACGCGTCCCATATGTAATAATTGGGAACTTCTGCATAGAAATGTGTTGTTGAAAATGGGTCATTTTGGCACAATTCAAAAAATGCAGTCAGGGTCGTATTGGCGGGATGGTTTGCAACTCTTTGTGCGGATTGACTTGTAAAATACACTCGTTGTCCATTCTCAAGATGGACTGCTGGATCTCTGTCATGAATCGGAAAACCTAATATACGTCAAACGGCCTCATACTATTGATATATCGTCCCATTTGATATCGCAAAATTTCATCATTTTTGTTTTCATTTGTTACTCCAAAGACAGCCATATCACTTCCTTGGTTAATATATTTACACACATATTTAATTGACTTGACAGAATTGCAATATTCTACGTTGATATGAGCTTGAAACATCCTCGATAATAATGGATTGTATGGCCTCCTTCCGCGCACTGCATGCACAGGTGTTTGCGATAGCTGCACGTCGCCTTGCAACCCTGATAGAAGGTTACTAATTCTATGACTATTCTGTTTATTTATTTCATTCTTCAGTGCACCTGGTTCTGTTTCTCTGGTTAATCGTTGGCTTATTCCATCTACTTCATTTACATTTTCACGTCGTTCTTCTGCCTGAATACCTCTGTTCCGTCGATGATTTTCTCGCCGCAGTGTTAGACGTGCTTCTCTTTCCAGCTCAGTTTCACTTCCCCTCACAATCTTTCGCATTTGCAATGCGATTCGAAATCTCGAATATCGCCTCCTTCCGCGCACAGCATGCACAGGTGCATGCGATAGCTGCACATCGCCTTGCACCCCTGATGGAAGGTTACTAATTCTATGACTATCCTGTTTATTTATTTCATTCGTCAGTGCACCTGGTTCTGTTTCTCTGGTTAATCGTTGGCTAATTTCATCTACTTCATTTACATTTTCACGTCGTTCTTCTGCCTGAATACCTCTGTTCCATCGATGATTTTCTCGCCGCATTGTTAGACGTGCTTCTCTTTCCTCCTCAGTTTCACTTCCCCTCACAATCTTTCGCCTTTGCAATGCGATTCGAGATCTCGAATATCGCCTCCTTCCGCGCACAGCATGCACAGTTGTTTGCGATAGCTGCACATCGCCTTGCACCCCTGATTGAAGGTTACTAATTCTATGACTATTCTGTTTATTTATTTCATTCGTCAGTGCACCTGGTTCTGTTTCTCTGGTTAATCGTTGGCTAATTCCATCTACTTCAATTACATTTTCACGTCGTTCTTCTGCCTGAATACCTCTGTTCCATCGATGATTTTCTCGCCGCAGTGTTAGACGTGCTTCTCTTTCCTCCTCAGTTTCACTTCCCCTCACAATCTTTCGCCTTTGCAATGCGATTCGAGATCTCGAATATCGCCTCCTTTCGCGCACAGCATGCACAGGTGTTTGCGATAGATGCACATCGCCTTGCACCCTTGATGGAAGATTACTCATTTTATGACTATCCTGTTTATTTATTTCATTCGTCAGTGCACCTGGTTCTGTTTCTCTGGTTAATCGTTGGCTAATTCCATCTACTTCAATTACATTTTCACGTCGTTCTTCTGCCTGAATACCTCTGTTCCATCGATGATTTTCTCGCCGCAGTGTTAGACGTGCTTCTCTTTACTGCTCAGTTTCACTTTCCCTAACAATCTTTCGCCTTTGCGATACTATTCGAGAATGCAGATATTCTCTTTTACGTTTGGCATTTTTATATTTTGAATTTTTACACTTTACTACTCAGTTTTTCTGTTACGCATACAATTAACCTCATATAATGTGGGAAATCGGCCACAACACTCACGTATTTTTCTTCCTCAGAATGGTTTCTGAACACCATGCACTTTTTTATTATTATATTTTTACTTTTAACACTTCACTATTTAATTTTTAAATTTTCTGTTATACATACACTTTTATTTATTAAAGTCAAGAGATCCATGCTCGTCACGTTTCTTCTTATATAACTATGCATATGCTTGTATGTAGCAAAGGCAAAGATACGATCGGCATCGCAAAAATTCCTTTTCCACTTGGGCGTTTTTGTCTTTATATTTTCACTTATCACACTTCACTATTGATATTTTAATTTTTCTGTTGTATGTACACTGTTATATATAAATGTCAACTGATATATATTTATTTTCCACACTTCACTATTCACTTCCCAACTTTTCTGTTATATGTACACTTTAATTTGAAAAAGTCAAAGATATGATCAGAGATAACAAATATGCTCTTTAAACTTTTCATTTTTTTATCGTTGTATTTTAAATTTTCACGCTACACTATGCATTATTTAATTTTTCTTTTATATGCACATCATTATTTATAAAAGTCAACTAATATATTTTTTCGTTGCAGACGTCTTTATTCATTTTTTAAGTTTTCTGTTACACAAACACTTTTATTTATAAAAATTAAAGATACTATCCAAGATGGAATTCGAGATTCAAAATGGAATTTTTTCTTTATTTTTTTTTTTAAATTTCCATACGTCTTTTTTTAATTTTTCTGCTATACGGACACTCTTATTTATAAATTTCAACTTATGCATCGCACCACGCTTCCCCTTAAATAGTTATACGTAAACTTTTATTTATAAAAGCCAAAGATACGAATCGAAATTGCAAATTTTCACTTTTACATATTGGCCTTTTTCATCTTAATATGTTGCGTTTTGATACTTAACCACTCTTTTTATAATTTTTCAGCCACACAAAAACCAGTGCTTTGAGCTAGAAACTTCAAAATAATACTTAAAATACATTCTTTGAATTAATAAACTGTTCTACGGCGAACAATGACAAATACAGAGCCACACACACTCGTCTAATTCTAAATACAGGGCGTTCGCCGGGAAACGCAACCCTCCCAGTCTGTTGCCGTCGGCAACTTGCTCGGTCAGCGGGGCCAGCGGTTCCCGCCACACGATACCGTGAATCACCGCACTGTTTAACACCTCCGCTGCCCCAACAGTGCAGTGGCACAGTATAATGGGACCCTTACATGGTTAAGAACGGTTTCTTTGCATTGTAGCTAGTTTGTGACTTCAGTCTCTTATTAATCAGTGTTGTGAATAAACGTTTCTTTGCGGTTTGGCTGGTTTAGGGCTTCATACTCTTACTAATCTGTACCGTGTTTGAGTGTGAGTAAAATTATGGTACGTTACAGTTTGCAACAAAGAATATTTCTCTACGATACATATGTGAAGAAGAAGTCGTTTAAAAAGTGTCGCAGTAAATTTCGTCGCGAATATCCTGGCGCTTTACTGCCAGCTAAATCAACAATTCTGCGTCTGGTTAAAAAAGTAAGAGAAACGGGTTCATTTTTTAACAAAAAGAGACTGTCGGTCAACCGTATTCTCACAGAGGAGAAAATTGACGATATCGCTTTTCGACTAGAACAGTCACCCAAAAAATCATTAAGTCAGTTAGGGCAGCAGGCAGGCGTATCTAAGACGTCAGCTTGGAAAGTAACAAAGCTAGTTCACTTAAAGCCGTACAAAACAATTGTGGTGCATAAAATTACAGAAATACAGGATTAGATTTTGCAACTGGTACCTGCAGGGTGTCCACGATGGCACTGTTGATCCGCAACTGACGTTTTTCTCTGATGAGGCCTGGTTTCATCTGAGTGGTTATGTTAACGCTCAAAACAGTCGACACTGGAGTTCAGAAAAACCAAATACTCTACTCCAACTGCCATTGCATGACTTAAAAGTGGGTGTTTGGTGTGCGATTAGTGCTTCGAGAATCATAGGTCCAATTTTCTTCCGTGAAACTCTTACTTCCGCAAGATATATCGAAAATATTGTGAAACCGTTTTTCGAGAAACTTACTGAAGAAGAAAAATTGTACGGCTATTTTCAACAGGATGGGGCGACAGCTCACACCGCTAGAAATTCGCTTGCTGCACTTGACGAAGTGTTTTATGATCGTGTAATCAGCCGTGGGTTGTGGCCCGCCAGATCACCGGATTTAAACCCTTGTGACTTCTACCTTTGGGGTAAACTTAAGGGTAAGGTGTACGAAGGAAATCCTCACACATTGGAAGAACTTGAGGAAAAATCTATCAAGTAATAATGTCCATTGACAAAGGTGAAATCCAGCGTGTGTCTCGAAATATGTTCAGAAGATGTGAAATGTGCATTACACAAGAGGGTCAACACTTCCAGCATCTTTTATAAGGTAAGCTAATGAATTACGACACATTTAAATGCTTAGCACATACAAGTTTATGAAGCGTAATTATTGTGAAATAGTCCGCGGCCGACGGTCGAACAATGCCGGAAGCTGATCGCTCGCTCGCCGGGAGCAGTTTCTTCCTTGTAGCGCTAACAGTGGGTTGCGTTTCCCGGCGAACGCCCTGTATATACCAGGTCGACCATTTTTATCCCCCATATCTTCCACACCCCCATAGCTACAGACATCTAACAACCATAGTGCACGACAACAGACACGATTCTACTACCACACATAAACACCAATGTAGTCGTGGCAGAAAAGTGAAATCTGCGGAGACACATGCCTTTCGTCGGAATACGAAAGTATCCTTGGTCGTCCACTTACAACCACCATATCTACCACACAACCACAGTTTCTGAAATTCGGCCGCTGTTGTGATCGAAAAGTGACTCTGTGTTACTACCACACACAAACGCCAGAGATCTGTGATCTATAGTTTACGCTGAAAAGTGATATACCTTGACACTTTTGTCTTTGGCAGAAGTATGAAACTGCCACAGGTCGACCACTTTCAACCCCCATTTCTCCCACACCCCCATAGCTACCGACATCTAACAACCATAGTGCACTACATGAGATACGATTCTACTATCAAACACTCTAATCAAATGCTCTATGCTATGTAGTTGTGGCAGAAAAGTGACATATGCGGAGACAGTCGAAATACGAAAATATCCTTGGTCGGCCACTTACAACCACCATATCTACCACAGTACCACAGTTTCTGAAATTCGGCCGCTGTTGTGATCGAAAGGTGACTCTGTGCTACTACTAAACACAAACGCCAGTTATCTGTTATCTATAGTTTTCGCTGAAAAGTGATACACCATGACACATGCGTCTTTTGCAGAAATATAAAATTGCCGCAGGTCGACCACTTTCAACCTCCATATCTCCCACACCCCCATAGCTACCGACATCTAACAACCATAGTGCACGACAGGAAAGACGATTCTACTACCACACACAAACACCAAAGGTCTATGTTATGTAGTTGTGGCAGGAAAGAGAAGTATACGGAGATTCGAATTTTTGGTCGAAATATGAAAACGCCCTGCACTGACCAACTTTAATCATTATATCTCCCACATCCCCACAGCTATCGGCATTAGGCCAACGTTGTGCACGACAGGAAACTCCATGCTACTTCCACCCACAAACATCAGTGATCTGTGCTAGGTAGTGGTGGCTGAAAAGTGAAATATAGGAAAAAACACGTCTATTTTTTTATATATATATAAGATTTAATTTAATTTAATTTAATTTAATTGCAATGGAGCACAGGCTCCGGTGGAAATTTCCCTACACACCCAACTTCCCCCTATCCTGCACCTATCTACATTTGCCCTCTACAAATTTTATCTTTAAATTCTTTCAAAGGTTTCGGTAAATTATTTATCATTTCTCTTGGTAACTCATTCCAATCCCTGACACCCTTAGCTAAAAAAGAGAATCTTCCCACACCCTTGTGCCTGAAATCAAGTGCCAGCTTGTGGTCATGGTCATCTTTTCCCTTCCATGCACTACTTTTCATACCTATTGCAATATCTTTCCATGCCTCATCGCCAGTATATGCCCTGTACACTCCCATGACCCTCCTCATCCTCCTCCTGTCTTGCAATGAATCCCATTCCAGCTCCTTTAACATATCCGTCACTGATTGCATTCTGCGATAATTTCCAGAAACAAATCTAGCATCCCTTTTTTGCACCCTCTCCAACTCCTGTATTTGTTATGTAAAATGAGGGTCCCATACTACACTACCATATTCGAGCAATGGTCTGACCAAAGTTTTGTAACCCAATTCCTTGACTTCTCTCGTACATCCCCTCATCACTATCTCCAACAAGTGCAGAACATTGAAACCTTTTCCTACCACCTGTCCTGCCCAGTTAAGTTTGTATCAAAAGTAATTCCAAGATATTTACATTTCAAGTATTCAGCAAGAAATTCTTTCCCCACCTTATATTCATAATTAACCTTTTGTTACACACTATAATATCCTAACTAATTCACAATTTGGGTTCCAAAAAGGATCATCCACAGAAATTGCTATATATTCATTTTTAAATAACGCATTTGAGGTACTGAATAATAAAATGAGCACCGCAGGAATATTTTTTGTGATCTTAAAAAAGAATTTGTCTGTGTAAATCATGAATTACTTTTGAAAAAAATGGAATGCTATGGTATTTATGGAATCGCAGGTAAATGGTTTAAATCATAAATGGAAAGCCGAATGCAAAAAGTTTCCATTTTTTATTCCAAAATCAGTAAAGTTGTTTCATGATTCTGGAAGAAAATAAAACATGCAATTCACAATTCTGGGACACCTCCTCTTTTTGTTATACATCAGTGACCTTCCTGGAAACTTAGCTAACAAAGTTAAGAATGTTTTATTTGCAGACGACAATAACCTGACAGTGAGAAAAACACCAGACAGCAATCTAGAATTTATTGTAAATAAAGTACTTAGTGAAGTAGCAAATTGGTTTAAGGCAAATTCATTAAAATTAAAATTTGGAAAAACACATTATATTAGGTTTAAAACAAAAAGTTATGAACTGCCGAATTTACATATAAACTATAAAAATAACACAATCTTGAAATCAAAGAGTGTAAAATTCCTTGGCATTCAACTCTGTTGGCACCATGGAGGTTTTTCTTTGCTCCATGGTTGGCACGAACATATCACTTCACTACTGAAGATGTTAAGTAGTGTCACCTTTGAAATACGAAAATTTTATTTAACGGCAGATCTAGAATTAAAAAAAAAGACAGGTGTAATCCTCATTTTTTAATTCAAAATGTTATACGGCATAATTTTTTAGGGAAACTCTTCACAAAGTAAATTTTTTTGTCATAGCACAGAAAGAACTATTAGGATGCTGTGAAGGGTAAAACCAAGAACTTCTTACAGACAACTCTTTAAAAAACTTAATATTCTTACAATCACTTCTCAGTATATATATATATATATATATATATAATCATGGGCTAAGTCATAGAACATGTTAAAGTGTTTACATCTAATTCACAGGTACACAGTTTCAATACAATAAACAGAAATAACTTGAACAAAACACAAACATATCTGTCATTGGTACAAACAGGAGTTAATTATTCCAGGAAAGATGTGTTCAATAAACTTCCCAAGAGCGTAAAACAGTTTAGAGATAATTAACATATATTTAAAGAAAAACCGAGAGATTGTCTTATTGCTTCAACTCCATGTTTAATTTTTATTATCTTTTTGTCTTTGTAACATGTAATGGTTTTAATTAAGGTTATGACTCATATTTGATTTAATTTAATTACAATGGAGCACACGCTCCAGTGGCAATTTCCCTAAACACCCATCTTCCCCTTTTTCCTGCAGCCACCTACATTTGCCCTCTACAAATTTTAAATTCTTTCAAATTATTCATCATTTCCCTTGGTAACTTATTCCAATCTCTGACACCCTTACCTAAAAAAGAGAATCTTCCCACACCCTTGTGCCTGAAATCCAGTGCTAGCTTGTGGTCATAGTCATCTTTTCCCTTCCACGCGCTTTCATACCTACACCAATATCTTTCCATGCCTCATCACCGGTCTACGCCTTGTACACTTCCATGAACCTCTTCACCCTCCTCCTGTCTTGCAATGAATCCCATTCCAGCTGTTTTATCATATCTGTTACTGAATGCACTCTGCGATAATTTCCAGAAACAAATCTAGCAGCCCTTTTTTGCACCCTCTTCTACTCCTGTATTTGATATTCAAAATGTGGGTACTACCATCTTCGAGCAATGGTCTAACCAAAGTTTTGTAACCCAATTCCTTTACTACCCTCGTACATCCCCTCATCACTCTCTCCAACAAGTGCAGAACTTTAAAACCTTTTCCTACCACCTGTCGAATGTGTCCTACCAAGTAAAGCTTGTAATCAAATGTAATTCCAAGATGTTTACATTTCAAGTCCTCAGCAAGAAATTTTTTCCCCTCATTATAATCATAATTAACCTTTAGTTTTTTATTTGTGTATCTAATATGCTAACTCTTCTTTGCATTTATCTTCATCCCATGTTTGCCAACCGAACTAGATATCCTGTCGAGATCACCCTACAACTGTTTACAGTCCTCTACCGTTTTGGTCCTTATATTGTATGTATGTGAATTAACCATGAAATATTTCACATCCCAGAGCGTCAAAGCGTATTATTTGATTACTGTTTTTTACGGATTCGAAGAATTGTAGTCATATAATAGAATACATTTGTATTCTTTCAATGTTTTGACAAATTCTGATGCCAAATATGGTTATCTTATCTAAATTAACATATTTTCCCCTTGCTGACTATTTGCCGCACTTCAGGAGTAACTAAAATTACTTGAATATGTTTGTTGTCTCTTGAACTATATAGAAGCGTCCTGTCTGAACATGTGATGTGTTTACATTATCTTTCATTTCACTCAAATTCTTTCTTATGTTCTATAACTTGCCCTTAATGAAATTAGAATAATTTATTTTTCCTGCTATATCGTATTTAACTTTCAAAGATTCTTCTTCGGTTTCTCTTATAATTCTGGTTGATTCAATTTCTAAAGTTTTGGTATGTCTATTGTTTTATTTTAATTTTAAATTTTGCCTCGTACGTCGTTGTATTTGATCTTGTCGAAGCGCTATGTTACAACTTGCGATCTCAGGTACACAAATAACAACTGTGGTCATTCATGTATATCGTTGAGCGGGTGTTTCGTAAGTCGTGGCTGTCAAAGTGCGAACTTTGAAGCGAGTCCAGACAATTATTAAAAGTTGGGGGTTGTGTATGTGTCTGATCATGTATTAGTTTAGTGATTGGTTGTTATCAAAGGATCTTACATCAATACTTCAGTACAAAATGAGTAATGCTGTTTTATGAACATTGCAATAAGAAACTGGAGCGATGAGTAAAAACTTGCAATCACCATCGAAGCTCACGGAGTTTGCTCCATTGAGTCCAGAAATTGGCCAGCCAAGTGTTGGAGTTTTCCTGTCGAAACTTTTCAGATTCAACAGAAGTATGTATTAGATCTGTTTTAACAACCAGTACCCCAACTGTGTTTTGTAAATTTTATTCAAGTTGTGATCATAGTTTTTCAATGTGTGTTTATAATTGTTTGGTTCAGTGGAAAAACCATTTTCTCATCAGTGGCATGTTAAGTTATAATGAATAACTGCAACTTTTAGTATCAGAACGCATCTGCACTAGGAGAAGGGAAATTCATAGACCTAGTTGTGATTTTTAGGGTTAAATTGATTTCATTTTAGTGTTTATCACCTTAGTTGATATTTGGTGAGATTTAACTGGTTTGGAATATCATACAGGTTATACTATTTTAAATTTTAGTACTTACATGTCATCTTGCCCAAGCCCCCTACCCCAGACAGAAATATCACCATCACTTTGGTCACAGTGTAATAATTTTGTTACGAATCAGTGCTATACAATTCAATACATTCATTTACCATTGATCCCAATATAAGAGACTGGCTCTGTGGGATGTGGAAAGTTGTCAATTTACAGATAAACAGTTGCATGACAAAATAATAAGTACACCACTAGATGTACAGTCATAGTATACAAGGTACATTAAACACTTCCATTACAAAATAATACATACACCAGAAGATGTACGGTCATAGGATATATGGTACATTAAAAAAAAATTTTTTTAACAAAATAATACATACACCACAAGATGTACAGTCATAACATATATGGTACTGTAAACAATTACGTAACAAACTAAATATACACCAGGAGATGTACAGTCATAGCATACATGGTAAATTAATTATTTGAACTATATTTACACAAGATACTGGCAGTTATTTTTTAGATACCTTAGAAATAAATTCTTCGACAGAGTAGAAGGAGTGGTCAATTAAAAATTCTTTAAATTTTTTCCTGAATTTATTCTTATCATCTACTAGACATTTAATATGTGTTGGTAGCATATTGAAGAAATGTATCCCTGAATATCGGTCCCCTTTTTCAACAAACTTCTAGTGCCATAATTGTGTATTTTACTATTTGTTTCAAACAAAGTATAATTTGTGACTACAAAGGACATTAATGTGTATATATATTCAGATGCTAATGTTAAAATCCCTAACTTCTTGAACAGCTCTCTACATGAAGTTCTATTGCTAACCCCACACATTATTCTTATTACACGCTTTTGAGCTCTGAACACTTTATCTCTATGGGTAGAATTGCCCCAGAATATTATTCCATATGACAATAAGGAGTGAAAATAAGCAAAATAAACTAGCTGCCTCATACGGAGATCACCTAAAGCTGAAATTGTACGAATTGCAAACGTGGCTGCTCCCAATCGCTTTAGTAAGTCAGAAACATGTACTTTCCAATTTAAATTATGATCAATACACAAACCTAGAAATTTCACACTATCTACCTCTTGAATGGACTGGCCTGCAAATTTTATATCTATGTCAGGTGTTACTCTGTGTGATGTACTGAATTGCATATACTGAGTTTTATCAAAGTTTAAAGACAAGCCATTAGCTGTAAACCATTTATTAATCAGTTCAAAGACATAATTTGAAATATATTCTGTAGATAAATCTGGAGTGTTTTTAATTCCTATGTTTGTGTCATCTGCAAATTGGACAAATTTTGAGTTTTTAGATGAAACACAGGGTAGATCATTTATATATATTAAAAACAATAGTGGCCCTAATATAGAACCCTGAGGTACTCCACATCTGATTAATTTCCACTCAGAAAACAGTGGACCTCTTAAGGCAGCCTTAAAATTCTCCATTGACACTTTGTTTTCTATTTAGAAGGTAAGAACTAAGCCATTTATTAACAATGCCATCTATACCATAATACTTAAGTTTCTGCATCAGAATATTATGATCTACACAGTCAAATGCTTTAGATAAGTCACAAAAAATTCCCACTGCTAGTAGGCAGTTAAAAAAGCCTGCTGTCTAAAGTTTATTTAGAGTTTAAATGGATAACGTTTCCTCAAACTTATACTTGGATTCGACTAAGGAAAAAAAACCTGAAATAAGAAACAAAACCCTAATAAATTTATTTAAACAATGTGATTATTATTGATGCTTAATTTACTGCGAATGAATGAATGTGGCAGAATCAATAAAAGGTTCTTGAAAGCTGTCGGCAGATTAAATTCCTGTATTTTTTTTTTGGCGCATATTCCATTTAAGGCATTATATGGAGAGTATTTGACTTTTGAGATGTTAAAATAATTTGAATTGACTCAAATTAGTACCTAACAATTTTATCAATTCCGACAGCAGCCCCAGTACATAATGTTTTGTATCCTAAACAATTTTTAGAATGATATGAATTCAAAACTGCTGGAAAATATTATCTAACCATGTTAAAAATGAATGGGTAAATTTTAATTACCATGGATAGGTAAATCTATGTTACAAAAATGTTCCCTGTGTTTTTTATTATTAGTTAATTCATATTTCCTGGTGGCATTCTACCTACACACAAATTTTTACCCTGAAATGCTTAACAGTGGGTTATATTGTTCATCACTTACTTTTCTTCCTTGTTCCAGTCCTTGAATTCCCTACACACAAATTTATTTATCCCCTTACGGCTGAAATCAATTGTAAATTTATTAGGTTTGTGATTACCATTTCCTATTGGACTGCTGGGATGATTACAGAGGTGTTGGATTACTCTGTGATATTTATTTTACTTATCTTTGTTTTTAATCTGTGTAAGATTGGATATCATACCTTTTTCCTTCAAATCATACCCTTTTTTTCTGGTACAATTTCTTATGATTAATAATGTGAACATCATATATTTTAAGAACATGTTTAGGGTCTACTGGACATTGCGATTCCGCTCCAAAATTCACTAATGGCGTCATAATACTGCTGTAATCAATCACAAAACATATTATTTTCAAGCAGTAATTTTGTTGTAATAATGCCTGGAGCATTCCCCCCCCCCCCCCCCCAACAGAAATTAGGTTGTAATACACCCTAGACCAGTATGGTACTGTTAAATGTACTTTGGAAAGTATTTCTAGCATTGTCTTGCTCAGATTACTACAAGCCTTTTGATAATCCTCCCTTTATTTGGGTTAGTTGAAGATTATTATTGCGATGGAGATGATGCTCCTGTGGCAATTACCCCTTTTTATATTTTTTTAAA
The DNA here is from genome assembly GCA_031002005.1 of Vandiemenella viatica. Classification (NCBI taxonomy): domain Eukaryota; kingdom Metazoa; phylum Arthropoda; class Insecta; order Orthoptera; family Morabidae; genus Vandiemenella; species Vandiemenella viatica. The sequence continues at coordinate 10,830,314 of CM061919.1, forward strand.
TTTTCTTTTATAATTGGAGTGTTAAATTCCTTCCCCATATACTTTTCCAAGTTACAAATTTTAATTTTAAATTCCTTAAACATTTTTGATAAATTATTCATCACTTCACTTGGTATTATTTTCCAATCCCTGACACCCTTACCAACAAAACAAAATTTTCTCACTCCCTTGTTCATGAAATCGAGTGCCAGCTTGTGGTCTTTCCCCTTCCATGCACTATTCCTAATTCTTTGCTGCATGGAATAACACTGCAGTCGTCAGTTGCAAGATGTATTATTTTTGAGCAGCATGTAAGTTGTAATACACACTGGAGTGCTAGAATTGTCAATAAGATGAAGGGAGGAGGGCAGCAGCAACACAAAACAACACACAAACAAAGAAAATACAATATTTCGGGTAAAACTCTTTTTAAAGTAAACAGAAGTGGCAGGGCTTGCGCAAGCCTTGCGTTTGACACAGCCACTGATAGATTCTATCAGTGGCTGTGTCGAGCATCTTCCAGCCTCCAGACAGGATGTAAATTATGCTGCGCTGTGTGAACGTTGTCCATAAGAATACCAGGAGTTTATCCAACCCTATATGAACGTGGAAAAATATAAATTAGCCAAATGATTTGAACCATAAATAAGTGCCACACCAACACCACTTGCTTTTGCTACAGATTTTTACTTTAATGTCTGCTGACTTTTCTGTAAATTGTGAATGGCAAATGTGAAATAGATGATATATCAAACTGGTTAATCCAAATTTCAAGAGGTTAGCAATTAAATGAAAAGATTAAATCATGATTAGACTTCATTAATGAACTTGGGAAATTATTAAGTGCAGGCTTAATTCAATAGTATATGAGGTTTGTTCAAAAAGTAAGGTGACTTTTTAAATTTTGTCGGATATGTACAGTCAATTATCTTTTTTTTCTAATTTTGGTACACTTGTCCCGCACATATCTTCAGTTTCAACTATATAGCATTCTATGCATTGTTTGTGAGAGGCATAATTGTTAGAAGTGTTTTCTGCTGCCAAAAATTAAAAAAATGGATCAAAGGATTTGCATCAAATTTTGTGTAAAAAATGGAATTAAGTGCTCCAAAACACTTGACATGTTGACAGCGGCATATGGTGAATCTACTTTGAGTATAAGAAATGTTTATAAGTGGTACAAGCACTTCCAAAATGTCAATGACAAACCTCACTCTGGATGCCCCAGCACGTCAACAACTGATGAAAACGTTGAAGAAGTGAAGAAAATGGTGTTGGAGAATCATCGAATCACCATTAGAGAAGTTGTTGATGAAGTCTGCATCTCGGTTGGCTCGTACGATGCAAATTTTTTAATGTTTTGGGCATGAGACGTGTCTTACCAAAGTTTGTTGTGAAACTGCTGTATTTTGACCAGAAGAACCGTTGCATGAACATCGCTCAGGAGCTGTTGAATGACATCATAGAAAATCCTGATTTGCTCTAAAGGGTCATAACTGGTGACTATTCATGGGTATATGGTTATGATGTCAAAATCAAGGCCCAGTTGTCCCAATGGAAAAGCCCAGAAGAGCCAAGATTGAAAAAAGGACTCCAAGTTCGATCCAATGTCAAGGTTTTGTTCACTGTTTTCTTTGAATATCGTGGCATAGTGTATCAGGAGTTTTTACCACGAGGTCATTTGAAATCAAACAGAGCAGTTAGAACTGACAAGATTCATGCAGAACATCTGAAATGCCTAACAGAAGAAGGAATCCAAACATTATTCAACCTGATATCAAAAAAAGTTATGAAACAGAAGAAATTCCAACTGATTTTAATAAAAGTATTGTCTTCATTCTTCTGGAGAAGGCATAAGCTGACAAATGTGAGAATTTTCACACTATAAGTCTAACATTGTATGCTTCAAAATCATGACCAGAATAATTTGCAGAAGAATAGAAATGGCAGTAGAAGAGGTAGTAGATGAAGATCTGTTTGGGTTTTTGAAAAACTACGATACAAGAGAGGCAATTTTGGCCTTTTAATTCTTGAAGGGTGGATCCAGAGAAACAAAGATATTTTATGGCATTTGTAGGTTTAGAAAAAAACCTTTTGAAAAGTGAGGTGGGACAAGATGTTCGAAAATCTGAAGAAATCAGGTCTAAAGTACTGAGATAGAAAAATACTTTTATAATTGATATAAAAATCAGGTTGCTATAATAAAAGCAGAGAACAATGATATGAATGCACCATTAAAAAGTAGTTTATCACCATTAATATTCAATTTGTTCATAGTGGAAGCAGTAAAGGAAGTGAAAGAAACATCTGAATGTGGCATAGGTTTTATTTTTTAAATTTAATTGCAATGGAGCACAGGCTCCATTGCCAATTTCCCTACACCCCCCATCCCTATCCTGCAGCCACCTACATTTGCCCTCTACAAATTTTATCATTAAATTCTTTCAACATTTTCGGTAAATTATTCATCATTTCTCTTAGTAACTCATTCCAATCCCTGACACCCTTACCTAAAAAAGAGACTCTTCCCACACCCTTGTGCCTGAAATCAAGTGCCAGCTTGTGGTCATGGTCATCTTTTCCCTCCCATGCACTACTTTTCATACCTACTCCAATATCTTTCCATGCCTCATTGCCAGTATACGCCCTGTACACTCCCATGACCTTCCTCATCCTCCTCCTGTCTTGGAATGATTCGTGTTCTAGGAGATAAAATCAATATGTTATAAATTGTTGATGACATTGTCCTGTTAGCAGGGTCTTGAGATGTTACTGAATGGCATATACATAATACTGAAGGAAGATTTTGGACTTAACATAAACCAAAACAAGACAAAAGTGATGAAATGTAGCAGATATGATACCAATAATAGTAGATTAAATATAACAATAGGATTATATGCGATAAAAGTAGTAAGTGAATTCTGCTACTTAGGAAGTAAAATTACAAAGCAGGAATGATGTTAAAAGCAGAATAGCACTAGCAAAAAGAGCCTTAATTAAAAAGAGAATCTTTTAGTTTCAAACATTGATCTAGGATTCAGAAAGAAAATTTTAGAACTCTATGTGTGGAGCACCACACTTTATGGTAGTGAAGCATGGATTTTAGGAATACCAGAAAGAATGAAAATTGAAGCATTTGAAACAGTGTTACAGAAGGATGCTGAAAATTAAATGGGCAGGTAAAGTATGAAATGAACATGCTCTGGAAATGATGGATGAGGAAAGAAATTTGTGGAAGAGTAACAGTAACATATTTTGAGACATGTTGGACAGGGAAAAAGTATAAATTTTTCTACAGCGCATTTTTGTGTCACAAGCTATTTATCTCTCTTGATATCTAATCGATATAGATAAATCAGGTTTCATATTAAAGACTAAGGTCTCTGACATGGTAACACTGTTTTAAGAAAGGAATTTTTCGTAATTCGACCCATAAAGGGCATAAAAGTCAATTTTTATAAAATGCGTTTTTTTGTGTCTCGAGCCATTTATCTCCCTGGATATCTAACTAAAATCGATAAATCAAGTAAGGTTATTAGGAGTAATGTCTCAGCTTTTGTGACATCATATTTTAAAAAAGATGTTTTTTGGAATTCAACCCTTGAAGGGAAAAAGTATAAATGGTTCTACAACGCATTTTTGTGTCATGAGCCATTTATCTCCAGTAATATCTAACCGAAATAGATAAATGTGGTATCATTCAAAAAATTAAGGTTTCCGCTGTGGTAACATCACATTTTAAGAAATGAATTTTTCTGAATTGAGCTCTTAAAGAACATAAATATCAGTATTTCTAAAATGACTTTTTTTTGTCTCGAGTCATTTATCTCCCTTGTTAATTAAACAAAACTGATAAACGAGGTATCATTTTATAGAGTTAGGTCTTCGTAAGGTCTTAGTTTCCGTTAAACCACATTTTAAGAAAGAATTTTTTCAAAATTCTAACCTTAGAGGTCAAAAGTATTAAAATTTCTACAACGCATTTTTCTGTCACGAGCTATTTATTTCACTTGATACCCAACCGAAATTAATAAATGAGGTATCTCTTTAAATATTAAATTATCCGCTTTGGTCACATCATATTTTAAGAAAAAACTTTCTCCAAATTCAACCATTAAGCAGCAAAAATATCATCATTTTTTTTTTTACCTCGCTTGATAACTAACCGAAATCGATATATGAGCTATCATTCTAATGACCAAAGTGGCTGCTTTGATCACACCATATTTTATAAAAGAAATTTTTTGGAATTCGACCCTTAAAGGGCAAAAGTATCAATATTATTTGTACAGCGTGCTTTTTTTTATGTCAAGCCATTTATATTCTTCTATACGTAGCCGATATTGATAAATATCTTATCGTTTTAAAGATTAAAGTCTCCAGTTAGGTAAAATCAAAAATTAAGAAAGAATTTTTCAGAATTTGGTGCTTTAAGAGGTAGCGCATATGAGAAAGTTCAGAGCCAAGTCCCTTGATTGCAGCAGCAGATATCACAGAGATGTCAAGAAACTTTTTTTTATTCAATAAGTAGCTTTTTGGATACTTTTTTCTGTTATGGAAACACTATTGTTTTGCTATACAATTCCAATGTAAACATTCTATACGCACAGCCACAAATATCACAGAGATGTTATGTTTTGCACATTTTGTTCATGTTGGTTGTATTCTGTAAAGGTCAGTGACAGTTTTGTCATAAATACAGAGTGTTTTAAACTTTCCTAACTGTTTCATAATATGTTCTGAGTATTTTAATGCCTACCTATTACACTTAAAAAAAAAAAAAATGCTACAAAAGAGCGGTTCTACTTTTCATTATATTACAAGCATTCAACCTCACTATTCATCACATTTTAATCGCGAAATTTTTGCACGGGTCGTCTAGTTGGAATATATTAGGCAGATAATTGAGGATGTGGGTAAGCTGGAACTCTGCATATGTGAAACATTAAGATATTGAAGATACTACAACTGGATTTCCAGAATTCCATCTGAAGAGAGATCAGTGGGTCAAACTAAATCGCCGAAGAACAGCCCACGCTGAATGCAACTTCATGCTCTATAAGTGGGGATGTCATAATTTTCCTGTCTGTGACTGCGGAGCTCCTTCAGAGTGTGGAGCACTTCATCAAGGAATGACTTCTAAGGAAGTATGATGGACCATTTCAAGATGTTTTCAGTGTTACAACTTCCTTCATAGCATGGCTGCAACAACTGGGCAATGTTATTGTCATCATATATATATATATACTTGTGTGTGTGTTCCTATATTTCACTTTTCAGCCACCACTACCTTGCACAGATCACTGATCATTTGTGTGGAAGTAGCATGGAGTTTCCTGTCGTGCACAACGTTGGCCAAATGTCGATAGCTGTGGGGATGTGGGAGGTATGATGGTTAAATGTGGTCAATGCAGGGCATTTTCGTATTTCGACTAAAGACATGTCTCTGTATATGTCACTCTGCTGCCACAACTACATAACATAGACCATTGGTGTTTATGTGTGGTAGTGGTATCATGTCTCCTATCGTGTACTATGGTGGTTAGATGTTGGTACCTATGGGGGTATGGGAGATATGGTGGTTGAAAGTGGTCGACCTGCGACACTTTCATATTTCTACCAAAAGCATGTGTGTCATGGTGTAACACTTTTCGGCCAAAACTATCTAGCGCAGATCACTGAAGTTTGTGTGTGGTAGTAGCACAGTCACCTGTCGATCACAATGTTGACCAAATTTCGGCAACTCTGGTAGTGTGGGAGATATGGCGGTTGAAAGAGGCCAATCAAGGATGTTTTCGTATTTCGACCATAGACATGTGTTGTCGTATTTCTTATATGCACGATCAGAATTTAATCATTATCTTTATATTACGTATCATAGTATGACTTTTTATGCGGCTAAACCAAATAATTAATCTTTAGTCGTTTTCCTTCACAATATAATGACACTTTTATTTCAATACATCGTTTTAAATACATTATCGGTCTTCTTCCTAGCAAGCTCTCCTTAGCCACTGCTCTAAGCAATCTCTTAGTATCTGTGTATCCTCTCGTTGTTATGGAAACTTCCTTAAAAGAGCATTAACCGGCCCGTGACATGGAACGCCTACTTCAAGGATGTTATTACACTATCGGTAATGCTACAGTGTGTCCATATATTTTACTTTGCTGTCTGAACTACAGAGCGCAAATGACTGGCATTTGTGTGTGGTAATAGCATCGAATCTCCCATCATGCACTATGGTGGTTAGATGTCGGTAGCTGTCAATCCAAATTATTTACAAACACGAATGAAGTTGTGGGCACCAGTTTATATATATTACGTTAGTTGCTTAGCCATGCCACAAATGAGTAAATAAATAAGGACATCGGTTGTACAGGGTATATTGAGGTCATGAGGTTAGTGCAATACAGGAAGGGGTTGAGGATTGCTTCAAACCAGTCGGGAGACTGATTAAAAAAATTGGACTTGTGATCAAAGATGAAGGGACTTAAATCAGATAATTTCGATGTTTAATCTGTGTACTTGTCTGTCTGTGTTTCAATTCCATCCAGCCTTCAACTGTGGAAGGCAGTGGTTATTCTCCTATATATTCCTACCTATAGCTGTGTTGTCTGTAGGTGCTTGCATGAGCTCAGTCAAATGTTTAGATTTTCTTTAAAATGAGCATGGACTAAAATATTGTGTTTGTGGATTGTATTTTTTGTTGCTATTGCCTTCCTCCAAATTCTGTGAGTGGGTGTATATGATTTATCTTTCCTTTTCATATTTGCATTGAACTTTTAGTAGGAAATAACCACCACTCACCAAAGTTGAAGGTTGCCATTGCATTGACCAATATAGTAACCATGATAGTGGCTGCTATGCTAACTGGAGGCAGCTCATGGTGAGGAGAAAATGGATGAGCTGTTGGGGGAACCTATATCTGAGCATTGTAAAAATGGAGACAAATTGCAGGAACAAGTCAGGGGCACGCGGAAGGTGTCAACAGAAAATATTGACCAGTAAAATTTTTTGAATAAAAAAAGATATTACACACTACCAAATAAATCAGTGGTGGTTGATATGGGGAGAGAGAGATGGAGTGAGTGATTGGTGCTTTGACAATTTACCTAGTAGGCGATGATGTGATCACCTCTGACCCTGCCAAATGTCTCTTGTACTTGCAAGAATAATGTTCAATGCCAAAATGTTGCATTACTTGCATTTGTCGTTCCCAGCTGCCATCATCTATCGTAAGTGTTGGGTTTTATTTTCTTATCCTCCTTTAGTTTCATGGCCTTGAAGCATTTTCCTCCTCATTATTCAACACATATATATTATTATTATTTTTACTCTGATTTGGCCACTGTGGATCATGTAGACACTGGTTACCACAGGTGGGCTGTGTGAATCATGACAGAGAAGGGGGCAGGAACTGAGTTCCTGCCAGAATTCTTACCGGGCACTTAGATCCAACATTCTTAAGGCCCGGTCAAACAGAACGCGGCCTGCCCGCACAGCCAGAACGCAGCAGTCTGACGGCAGTCCGCCGAAGTAGTAGTGGACGAACAGAGCGCGGGCAGCTGAAGGGCTGAAATGTGGCACTAGTTATTATTAGCCACAAAGGACTCAATGGGAAGTGTATGGGAGCATGGTTATTAGTTCAAGCCTTGTTTTAAGCATTTTATTACAATCATCAAGGACAATGCCAAAACTTACAGAGAATATAATACCAAATAACACAAGCTGCGATCTTGCAGCCTAAGATATGAATAACCCCGTAATCACAAATACAATACAATATAATGCATAAAAACCTTGAGCTTACAGATTATAATTTGAACAACCCTGTAATCACAAACAATTCCACTTATATCAAATAACAGAAAATGACCAGACTGGCTCGCACTAATCTACCAGCATGTAACAAGTCTGCAGGTAGTATCAAACACAATTTTACAGATGAGCCAGACCACTAACGAGGAAGCCACAGGCGACACACTTGTAGTTGGAGTTGACAGGCAATACTCCCTCCAATACCCCCATAGGGCAAGATAATGGCATGCGTCAAATCGAAGTGACCATGAGCGTCGATCGCCACTGTACTGCCGAGTCTACGGGACAGCGTTCTTGACCAAGAGCGTATCGGAGGAATTCCCTCGCTCCAAGCGAACTAGGACTAGTCGCGGTGGACACACCAATCCACCAGGTGTAGCACTCCTGGCCGCCCGGTCAAGCCACAAGACCTCGCTGTGTCACGACCACACAAGGAAGTACCAGACGCCACCAAGCACAACCACTGCGACCAAGCGACTCCACAGTGGGCCTACAGCATCACGGCCACTCAGGGAAGTACTCTGCCTCTGACTGACTGACTGACTCACTCACTCACTCACTCCGACTAACTAACTCACTGCTCGGTTCCGTGTCCCCAATTATATATGCTCTATCAACCGATAGAGGGCAGCAAGGAGCCACAGCGCTCTCTAACGGAAAAACGAGCACGTGGGCTCACCGAGAACTAGCGACAGAAGACAGTCACGAGTGGAAGAGAAGAATAACCCACAATACGAGCTGAGCTCGGCTCAACCTCCCCCACCAAAGCTATAACCAGGGAGACCAAGAAAACAAGGCTTAGCCTTGCACTTAACCTTAGATAGAGGCACCCTCATAAGTTTTTTGGAATTGGATTTTGGACCAACAGATTACTCTCACCCAAACTCAACACTCCCACTAGAGGCAACACAGAACGACATCCCTGCACGGGGGGTTTGAGTGCAGGCAAGTGACAGATGTTACGATCTCCCCCACCAAAGCCAGAACCAGATTAAGAACCCAGGTATAGTTACACACTCTCACCCAAACTCGACACACTCCCACGAGAGGCAACACAGTACGACATCCCTGAGTGGGGTGTCCGAGCTCGGGCCTGCGACAGATGCCCCGAAACTCCAAACACCAGTTACAATCGACAAGGGAGGGAGAACTCCCCGGGTCAATGAGGGCACAAACGGGTTCATGGTTGATGCCGGCACAAAAAGGGCAGATGAGAAGTCTTAGGCATCACAATACGGTTATGAAAACCTTTAAGGTGAAAATCTCGTTTCTCGACAAGATAAGTGGTTATCAGGTTGACGCTTGGCCGACGGACATCTTTTGACCAAATGAAGATCAGAACCACAACGGAAACACCGCTTAACAACCCTATCTGGAAGAACACTACTACACCAATAATTATTACCAGCAGGACTTGCCCGCTGAAAACTGCGGCGTCAGCTATCAGATCGTTGCGCCCTCGGCACTGTTTAACGATATGGTCGCCAGTGCCGCAACTAAAACACTTGCCTGTAAAATAGTAATTATTAGCACGTAAATAATCAGACTTCCCCTCATCTTTCTTAGTGACTTGTGCTCTACCTTCTGTTCTCTGCTGATCCACAAGTTGCAAGGCCTCAATAGAAGTAATTAATTGATTAAGCTGAACAAAGGATACTGGTCTTATATTAAATACGGCCCTAGCCCTATCCTCCGGACGAAGACCTTCGACAATATTGGCAACTATATCCTTTTCAGAAATATCCATTTGCAACGCTGCTACGGTCATACGAACCCTTTCCATAAATTCCCCTAACGACTCCGTTATAGATTGTACTCTCCAAAAATGGACTCTTTCTAACACCCTCAAAATACGTATCGGTATTTTCTCCCTTTTGTCTTAAATCCTTTAAGGTCCCCTTTATCTGCATAATCTCCGCAAGATAATCCGCCAAACAACCCTTGGCTAAAGGATATAACAAGGCTAAAATACTATGTTGAGGAACCTGAAGCGCATCTGCGTGCTTTTCGAAACAAACGGTGAGCCACAACAAATGTTCAATTTGTCTCATATCCCCCACTGAAAGTTCCTTGAGATCCCTTAGCAACACACCCAAAGGATTAGGTAATTTGGCAAACTGATTTGAAATGGCCTGATACTCGGGAACTACTTGGTGCATCTGATGATGATCAGTTCTCACCGTTACCCCTTCTACTGACTCACTACAAGTGTCACTTTCTAAACCCAAGGAATTAACCAGCAATAACAAAGTCTGTACTCAGCATTCAACTGGTCTACAGCGGAAAGTTGATCTTTATCCAATCTCAAGGTTTTCAAATCGGTAAGACGATCATTAAAATGGTTAAGCTGAGCCTGAATCCTATAAATCTGACACTTGTTGGCCTGCTTTCTTTCAAGAAGGCAACATTTCTTCCGAGTTCCTGCAACCCTACTCCACAAACGGAAATAGCATCACCTACCTCCCCAATCCGCTCCGGTGGGACAATAGCTGGGGCAGGGCCGGCGGCACGCAAACGCTCAGTAAGGTCGGACATACTACCATCATCCGACACTCCCCTAATTTTGAGTTCGTACTGCAGCTGCTCTTTCTTAAGATAACTCCACCCTACAAAGCGTGTGCCTTCCATGGCGAATCTGTAAAGGAATGTATGAGTATATGACAAACAACAAACGACAAGGCTTGAGACTACCCAATATAACCACGCTCTCCTACCATTTGAAATGTGGCAGTAGTTATTATTAGCCACAAAGGACTCATTGGGAAGTGTGTGGGAGCATGGTTATTAGTTCAAGCCTTGTTTTAAGCATTTTATTACAATCATCAAGGACAATGCCAAAACTTAGAGAATATAATACCAAATAACACAAGCTGCGATCTTGCAGCCTAAGATATGAATAACCCCGTAATCACAAATACGATACAATATAATGCATAAAAACCTTGAGCTTACAGATTATAATTTGAATAACCCTGTAATCACAAACAATTCCACTTGTATCAAATAACAGAAAATGACCAGACTGGCCCGCACTAATCTACCAGCATGTAACAAGTCTGCAGGTAGTATCAAACACAATTTTACAGATGAGCCAGACCACTAACGAGGAAGCCACAGGCGACACACTTGTAGTTGGAGTTGACAGGCAATACTCCCTCCAATACCCCCATAGGGCAAGATAATGGCATGCGTCAAATCGAAGTGACCATGAGCGTCGATCGCCACAGTACTACCGAGTCTACGGGACAGCTTTCTCGACCAAGAGCATATCGGAGGAATTCCCTCACTCCAAGCGAACTAGGACCAGTCGCGGTGGACACACCAATCCACCAGATGTAGCACTCCTGGCCGCCCGGTCAAGCCACAAGACCTCGCTGCGTCACGACCACACAAGGAAGTACCAGATGCCACCAAGCACAACCGCTGCAACCAAGCGACTCCACAGTGGGCCTACAGCATCACGGCCACTCAGGGAAGTACTCTGCCTCTGACTGACTGACTGACTCACTCACTCCGACTAACTAACTCACTGCTCGGTTCCGTGTCCCCAATTATATACGCTCTATCGGCCGATAGAGGGCAGCAAGGAGCCACAGCGCTCTCTAACGGAAAAACGAGCATGTGGGCTCACCGAGAACTGGCGACAGAAGACAGTCGCGAGCGGAAGAGAAGAATAACCCACAATACGAGCCAAGCACGGCTCAAGGGCGGACCAGTGTTGAAGCAATCGTGGACGCAAGAAGGAGTAGTTCATTTTTTTATTTTATTTGTGTCTGCCCTCTCCTCATTAACATGTCCAGCAGTTCACCCGACGAAGAAGAATTGCTTCTTCTGCTCGCTTTAAATAATTCAAAGCGATAAAGTCAGTTTATACTTCACGAAAATATCCTAATTCATTACCTGATACAGACACGCCCATTCCTCGCGATGGAAGATTCAAACTACAAACTTATTTAATGCGTCCTTTTGCAAAAACTACAGTTGTAAATGATGAAGGGGACAAATATTCAGCAAACATCTTTGTAGGGTATGACGTGTAGTAGAAAATACCTTTGGAAGTTTAGCTCAGACGTGGCGTATATTTTTTTTTGGTCTATAGAGTTGGATGTAGATAGCGCAGTCAGAGCTGTCAAAGCTACATGTTGCCTTCACAATTTCGTAAGAAGTTACACACAACAGTTCATTGAAATTGAACTACAAGGTGACACAATAATAACAAATCAACATGCCAATGCTTTCTCAACCGCAAGTCGTATGAGAGAAAGCTCAACTGATGCTGCCTATGTGGTACGAAACCATTTTCTAAATTACTTAAACAACGAAAATTCATAATATTTTATCCATGATGGATTGGTGGAACTTCCGCGACTGATGTCAAATGTGGGTTGTAAAAAATACAGCAACCAGTCACAATTGTGACTGTTTGCTGTATTTTTTACAACCCATATATAACGAAAATTCATTTTAATTTTATGATAATTATACTTATATATTATTGCATCTATGGGTTAGGGAAATAAGATGCTGTATAAAATAAATAAATATATACTTTATTGTCTGGTTGAGCTTTTCAGCTATTTCATTCCACGTTTTTGCTTTCTTGGCATGTTTTTTGTACTTGGGAATGCCTAGATTCTTATAAAAATGAACATTCTCAAACACACTGAATGAGACTTTCTGACTCGTCCACCATTGCCCGCCGCGGAATCTGTGGAATTCACAACCTGCCCGCCGCGGACAGGGCTTCTGCCGCGCGGTAAGCCACGCTCTGACTAGGCTGATGCAATACTATGTACCACAGAGACCGCATGGGTTGCCCGCGTTCTGTTAATGTATTAGAGGAAAGTCTTGTGTTGCCATCTGTCTGTGAAATGTTTTATGTTGTGTGTTCTGTATAAGTGTATTTTTTGTTTGCGAAATGTGAAGTGTATAAAGATGGGGAAATGAACCACTGCTTATCCCCACATAATGGCAGGGCATCATGGACACATGTAATAGACACAAACACAAAACAATTTTTTAGTATTGGCACTTTAAAATCGATAAAAAAAAGTGGAGGGTAGATGTTAATGTAAATTCATTACAGGATTAACACTGTGTTTTAATACTCTTCCTTCTTCCCGACGTGTAGACCAGGACTTAGGTCTTCTTCAGAGGCCCTCTACTGAGTCTGCTACAGACTGGCATCTGCTGGAGACTGAGGGTAGATGTTATTGGCAACTGCCTCAAATGGTGATAGTTGATTAAGGTATATTTTGGAGGTAAGAATAACAAGGGATGGGAAGTGAGGTCCAGGCATGAACCAAGGTCCTGTGTACCAGCTGTCATAACTGCGGTGTTTAGATGGTTGTCCACTGGCATGCCAGGATGGTCCCCAAACTAATAAACTATAAATTCCACCCCCCCCCCCCCCAAAATAAAAATACTCTTAGCATGCACAGAACATAGTTACACATTTCACAGACAGGTGGCAACACTTCACTTCCCAATTAGTACGACCTGGCAGTAGTTATAAAATGCTTCTCATCAGCAAGGGCATGCGGCTGTAAAACCAAAGCTCCAAAATCTGGGTGATGAGTAAGTCTCATCAAAGGCAGCCTACAACTAATGTTGGGAAAAGGTGGTGAAGAAGAAGTAAATCAGAAATATATGAAGGGCCAAAACAGAAAAATTGTGTTTGTGTCAATTACTATGCCATCATCAATTTTGTATATACGTAAGCTCCCAGTTCATTTGAGATTCATGATTCTGCAGATATTAAATTATTTGCTGTGTAAGTAATGGAAATCCTACTGCCTCAGACAGGCAAAATGGTCTTGCATGTATTCTTCTTATAAATTTCTTTGAAATTTTCAGTTTACTGAATATCAATAATTCTCAACATTTTCCCATTTTTGTTTACAGTATTCTTGCACATATCATTTTGATTTAATATTTCATAATTTAAATTTTTAAATTTTGCAATGACTTCTTTTTTTTTCTGTGTTAATATTAAATTTAGATTGAAGGTGGTGCCGTTGTTCTGAGAATTCATGATATTAAGGTTTTAATAATATTTTATCCATGATGGATTGGTGGAACTTCCGTGACTGTGATGTCAAATATGGGTTGTAAACAACCCATATTAAGGTTTTTTTTGTTGTTGCCATATCATTTATTATTTTACTAAAAATGATGCTTTTCTTTAATGAAAGGTATTATTGATACGTGGAATGGCAGAAGTTAAGATTGTGGAAGTTTCCTACTCGTACAATCTTGAGGATTTTACTTGAAACTTCATGATGTCTTGCTGGGTAGTTCCAATTGACATGTTATTAATAAGTGGAGGAATTATTAAGAGGGAGTAAGCAAACAGCAGAGATAGGAATACAGTATCAGAGGAGGTAGAAATAAAATGTGAACAAAAGTTCCAGTTTCAGGATAGTACTTTATCGCCATTTTCATTTTTTTAATCAATTACTCTGTTGTTGGTTTAAGTAAAATGATAAGTTTTTTTTTTCAGGTGACATAGTATTTCCTAACGGTATTACACTGGAGTATTTTTAACAGAGGGGTCTAGATAGTATATCTAATTGGGAGATAACCATAAAAACCATAAAATTTAGATGATTGGGTACACAGATAATATAAGGTTCCTTTTGTATAATATTTTGCTGTTTGCTGACTTGAGCTGCTTACTTCTGCAATTCTTCCACAAGAGAATCCTTCGAAGCTTTTGTGCAACATACCTAGACTTTTCACTTTAACTGGGTAGGATATGTTCTTGCTATCTCTAAGATACTACATTCTGAATTATCAGTTTTATGCTCCATTCACATTCATGAGATGGATCTAAAGCCCATTTAGCAAACCTGTGTTTCTACCTTGTTTTGTTCTTATTGTGTTTAGCTTTGATCTTAACTTCCTAAAAGTAGCAGATCTTAAGATAATCCTGGTTAATGCTAAATAAAATATTGTAACTGTTGATCAAACAATCTTTCAACTTTCCTGATCAGTAGAAATCACAGTAACTTCCTACCTGAATGAAAATTTAGTGTGTCTGTGTAGAAGTGGTTGGTTGATAGGAGATGAATGAGCCTAAGCAGACAGTTTTTTGGGGGGGTCCATTAATTAGGTGAGCCCATGAGCCCAAATGGGGGGAGGGGTGTCCACAGAAAGTTCACGTTAACACCAGTAGAGCTAAAGAAAAAAAGAAAAAAAAAAAAAAGGGTCTGCAGAATTACGAGGTGTAACTTGAGGGGGCTGTGTCCTACCAGATCTCGCTCACCAATGCTCACCAAAGGGGATGGGGGGAGTTGCCAAGATTTATGGGAAAAAATTGCTCATGCAATTAATGGATGCCCCCTTATGGTAAAGGGGTAAAGGGAGAGTTCATGAGAGATATTCATTACGTTCCTAATAACATCGTTTAGTAGTGTATTGAACAAAACTGATAATACACTTTCTTATTTAAACTTGTTTATATCTTTAACCAGTAAGAATTTATCTTTATTCTTACCTGGCTCTTGTGAATCTTATAAAGTTAATATAAACCATATGTACACCCTGTCAACTCAAATTCCCACTACCTTGTCTCTCTGCAAAGATTGATTCTATGGTATACTAAAGTGTGTTGCTGTCCACTCAGTACTCATTCTGTGTATTGGAAAAACGATTCGTACAAACTTAAATTATGAAACCAAATTTTCAGCTTAATAACAGTAAATTTCTTGTTGTGGTGGCCAAGCGCGTTCTGTAATAAAGTCTTCCATTTGACTATATCTTAGCAACACTGTGCAAAAATGTTAATAATCTTTAACTGCAACCTGCTTTGAATCAATTATAATTGATGTGACATATCATTAACATATTTGAATCTGAAAAAAAAAATCATCTATAACAGACTTGGGGTGTAGGAAGTTAATTAATTCTGTTCAGTGTGTGTGTGTGTGTGATTTTTGTTCCAGGTGAGTCTGTATCAGAAGTAGCTTCTCCTTCGCAAACATGGAATCCTGACAATATAGAAGCTACAGAAACGCAAGAAGTTACTGTCAACCGTCCATCAAGCTGGCAAGATGCTGAGAACATTGCAAGTGATATTGTAAATTACTAATTTATTTCATTCTTTCATATGTGTTGTACATAAACTCTTTAGCAGTAGAACAGTGCAATATGCTGTTTGTCCATCTCAGTAGTTTCTGTAATGTTGGAGGCTTTCTTTTTCTGTCCTCATGCACCTGATATTGGTATAAATCCATTCTGTGTAGTACTTACATAAAATCAACACAAGCTTAATACAGGATGAGTCATAAAGGACTTCACAGCTTTGGAATGATATAGAAATTTGTTAAGATAACTAAGAGAATGTGTAGAAGTCATTTTGTAGTCAACAACCTTCAGTTTGATTCCACCAATGCAGTGCCAGCATAGTGCACACTTAAAATGGCCACTTTCGCTGGTGTGGAGTGTGCTCACTGTGTGTTTTGGTTTCATGAAACAAACTCTTCAACAACTGTTCAGAGTAAATATGAGTAAGGGAAAATCCACATACAACCCTGGAACACGTTCATGACAGCCCCAAACTTAATATGTTTTGTGCCCTTAGCAAATTAAAAGTGTACATCCCTCTCTTCTTCCTGAAGAAAACTGTCACTGTTATTGTGTATCTGGATATGCTTGAAAACTTTTTAATTCCACGGTACGATGAAGATGACTGAGATGGGATGGTTTCCTACCAGCAAGATGGTGCACCACCTCATTTCCTCAGGGAAGTTCAAGGTTTCCTTGATAATTGCTTCCCAGGTCGGTGGATTTGCCATGAAGGGCCAGTCACATGGCCATCTTGCTCCCCAGACTTGACACCATGGGATTTCTTTCTCTGCAGTTTCATTACAAATTGCATGTATGCTCCTCCCCGACAAAATAATTTGGCAGACCTGAAAAATCGAATCTATGCTGCCTTTGCACAAGTTACGCCCAATTTGCTGCAACGAATGTTACGAAGGAATTGATTACCAGTAGGATGTTTGCCACTTGACAAATGGTAGTCACATCAAACCAAAATGACTCTTGACACTTTTATTTGAAACTTGAGGTTGTTTGCTACAAAATGACACATCTACCAATTCTGTAAGTTACCTCAATAAAATTTTGTGTCATTACAAAGTTGTAAAGTCCTTTTTGACTCACCCAGTATATTGACATGTGTCTTGGCCACTGACTATATTGCGAGGGTATTCGATTTTTCACTTCAAGTGATTTCCTAGCCTTTGCAGTGATTTAATATTATGAATGTATAGTGCTCATTGCCATCTGTCTGTGAAATGTGTAAGTTGCCATTGTGTCATTGTGAGGCAGAGATTGGGGACCATCCCAGCAATAGCATTAATTGTTGCGGAAAACTGCCTAAAAGCCCATTCAGGGTGGCTGGTATGCAGGGCCCAGTATTTGAACCTGTGCCTGCTGCACCTCCCTGATCCAGTGAGGTGGTGCCACTGAGCGTGAGGGGTGAGCGGTTAATTCTCTGGCCTCACATTTGGGAGGACGCCAGTTTGAGGCCCCATCTGGGCATCCAGATTTGGGTTTTCATGGTTTCCCCCAATCACTCCAGGCAAATGCCGGGATGCTTCCTCCAAAAGGCCATGGCCAAATTCCTACTTGTTCCTTGTCCCCAGTCCCATCCCATGACGTCTACAAGACATAAAGCGCCATAAGTAAAATAGAGAGAGAGAGAGAGAGAGAGAGAGGTGGTGCTTTAATGCATCCAACCACATCTGTGGGAAGGTTTTAATCAATAAGTAGAATTATTGTAGGAAAAGATTAAATGAAACAGAAATTAGTCAAATGATAGCAAAATAAAAACTCAGAATCTGAATATAAAGACTCTGATATCCCAAGATTGCGAGATTTATGTAATTATAAAGATTATTTATACATGTGTTATTAACACCAAAATCAGCAACTGAGAGAGAGAGAGAGATTTGAAAATTATTTCCAAGGCAGTCTTGCCAGACAAGTTTTGAATATGTGATCTAGAATGCGTGGAGTGAAGTGGTGTATTAAAATAATTTAAAATGTCTTTTCACTGTTTCTTTGATTCATGGTGGTAGCATAACATATTTTCTGTGTGTTGACTTATCTTTGGATCCTATAGCAATTAATTCCTTGTATGTCTCCATATATATTAATGTTTGAGCTGACATCAAAAGTTAATGGAGTACCTGCACATTATCTGTTTGGCATAATCATTGGTTGTCATGTATGTGATGTAATTTGCAGTTACCTTAAGAACAAGCAGATCTCAGTAGCCTGCCTGCTAGACAAAAATGAAACCCAAAATATCATTTAAAGTATTACAGACCCTGCTCAGTCCATGATAAAGTTTTTTTTTTTTTTTTTTTTGTAGTGATAATTCATTTCACAACAAATCAAAATATTCATTCTCTTAACAACCATTTCAGGGTTTGTAAAATTCCTTCTTGAGTTATCATGAGGCATCGTCTGTCTATTAATCTAAATGTTTGTCTCAGGCTGGGATCATCCTCAGGGGTATGTCTGTTTACTATCCCAGAGTGTGTGATTTTTAAGTCATACTCCTGAAGAAACTCCTGGTGTGGCTCCAACAGGCATATCACTATAGATGACCACAGACTGTTGTCAAAACATTTAGATTAATAACAAGATTGCCAGAATTATTCACCGACATTTCAACGACCACAGGAATAAGCGATCACAAAGCGGTAATTCCGACTATCAAATTAATGACCAAGTGAAAAAGGAAAAAAGGGCGGATTGTATACAGATTCAGTAAGGCCTCAAAGGAGTGTTTTAGAACCTACCTGAGGAATAATTACCATAACTTCAAGTCAACAAAGGACACCGTTGAAGAGATGTGGCATCGTTTTATACATATAGTCAGGGAAGGCATGGAAATACATATACCAAAGCGGACAATAAAGGGGGAGAATGATCCACCGTGGTACACATGCGAAGTCAAAAGATTACTCAAAAAACAAAGGAAAATACACACACGCTCAAGAAGGAAGTGGTGTCACAGCGATTTAGAAACCTTAGCTGATTTAAGAGGACGTATTAAGAATGTAATGCATGAGGCCCTTAACGATTTTCACTCCAACTCT
This sequence comes from Vandiemenella viatica, assembly GCA_031002005.1. NCBI lineage: Eukaryota > Metazoa > Arthropoda > Insecta > Orthoptera > Morabidae > Vandiemenella > Vandiemenella viatica. The sequence continues at coordinate 10,849,232 of CM061919.1, forward strand.
CTCTCTGAGTGTCTCACAGAAAACCCAAAGAAATTTTGGTCGTATGTACGAAAAGTTAATTGTACCAACAGCAATATTCCAGCACTAATTCGAGAAGGTTCCAAGGTTAATGAAAGAAAGCTAATGTACTAAATACTGTATTCAAAAATTCATTTACAAATGAACATAAGGATAGTATTCCCATTTTCCCACGCCGTGGCGAGTCGGTGATGGAATCATTACAAATAGATACTGCAGGTATCATTAAGCAATTAGAGCTCCTGAAGTGGGGGAAAGCACCGGGCCCGGATGGAATTCCAGTAAGAGTATTTTCAGAGTATGCGGCGGAAATCGGGCCATTTCTGTCTGATATATTCAGTAAACCATTAGAAGAGCGAAAAGTACCTTCAGACTGGAAAATCGCGCAAGTAACTCCAATTTTCAAAAAAGGTGATCGAAGTGATCCTAGAAACTATCGTCCCATATCTATAACATCTGTTTGTAGTAGAGCACCGGGCCCGGATGGAATTCCAGTAAGAGTATTTTCAGAGTATGCGGCGGAAATCGGGCCATTTCTGTCTGATATATTCAGTAAACCATTAGAAGAGCGAAAAGTACCTTCAGACTGGAAAATCGCGCAAGTAACTCCAATTTTCAAAAAAGGTGATCGAAGTGATCCTAGAAACTATCGTCCCATATCTATAACATCTGTTTGTAGTAGAGTTATGGAGCATATTATATGCTCGAACATTATGAATTTTCTAGATGATAATAATTTGCTTACTACAAATCAACACGGATTTCGGAAGAAAAGATCATGTGAAACACAGCTGGCCCTATTTACACACGACATAATGAAAGTTATCGATGCAGGTTCACAAGTAGATGCAATTTTTTTAGATTTCCAGAAAGCCTTTGACTCTGTGCCATACAACCGCCTTTTAGTGAAGCTTTGAGCGTACGGTATATCAGATCAGCTTTGTGAATAGATAAAGGATTTTCTAACTGGTCTGCTTAGAAATTCACCGTGATCTGGATGTTATTTTGGCTTGGTGCGCCAAGTGGCAACTTACTCTAAATTGTGAAAAGTGCAAGACAATGAGCATAACTAACAAAAAGAATCCAATTGTTCAGAAATACGAGTTAAACAATACAGTGATTGATATGGTCAATTCTATGAAATATTTGAGAGTGACAGTACAAAGGGAAATACACATTAATTTGTTAGTAGGTAGAGCAAATTCTAGGCTACGATTCATAGGTCGACTCTTGAAAAATTGTAATCAACAAACAAAGGAGATAGCCTAAAAATCTCTTGTGCGTCCACATTTGGGACCCGTTTCGTAAGGGGTTGATCGAAAGTATAGAGAAAGTACAGAGAAGAGCCGCTCGATTCATGACCGCTTGCTACAGTCCTTATGAAAGCGTCACAGAACTGATTAGTAGACTAGGTTGGGAGTCTGGTAGATAGACAACACATGTTTCGTTTAAACTTATTGCTAAACATGCGTACTCCCACTTTCACTTTTGAGTGTAGTGAAATACTTCTTCCACCAACCTATTTGAGTCGGAAGGACAGGAAAGATAAAATTAGAGAAATAAGGTGTCGGACTGATTCTTATATGAATTCTTTTTTCCCTCATACCATTAGGGATTGGAATGCACAGCAAAGAGATTAGCTTTGGTGCTGAGCACCCTCTGCCACCCACAATTTTGTGAATTGCAGAGTATATATGTAGATGTAGATGATGCATTACAACAGCCCAGGAAGAGGTTTTATTAATACAGCACTGTTGTTAAGTTGAAATTGAATAGTGAAGCTGTGCAAATGATCATCAATCATGAAGATCTTTTTACAGTCAAGATAGCAGGGGCACTGTTGTTAAGTTGAAATTGAATAGTGAAGCTGTGCAAATGATCATCAATCATGAAGATCTTTTTACAGTCAAGATAGCAGGAGGCATTTTGCCCTTAAAAATGTTGAAACTCGTTTAATGGTAGCTACACATTGGGGTTGTTAGACTGGAGAGCTCACCTCATGTTGAATGTGTTTCGGAAAAAAATTTATATTAAAATTTCACACAGTTTTTTGATATAGCTGTAACAAAGTGCAAACATCACTTTAAAAGGTATAGTGTAGGTATACACAGGGAAGGATGTTTTATATGTATTTTTTGGTGTAATCATAAATTGTTGGCCTCCCCAAGCATCAAACCATTACAACTACATACTACTGCACATTTTTGGCAAACATTGTGAGAAGCACAGAAAGGAAGTAATTAAGTAATCAGTTTCTCCTTGCCAACAATGCATTTGCCAAATGATCCATCATGAAATTGACAGTTCTGGCTATGAAATTTTTGCTGATTCCCTCTTGCTATCTAATATTTTATTCATTGACTTCTGTTTCCTCCCTGAAATAAATAAATATTTTGCTTAAGCGATTTGAGGACAAAAGATGTGATTGAGGAAAGGGAACAGTGGTTGTTGAGACAACTGAAAAGCTTTTAAGGTAATTTTTTGTGGAAATCACTAGGAAGAAGAATGTTGCTCTGGATTATTGTGTGGAACAGACATGATCAGTGTACCACAATTAACTTTGTTAATGGTTCAGTGTGATAAAAATTTAAGTTATTTGCTTGAATGTGAATTAAGAAAAATTTCATGATGGTTTATGTGATATTTGAAACTTCATGGATAGTATTCTAAATGGTGTGAACAAGCTACTCTGGCGTATACATAACTATCAAATTGTCATGAATGATTAAATGCAATGAGGAAGAAAGATCACATCCTCTTCACCATCCAGCAGGCTTTACAATCACTTACAAACTACCAATCTCAATTTCTACTGTTAAACATTGCTTACTAGTCCTTTTTCTAAGCATAAGTGATGAAACCTAGTTTGTAAACATACTATAAGTATCAGACATTCTCAGATTTAATGTGGAATAACTACTCTTCCCATCCAAGTACTCCCAAATCCAGCCACTCATTTTTGTTGTTTGTATTTATTATTCCCTGCAGTTCAATTCTTTTAATATATCTGAATTCTCAATCAACAATTTATTGTTCCTTCATCTGCAGTCTCATTCCCTTCCAATCCCAACTCCACCTTTTTCTCTACCCTGCCCTAATCCCTGTCATGTGAGTAAAATTATTATTGATGAATTTTCCCACTGGGAAAGTTTTAATATTTGTTGTGTAATGTAACATTTTTGTTTCATCGCCACATAATGTGTGTATCTACCATCAACCTTGGTCTATTACTAAGCATTCTTTCTGACTTACATAATTTGACACAATGGCTCTTTCAGGAAGATCTAACTAACCTTCAGATTGGGGACTAAGTTAGCTAGTATTTAACAAAAGAAAATAATCTGTTAGTAATTTTATCTTTCTCACTCCAGGATGAGTCTGCACAATTTCCTGTTGATGTGACAGATGGAAGAAGTTTGCCAAATGTTCTGAAGAGGATAAGCAACTTGCTTGCGTTGAAAAGCACAGTAAGCAATATTAACAGTTTCTCATTTCTGTATTATTTAAAGCTAAAAGAGTTTAAATCCTTTTGGCTCAGTCTTGAGGTCTGGATTAAACCATCATTTTTAACTATTTCTGGTTGGTCAGCTTATCTGCTGTGTTTATTGTATTGCTGTTTGTCTTATTTCTGGGGTTGTTGACAATATGGATTTTCCCCTAACTAGGTGACCAATGCGAAAATTTCATGAATAAAATACAATGAATAGTGAAGTGGGTGGTTTGTAATAAGATGAAAGAGGAACTGCCCCATTTGTAGCAATTTTTTGTTTAGTGGGATAGGTTTATAAGAAAATACTTAAAACATATGAAACAATTATGAAAACCTTTTGGATGCGTAAAACATACTTATGAGATACTACCTCTGACATTAACTGAATACAACTAACCAGAACAAAATACACATAGCATATCCATATCTGTGATAAGTGTTGCTGCGATAATAGCCCATGAGAAAATTTTGTGAATAAAATGTTTACATATGAATTGTATGTTTCCCCAACAGCAAAAAATATCCAAAAAGCTACTTATTGTACAAAAAACAAGTGGTTTATTGATATCTCTGTGATATGTGGTGCTTCTATTTACCAGTGAAGCACTCATTCCTTGTCATCTCTGTGATATTTGCTGCTGCTATGTAGCAGCTTGGCTCTGAAGTCTTTCATATGTGCAGTCTTTATACTTATTACTATTGCCCTTTAATGGTCAAATTCTGAAAAATTACTTTCTTAAAATATGATGTGACCAAAGTGGAGATCTTACTCTCTAAAATGATACCTCATTTCATGATTTTGGTTAGGTATCAAAGGAGAGTAAAAAGTTTGTAGAAATAATGATACTTTTGCCCTGTAAGGAAAGAATTTTTTTTAAAAAAAACTTTTTTAAAATATGATTTGATTAAAGCATAGACCTTGGACTTTAAAATGACACCTCATTTTTATAGATTTTGGTAAGGTATAAAGGGGGGTAAATGACTTGCAGTAAAAAAAAAAAAAAATTAGAAATAATATTATTTTTATCCTTTAAGGGTCAAATTCAGAAAAAATCCTTGTTTAAAATATGATATGACTAAAGGAGAGACCTTAATTTTTGAAATAATACCTCATTTAACTAAAAAAAATAATTTAGTAATAGCAAACATTATGGATCACTATCATTATCAGCCAGTTCAATTATTTCTGATGTGGCCACTTGAGCAGTCTTCTTCAGGCTGCATGATCTTGGGCGATCCTCTGCCAGTTAAGTCCGACAACCCTGCGTATGTCCTTGTCCCATTGGTATGGTGGTCTTCCTCTCGTTCTGGGATGATCTCTTGGGCTCTATTATAACTCTGTTTTTGTCCATCTCTGGTCTTTTCGCCGTGCAATATGGCTGGCCCATTTCCGCTTCAGGGATGCTGTCTTCTCTAAGATGTCTGTGACCTTTGTAACTGATCTAATGTCTGTTGCTCTTTTCTTGTCTTTTCTAGTTAAGCCTAGCATTGATCTTTCCATAGCTCTTTTGGCACTCCTTAGTTTACTTTTTGTAAATTAATTTTGAGTCCAGGTCTCACAGCTGTCTGTCAGAACAGGAAGAATGCACTGGTCATAGACTATTTGCTTTAGATTTGTGGGCATTTTAGATTTCAGTATAATAGAATGCCTCCCAAATGCTTGCCATCCCAGCTTGATGCGACGGAAAATTTCGGGTCTTACATCACCTCTCATATTTACAAGCTGGACAAGATAAATGTACTCATTGACATTTTCTAAAGATTCATTATCTAGTTGTGCACTACCCTCTGTGGCCCATTTGTTAGATATAATTTTTGTTTTTGATAGATTCATTCTTATGCCAACTGCTTTACACTTGGAGACGAGGTCGGTAACCCAGGTTTGGAGTTCATCAAGGTCAGCAAATTTCAAGTTGTTAAGTCTTCTACCATTGATTCTAATTCACTTTTCCGTCCATTCTAGCTTTGATAGTGCCATCTTCAAGACAGCTGAAAATAACTTTGGAGATATGTGATCACCTTGCTTGACACCTCTTTCGATGCAGAACTCAGTGGTTGGTTCTCTAACATTGACAAAGGCTGAGGAAGAACTCTAATATAAGCTGTATCCACGCCATGTTCAGTTAAGGCTTGCAGGACAGCCTTGTGACTAATTGAATCAAATGCCTTTTCGTAATCGACAAAGACTACACAGAGGCATCTGATATTCATTTGCGCGACTAATTAGTTCTAACAGGACAAGAATGTGGTTGATTGTGCTAAAGCTTATGCGGAACCCTGCTTGATCAATTGGTTTGGCAGAATCAAGGGTGGAACTGATTCGGTTCAAGATCTTTGTAAAAACTTTGTACAGAACAGCCAACAAGCGTATAGGTCTGTAGTTTTTGATGTTATGAATACTTACCTTTTTGAGTAGCAGAATGATTTTAGCTTTATTCCATGAAGAAGGGATGGATGCATTGTGTAGGCAGTAAGAGAAGACTTTAGCCAAGTGATTGATAGTTTGTTCGCCAACTAGCTCCAAAATATCAACGGAGAGATGTTGTCGCCAGTGGCCGTTCCTTTTTTCATGTTATCTGTAGCATAACCGACTTCAGATGGAAGTATAACTGGCACTGTAGATACATTTGTGGGGTAGAGAATATCGGAGTTTCCTCTAAGCTGCAATATAGGTTGCTATAAAAACCTCTGATGAATTCCAAAATTTCATCTTTGTCAGTAATTCTGCCATCGTTTCCATCCATTGCTATTATCTGCTTCTTACCGAGTATGAAGCTTTTGCTTTGCTCTCTTTAAGCCTGTTTTCTTTTCTAGACTATCCCTTACATCATTTTCATTGTACAACTACTTGTATATATCAGACTTCATGTTTTTCCCTCAAAGTTCTACACAAGTTCAGAATACTCTGTCATAATTAGACTGAATCTTCATTTCCCTCCTCTTGTTCAGTAGATGTTTTGTGTTGTTGCTGAATTCACTCTTTTGGATATTGTTACGACAGAAGCCGCCAACTTCTTGCACAGTCATGACTAATACTGCTGCTAAGCCTTCATCGTTGGTTTCTTGAAGCTTTCCCTGGAGCATCCATTGGAGTTCTTCTTTGCTTTCCTCCAAGTTTTTAATATTGATAATTTTGGTCTTGTTTCTTATGAATTTATTTCTCTCTGCCCTTACATTTATTTCAATCCTTGCTCGTACTAGTCGGTGGTCGCTGTTAGTGTTAAACTTGTTCAGAACTGAGACATCTTTAACAATGTGAGGAGTATAGTATAAAATTTCACACTTTTCACAGGTGTTAATATTGGTAAAAAATCCCACTTGTCTCTTTTTTTCGGGGTTTGTGCTGTGTTTTTTTTTTTTTTACTAACTTCGCGAACATTTTGGCACTAACCTGGAGCCTTCATCAGGGCTTCTTTGTATCTAGCCACCTGGTCCTTTTTTTGATAAACTTGAACACTGATTCACTGTTTATTTTTCACCGGCAAAGGACCAGGTGGCTAGATAGATGACCTGACGAAGGCTCCAGGTTGGTGTCGAAATGTTGGCAAGGTCAATAAAAAACCGCTGTGCAAACCCCGAAAAAAGAGACAAGAAAGTGTGATTTTTTACCATTGTGAAGAGTGTTGGAAAGAACAAAAACTCATTTTTTATGCTTCTCCATGGCCACTTTCTGGAAGGATGCTTTTTGAAAAATGTGTTCATGATAGGCATTTTTGAGAATTATGCAAATTATACCAATCTCTCACCTCTGTCATTTCTCTCATCAATGCCATAACTGAGTCACCCCGTTTCCATGGGCTGACCTTGGCATTAAAGTCACCAATAACCAATTTGAAGTGACAGTCTCTACCTTTCTCACAAGTTTCCTTTAGTCCTCTCTAGAAAGAAAAATATATTTATCTGCCAATGTTTTGAACAGAATTAATAATGAAAAATTTCCACATTTTATTAGCAGTTAATGTACATGGTGCATAGCAGTGGAAAGATTACCAACGTCAAATAAAATGTAAATGATTATTCATATTTCATTTTCATGGATAATTGCTAAAAAAAAAATCTCCTTTTGACTTGATGTACTGCTGGAAATAATTGTAAAATTTTCTGAATTAATTTTTCAAATCCTTTGCCAAAATTACTTTCAGAAACCTTGTCATAATAAGTGCAGTGCTGTCCGTGAACAATACATCATCACCAGCGCTGTGATGGCCCTAGAGAACAATCGTCACATGCTCCATTGTTACCATCATAGTCCAGGACTATTCCCATTTATTTATCATGTATTAATTTCAGCCATCGATTCACAATTCAGTTTATTTAATATATGCAATGTTACAGTTTCATTAAGATTCATAATAATTGTAATTGAGAGTAATAATTTTCTTCAATATGTTGTAACGTCTGTCCATTTAAAAAAGTAATAAGCATGCTTGCCATTAAGCTGAGCGAAAATCAAAAGTAAGTCTGATTAATTGAGTAAACCCTCAATCCACAGGCCTTTGAATGAAAAATCAAATTTACAGGAAATGTGTCATTACCATTTTGGCACCCAACGTCTGGCTGGTTATAAATTTCTTCTAAAGCTGGATTCAAGGGTTTCATTACTTGCTTATAAAAATAATAGTACCCATAATTTTTTTTTGTAAGACAACAGCTATTTAATTCAGCGGATTTCAGCTGGCGCTAATTGCATAGTCATGTTGTAGCAATGATGAATGAATGAATAGGTGAATGTGTGAGTGAACTCAAAAATTTTCTATCTGTTGGTGGTGGGATGACTAACATTTTCTTTCAGTTGTGTTGTTTGTATGGTCTTGCTATGTCAGCAATCTGCCCGCTACAATTTAGTTTTGTAGGTTCATGATTGGCACTACGTTGCGACGTGTTGCAATCTGTTGTGTCCAGTTGTTGTTTAAATTTTCACTTTGTTCAAACTTTGATGCATTTATGTTCTAAAGTGGTAACAATGTCCTCCAATTCAGATCTGAGCCCCATTCAGGCAACTGATTCATGCAGTTTAGAAAAGATTGATCAAAGTTTTATGAAACAAGGCTGCCTAATTAATACTGCAGTGTCAACCAAAATTTCTGCGCGGTCAGGTATTGTATATCCAAATGCAGTTATAATTCAGTCAACAAATGAGATTTCGGGAAGCCAACTGGGACTACCATCTCTTGGTATGTTCCAAGAACAGTCACAAAATATCACAGGTGCATCCGTGAAACAGAATCAGTTCAACAGTTTTTCACTTTTTTGAAATTCATAAAAAGAGACATGGTAACCATACAAACAGGTATCACTTTGGAAGTCAGAGCTATTGTGAAAGAGGAGAAGACAAAATTTAAAGAAAGCCATAAAAGAATCTTTACAACCAGTGAATTTGGAAATAGAATGCCTTAACATTGTGCAAGATAGTATGACGGAAAAACTTTTGGTAAAACAACAGTATGTTGCAGAACTTCGTCAGGGAACACAGGAAAGTGTAGAATGACTCTCAGAACAAGTAGTTGCTTGCAAATCAACTGAAAGCGAACAAGTTTCATGGTTGGAAAACCAATTGATGGCCATTGGTGAAACCATTGCTGGACTTAGAAACTAATCTTGTAATTTAAGAGAGGCGCAAGAAGTTTTGCTTACAACGTTAATAATAAATTGGAAGGTTTACTTAAGAAGGGTGCACCGGACATAATGCCATCAATGCAATGTATGCCTGCAGCAGAAATCAAAAACCAAAACACAATTGCTTGTGGGTCAATAGAACTGCCACTTCCAAGGTTCGAAGTTCGAAGAGGTACTAATCAAATGGATTTTCTTACAAATTTGGAAACCTACATGAAAATCAAAAACACTCCATAGTCTCTTAAAATTCTGTTGGCACCTCAGGCGTTTGATTCGGAGGAGATGACATGGTTCAGTGTCACTTGTCCATATAGAACGTCTTATTCTGAAATCAAGGATTTGTTTTTGAAAACACTCTGGGGGCCAATGGCACAGTCACAACTAAAGCTAAGCTTTTATAAGGGATATTATCAACCTAAATATTCAGGCTTGTGGCATTACCAAAATACTTGGACCAGCCTTTAGAAGAGATGGAATTGTGTGGTGCTCTGCAAACACATTTTCCATGACACGTTCAACACGACACATTAAAACAGTTCTTGGAAACACTATGGATGGTTGATCCAGAAGAACCCAATGAAAGTGGTGGGCGATGGAAAGAATACCATCGGAATCAATCCAGACAATCCAAAGGCAAGCAGCAGGCACAATCGTGGAAGAACAAGCAATCCAGAGGGTGGATGGGTAAAAATGGCTCATCATGGAGAAGTAACTCCGGTATGAATCAAAGACAAGAAGGAAAAGAGTTGTGAATTAATGCAATCAGAATGTCTGAGGATAGTATTCAAACAGTAGACGACCAAGTCAGCATGGGAAGGAATGTGAAAGAATGCCGAAGCAGCTCCCAGACAGAAACAATGGCATGATATATTCCTGGGGACATCGCTGACACCGTTGCTATGAAGAAAACTCAAACAATTGCAAGTCTAAGGTATTTTAGGATGGGAGACCCTGAATTCCATGAGAATGCTGACGACAGTGAAGGTCATCATGATAATGTTATTAGTAGATGTCCCCGAATAAATGCTACTGCCTTTGAGACAAAATGCACCATCCTCTTAGACATGGGCAGCCAAGTAAGCGCAGTCTTGGAGGATTTGATACAGCATGTTCAAGCCAGTCAAAAGGAGCTGAAGGTTATGTCTACCCATCAAGGAGTGAAGAACAGACAGAAAAGTGATTTTGCCGATTTCCATTGGTGGTCAAATCTATATATTAATACGCTAAGTGAAAACTTAAGATCCATTTTTAAGAATATTTCGTGCACGGAGAAGTGTGAGATTTGGCATAGTTAAAGTTTATATGGAGAAGAAGTGCAGGAAGCTAAAATCTATTTATAATATGCGTTACAAATATATTAAATTAAATAAAATAAAACACTCGCTCCCCTACGTAGTTCGCTCAGATGCCGCCAATTCTGGTGCTGCTTCACCTGATGGCTGGTAGATAGCGCAGCTAGCAGCCAGAATATTGGGCAAACAGAGGAACTTAATGAAATACAGATAGCTAAAATTATATATAATATGTTTTACGAACCTATATAGTAATGTGCTAAGTGAAAATTTCGGATTCATTTTTAAGAATAAGTGCCGCCAGAGCAGTCTACCTACCGCCAGAGCACTCTACCTGTTGCTGAGTTCTGGCACTGCTTGAGCTGACAGCTGATAGATGGCGCAGCTAGCAGCCAGAATATTGCACAAACGGAAGAACTTAAAGAAAAGTGTGCGATTTGGCATAGTTAATGTTTATATGGAGAAGAAGTGCAGAAAGCTAAAATCTGTGTATAATATGTTTTACAGATATATCAAATTAAATTAAATAAAAAAATTCGTTGTTTACATTAATTTTTTTAATTACGAGGCGCGTCCAGAAAGTAAGTTCCGTTTGGTAATAAAATGAAATTGTACACAGATACAGAAGAAATTTTTATTGCACAAAATTCTACAGCTCTTAAACTACTTTTCCACATAACTGCCGAAATTTTGCAGGCATTTGTCATAGCGTGACACCAGGTTTTGTATACCTTCTTCATAGAAATCTGCCGCCTGTGTCTTCAACCAGTTGGAAACAGTTTCTTTCAGCTCGTCGTCATTGGTGAAATGATGACCACCAAGGAAAGACTTGAGATGTAAGAACAGATGAAAGTCGCTAGGAGCGAGGTCAGGGCTGTACAGAGGATGGTGAAACACGTCCCAGCCAAATCCCTGTACGAGGTTTTTCGTCACATTTGCAGTGTGTGGTCGTGCGTTGTCGTGAAGCAAAACAACACCTTTTGACAGCAGTCCCCGGCACTTATTCTGAATTACACGGCGCAATTTCCGAAGTGTCTCACAATAAGCATCTGCTTTGATTGTTTGACCACGCGGTAAGAAGTCAATGAGTAGGATGCCTTTCCAGTCCCAGAACACTGTGCACATCATTTTCCGAGGTGTCATGATTTGCTTCGGTTTAACCTTTGGTGGGGATGAAGTGTGCCTCCATTCCATTGATTGCCGCTTACTCTCAGGGGTGTCGTAAGAAACCCACGTTTCATCTCCTGTGACTATCCGTCTCAGAAATTCTTCGCCGCTTTCAGCATAACGGGTCAAAAACTCAAGTGCACTACCCATCCGTTGTGTTTTGTGTTGCTCAGTGAGAATCTTTGGTACCCAACGTGAGCAAAGTTTATGGTATATCAGTTGTTTGGTAACAATTTCATGCATCAGTGATCGTGAAATTTGGGGGAAGTCCATAGCGAGAGCACTAATTGTAAACCTACGGTTTTCCTGGATCTTGTCATCAATCGCGTGAACCAGTTCTTCTGTAACCAAAGGTGGACGCCCACTTCGTTCTTCATTGTGCACATTACTACACCCGCCATTGAACTGTCTGACCGATTTTCTCACCATCGAATCACAAATCGCATTTGGTCCGTAGACATCGCAAATTTGCCGATAAATTTCACTTGGTTTCACTTTCCTCGCATTCAGAAACTGAATCACAGACCTGATTTCACAGGCGGCGGGATTTTCAATCAACGCCGGCATTTCAAACAAGCACAACAAAGCGTACGTAACTGACAGTGATCTCCAAATGGCGCACGTTCTTCCCCTTGATACACATCGTCTACAGCGCATGTGCGGAACTTCAATCGCAGCGCTGCAGCGGAGAAAATTGAAACGGAACTTACTTTCTGGACGCGCCTCGTATGTTAAGCGAATCTGCCGATGTCTGTGATCTTTGTCAGCAGTAAAGAAAAAAATATAATAAGCATAGTTAATAAATGTTACAAATCGATTACTAAAATAAAAAATTAATTTGCGAACATGTGTGTGTGTGTGTGTGTGTGTGTGTGTGTGTGTGTGTGTGAAATAGGATCGGAGCCAACGTTCTGATGCGAATTCCCAGCATTGATACACTCTGTAGTCTTTGGTAAAATGAAAAACTCGCATAAAGTAGAGATTAATCTTTGAAGTTATAAAAGGAATACTTCGAAAAGGAATGTAGCGATTCTGCCAGATACTATATGGTCATTTGATTAATTAAAATGTTAAACTTTGGTTAAGTGTCTTTTGATTTTTTAATTTCAGTAATTTCATTAGAGAGAGAGACAATAAATAAGGAATACTTATTTGCATGAAATTCAAAATGATAATAGACCAAATTTAAATAGCGAACACACAAAATGACAAAATTATTTTGATAGATTCATTTAAATGCGCACTGAATGTCATTCCACGAAACTTTTACAGTTTCAAATTTGCAATGCAGGTTTCGCAATGCAAAAAAATTCAATTCAGAAGTCACTTAAGGTGAAAGGACTGCATTTACTTAACGTTTCATAAAGCTAAATCAGTTTTCCGGCCTGAATTCAAAATGAATATTTTAAATTTAAATGAACCTTCGATAAATACATTTCATCATTTGCTATTGTTAGTTCAGAAGCTCTAATTTAGCATACAGTCACACATGGAGTGTATCGTTTTAATTTTATAGGTAATGCAGAGAATTAAGCCAAACAACACATGCTAATAACGTATTGGTACAGGTGGGCACAGTTAATCCAAACGTTAACTTCGTTAATCATTATTCCGCTACTTAAAAAGTTAACTTCGATAATCGTTAAAGCGTTAAATGTTTATAAATTTAACGCAAGTTAAAGTTATCCGTTAAAAGTTAACTAGTCAAAAGTTGTACTGATGTATTAGTATTATAGTACGGTAGGTATAACTGCTCTCTATCTCAAGGTGTTATGTACCATGATGCAAGTGTGGATTTATTTATAAAAATTAACAAATTGTGGTTACGCTATCGCCACAACAACGAAGTGGTATTCCTGTCTGTTTTTATCTTTGTTGAGACTGTGATCAACATAACACTTGCAAATTGTCTTACGAGAGACAATTAAGGTACTCGTGACTTTATAAAAAAAGTAGTAAAAAAAAAAACAAAAACAACATGAATGCAGAATGAAAAGCAACAATATTATAGAAAACAAGTTGGACTGGGACACCTGAATATGTGAAAACTGCGACCAGTGAAATTTGCGGCCAACCTAAAATCTACGACCAATGCCTGTTACGGTTACCTTTGTGCCACGGCCTACCTGTGACCTAAAGGCCCCTTTAGACGACCCGGCCTGGTTTCACTAAATCATGGCCTGCATGTTTTTACGTGAACAAATAGAACGGAAGTTAGTCAGCGACATCCTTTTACATTACACGGCCGAAACTGCCAAACTAGCTTCTACTTTAAAAAAAAAAAGACACACAAATGTTTCGAATTAAAATTGCACATCACCTTTTTCGTAACTTATGTATTATTTCTTTGAATTTTTTCGCACTGGTTACTGAAAGTTGAGTTTTTTGCTGATCTGCAACACTGTTTGCAGACTCCAGTGCGATACTAACTATCGATCAGGCGGCCGGTCATCCACTGGCACAGAATTTCGTCCGAGTAATGCCCGATTTGACGGCCGAACAGTTTGTCCGATTAACCTCTTCCGACACACACTGCCGATCCGTCACTGTTGCTTCAACACCAACTGAACGCGATGTTTTTACTAAACGTATAATAACGACATACATTTTGTAATAATAAATACACCTCATTACAGATAATAATGTTGATTTGTCAATAAGATAGGTTATGACGCTTTTTAGTTTATTTACGTTTGCAGAATTCACAATATAAAATAGTCACGCCGCCGCCGGCTGAAAATGCTCGGCGCGCCGCCGCCAAGATTTTAGCAGGCGGCGCCCACTACTACACCGAACATACGAGCAGCGCTGCCAGTACAGCCAACTTATACCGCTGTCTCTTTGAAATTATACAGAATGAAACCCAATTATACAAAGGGGTCATCCATTGATTACATACGTGAGTGAAAGTGCTGGGAGCAAAAAAAGTCCACGAAAAGTAAACAATGTATACATTGATAAATTTTGAATAACAAAAAGGAAATAGATATGCAGGAAGGGTTGCCAACTCAATGAAACAAAGGGCAAACACTTTCAAAAAGGTGCTGGAATGTACTTTACTTTTAAGTGCTCATTTTTGTATCCAATTATACAAGGCAATCTGTTATACAAACAGGATACAAGAGGTAACCAAATACAAGTTTTTGTATCCAATTATACAATCTGGCAGCCCTGCATACGAGTGGTGGCGTGGCGCACAGTTCAAACAAACGAAAAGACGTCAACAACCTATGTAACGGACTAAAGTTAACGGAAGTCCAATTTAACGGAAGTTAAGAAGACCGTTAATGATTTTTTAGGTTAACTTAAAAGTTAAATTTTCGCAATTTTTTTAACTTCGTTAATTAACGATTAACGGATTAACTGTTTTGTGCCCAGCTGTGCGTATTGGTACACGCTTGTAGCTAACATCAGGGTGTACAGTATATATCTATGCTCGCACCAAATGCAATAGAAAAAATTCAAATAATGATTATTACTCTTTCATGAAAGAAACTAAACAACTTAATGAATTATGGTCGAATTTCAACCACTGGGCGATCACTAGTATTGCTAATTGTGCCATTGATTGTAGTAGGTTTGGGGATCGATATAATTATCGGCAATGACATCTTAGAAAAGAAGGGCATTGTAATCAATTGGAGGACTAAAACAGTACTGAACTTGGTCGCTGTGACTCTTATGTGGGACGCTACTCAGATCAGTAAGAAGATTAGGTATGTTAGTAGCGAATCTTTGGTGCAGGATGAGCAAATGGATCTGCGATTTGAAGCAGACAAGGAGCCTCTGAGATGAACAGTGGCTTCGATTTTTGCTCTATCATCCGAGTGGAATTTAGTGCTTGATGCATTCCTTGCTCAGATAAGCTCCTCCAGACTGCTATCGCCTGCACAGGCTGCCAAGTTGAGGAGTCTTATTGTCAGAAACTTGACTACCTTTTCTTACTGACCAGGGGAAGTATACACAAATTTAGGGTGACTGATCCACGCCCACTGAGAGCTCATACTGATCTGATTGCTCATAAATATTGGGAAGCTGCTAGGGAGGCAGTCCAAGCAATGTAAAGTGAAGGAATAATCACACGTGCTGCTTTGCAATACGAGGGGGGTCAAATATAAACGGGATTGTTGTTCCTGGACATCAACAATTGGCAGTATTGGCCCCGCGCTTCTGCTATGCTTAGGTGGGACCATTAGGAGTGGGGAGAGCGTGCTGTTAGATATTTTCTGCCGTTTAGTCAGTAATGCTCACGATGTCGGAGCAACAGGTGCACATCTCCATTGCGCAACGCATTATTATAAAATTTCTTGATATTGAAGGAGTTACAGTGGCAGAAATTTGCCAGAGATTAATTGCACAGTTCGGTGAACAAACACTGTCAAGGACGCATGTGTTTATCTGGCATAAAAAATTCAAGGAAGGACGAGAATGTGTGGAAAATCAGCAACACGATCACCGTCCCTGGACCAGCGTTACAGACGAAAACATTCAAAGACATTATTGACGTCGATCGACAGGTGAGAGTGTCAGAAATTGCAGAACAAGTCGGAATCAGTTATGAGAGCTGTCGAGCAATCATCACAAAACACTTACAGTTCCGTAAAGTGTGTTCCAGATGGGTCCATCACCTTTTGACTGAAAATCTGAAGTTGAGCCATTTGGAAGTCTGTCAGAGGCTTACAACAAGGTATGCGGAAGAAGGTGATGCATTTTTGAGTCGGATCGTCAACTGCGATGAAACATGGGTTCACCACTACACTCCTGAATCCAAAGAAGCCAGTAAGGAGTGGAGGAGGAAAGGGGAGGCAGCGCTAGTGAAAACCAAGACTCAACTGTGAGCTGGCAACGTTCTTCCAACAGTTTTTTTCAATGAGCGAGGCATTTTGCTGATTAATTTTTTGCATGAGCGACACACAATCAATGCTGCTTACTACTGCAAGTTGTTGAACAAGGCAAGAGATGCATATTGCCGCAAAAGAAGAGACCAACCGATTCGACAGGTCATTCTTCTCCACGACAATGCGCGACCCCATACTGCATCTCTGTCTCTAAACTACAGGAAATGCACTGGACTACACTTGATCACCCTCCTTACTGTCCGGACTTATCGCCCTGTGATTTTCATTTGTTCGGACCTCTTAAAGAAGCTATAGGAGGGCAACGATTCAAAGATGACGAGAGTGTGGAAGACTTCATACGCAACTGGCTAGTAACACGACCCTCTTCTTTTTATGATTAGGGCATCAAAAAGCTGCCCATACGGTGGGAAAAATGTATTTCCAAAGCTGGAAACTATGTGGAAAAATAAATTGTAATTACCTTGTGTTTTTCAATAAATGAATTTAAATAAAAAATAAAATCCCGTTTATATTTGATCCCCCCTCGTATTTAAACCCGATAACCATTTTCACCAAGAAAGATGGTAGAGTCTGGGTGTCCTTGGATACCAGAGCTCTCAATTCGCAAAAAGAATGGGATGGCAAGAGGCCAAAAGCCATACAGAATATCATGTGTAGATTTCACGGTAAGCAGTGGCTAACGACACTCGGCATCACAGCGTGTTTTAACCAAATAGAGTTGTATCCATCCTGCCAACCATTTACAACATTCTAGTTTGAAGGGCACCAGTATCTATACAATAGAGTCCCATTTGGGCTAAGAGACTCATCCAGTGTGTTTGTTCGAGCCATGAACTCCATTCTGACTCTGGAAATAAAGGCATACTGCATGATGTATGTGAATGACTTGCTTGTGGCCTCGGAGATTTTCAAAGAACACTTGGAGAGATTGTTCCTGCTTCTAGCAAATGACGGAATCACTCTAAGACCAGACAAGGCCACTGTGTGTGCCCAAGAGGTGAAATATCTTGGTCACGTAATCACGCCAGAGGGAGTAAATCCTGCAGATGATAAAATACTTGAGTTAATTAACTTCAGGGGCCCACAAGACTTAAACAACTGAGGACGTTCTTGGGGTATGCTCATATTACCGTGGGAATATTCCAAACTTTTATGCTTTCTGCAATCAACTTTATAAATTGTTGAAAGGAGGTCAACGATGGTAGTGGCTGATTGAACAA
The DNA here is from genome assembly GCA_031002005.1 of Vandiemenella viatica. NCBI lineage: Eukaryota > Metazoa > Arthropoda > Insecta > Orthoptera > Morabidae > Vandiemenella > Vandiemenella viatica. The sequence goes on from CM061919.1 coordinate 10,866,894, forward strand.
GAAGAGGAGGCATTTAGGAATACAAAGAAGGCATTCAAATACTGTGTATGTCTTGCTCATCCAGATTTTTCTAGACCGTTCTACCTTAATTGTGACACTAGCTTGTGAGGCAATGGCCTGTAGGTCTCTAAAACCAGTGGAAACACGATGATATACGACTGAATCGGCGATGCTTTCAGTTTATTTCACTGTCGTAAAATTACGCGTCTATATCTTGGGCAGAAAGACCTACTTACATACTGATGACCAGGCTCTTATTTTCCTGAGAAATGCCCGTTTTTCTACTGGCTGCATCGTCAGATGGGCATTACGGCTGCAACAATATGACATCGTATGGAATATAGCAAGGGGAATGAGAATCAGGTGACTGATTGGCTTAGTAGGAACCCAATAGATGACCTGCGTAATTGCATTCAACCCGTGTACCTAAACAAAGTTCTAATAACCGCAGTCGGATTACATAAAGGGTCAACTGCAGAACTACTACGGCAATTAATTGTAAGAGCAGAACAAGAACAAGATGATATCTCTAAGGTGTGTAAGTATCTCGAATGGGTTTGGTGGGGACTACCTGCGGTTGTGTAATGCAGCAATGCTGTGTACCCTGCATAACGGTGTCTGCTTTCAACGTTTGAATGCCTTGGATAGATGGAAGATTTGGTTTCCTCATTCTATTTTAGCGCCTATTATCGATCTTTACCATAGACATTATGGCCACCAGGGTACTGAGAAGGCATATCAAATGATGTGCAATGAATGGCATTATAGATCATTGAAACGGCACATTGCGAAGGTCACAACGGCATGCGATGCATGTCAATGGGTCAAACACCCGAACATAAAATGTGTGGAGGAATACCACCCTACTATAACGGACAAGCCAAATCAGCTCGTGTGTGTCGATTTTTTGGGCCCAATACCAAAGGTACAATACGGATGACAATATGTCTTCGTAATGGTCGATGCATTTTCGAAGCTGGTTAGACTGTATGCAACTTCACTTAAAACATCAAAACAATCATACTGGAAAAATATGTTCCAGAGTGCGGGAAACCACAAAGAATATTATCACACCATGCCATGATTTTCACAAGCAACCGATGGGCGGACGGCTTATGAAGGGCTGGTATACGCTCTGTGATGAGCACCATCCGCACACCACAGAGTAATTTGGCAGAGCGCTACATGAAGCAGTTGGGAGCTTACTTCTGCTTGCTATTCAGCGACAAGCACTCATCTTGGGTGAAACATCTACCGGCCATAGACCGGTATTTCAATTACACGATACACTGCAGTACAAACTGCAAGCCTATCGACCTGAATTTTAAAAGGGCATCAGTACCTTTCGCAGATAATGAGTTAACATGTGACTGGAAAAAACAAGCGAGTAACAACGAGGGAGTATTTGCTGGAAAAGGCAAACCAACGAAAGGAAAGGACCGCTCAGAGACAGAGAAGTTGGAAATCGGTGACTCTGTTCTTCTGAAGTGTGTAAAACCTTCTGATGCCGACAAGAAGCAAATCTCCAAATTTTTCCACATCTTCCATGCACCTTATAGGATTGTGGAAACAATTGAACCAAATGCTTATCTCTTAGAAAGCAAAGAAGGTACAGCTGGTAAGCACAACATAAGAAACCTGAGGAGATATGTCTCGCAACCATTGGATGTGGGATGACAGTGCACGATGATTGTGAAGTAGATCATTACAAGAAACATAGCAAGTGTTTATTTAGAGAGTGTAGTAAACTTGTGCGAACTAGTATTATTTTCATATGCCACAAAAGTCAACACAGCCACATCTCCCGACTGCTCACCACACCAGTGTGGTAAAGTGCAGTGCTATTAGTGAACAACACATCTCCATCACCCACACTGTGATGGCTCTAGAGAACAATTGTCTCTTGCTACACTGATACCATCACAGTTCAGGACTGTTCCTATTTATTAGCATGTATTAATTTCAGCCATCTATTCACAATTCAGTTTATTTAGTAAATACAATGTTACAGTTTCATTAAGATTCTAAATGATTGTAACTGAGAGTAATAATAATTTTCTTCAATGTGTTTTAACGCCTTTTTATTTAAAATGGAATAAGCATGCTTGCCATTATGCTGAGCGATAATCAAAAGTAAGTCTGATTAAATAAATAAACCCTCAATCCACAGACCTTTGAATAATAAATCAGATTAACGGGAAATGTGACATTACATCAGACATACTTCCCTAGCCATACAATTTGAAGGCAACTACTAAAATTGTTGAGAAACAATGGGAGGAACATTTTATACAAAGTCAGAGCTCATGTACAAATATAGTTTCAGGAGTCTCTATATGATGCAAAATCAAGAATGAATTACTTAGCTCGGATTTTACCAACCACTTATCCTGCAGAAATCTATATGTTAGTTTGTGTGGAAAAATGACATTTTCAAGGTAAAGTTTAAAATAATGACATTATCAGCATGTACACTAGATGTAAGATTTCGCTGATTCATGCAATAGACAATATGTTAAACTGTGACAACTTCAGCATCACAGCCAGCATTACAAGGCATTATAAACCCCAAAGCCTGAAAGCTCCAGTTTATTTCGGCATCATAGGGAGGAATTTACATCAGTTCAAGAGTTACTTTTTTTGTTTTTTTTTAAAAAAAAAAAAAAACCTTATTTCTGAATATATTTTTGCATCATCACATCCAATGACCTCAAACAATTTACGAGAGAGTTTTGTTAAATATTAGAAGGAATAATATTGGATTAAAATGTCCCAACACTAAATGACCCCATGTATTGTCAACAATTTTTAGTAAAGTCATTCTCTCTAATGTCTTTCTGATATACAGTAGTTAATTAATTCTGACAAAGAGAAACTGTTAAGACAAATGTCACTGATGTGGTAACATTGACATCTGAAGCAAAATGTTTTTTGGTCAAGTTTATTGTATTATAAGTTTGTCAGCAGTACAAAAAAAAAGTTACATTGCTTTATGAGAGAAAGTACATCAAGGCAACAACTTATCCCTAGTACATCAACATGTTGCACTTTTTTGACAAATGGTGGAGATTTAGGGACCCTGAATAATTCCCAAAAGCATAATTTATCAGCTTTCTAGGTCATGCTACAAGAAGAATGGTTTTAGGCAGTACATCACATACACTGTTGAAAGTTAAAATCCCAACACCTAGCCAGAGTTGTGATGAATGAAATTTGTCCCCAAGTTTTACTATATAAAGAGTATTAAATGATTAAAAATTGAAAGTTTTACATGTAATAGTGTGAGAATTGCAGTGCTATTTATTATGCAAAATTACCATGTTTTTTTAACAAATAAGTGATGAACATGACCAAGCATGCCAAGGCAAAGAGTGACGACATTCTACACCCAAATGTCTGTGAGGGAGGTCGGAGAATTGGTGAGTTTGGAATGGGTGCATCATATCGTGAACTCTCCCAAAGGATTGGCTGTAGTGTAATACAGACTTGTTACACAGTGGATGAAAGATGGCTCTAATACTCTTAGAGCAGGCACGGGTCCGTACGGATGGACAACAGCACGTGAAGAACGCCAAATTGCGTGGGTGGCTGTTGCTGTCACAGGTGAGTGCAGGGCACATCCAAGCAGTGATTATGGATAGTCAAGCCCCCCCCCCCCCCTCGACAATTGTAAAGCATTTGCTTGAAGTTTAGTTAACTTCTCTGACCCTATGCAATGTGTTCCATTATACTGATTTCATTGTCTGATAATGCAACATGCCTCCTTCAATCACTAGATGAGGGTCGTAGAAATATATGGCATTGCACAGTGGAATCCTTGGATTACAGCCACTCTAGCAGAAAAGCCTGGCCAGTCATTAGAAAATTAGACTGCTCAATCCCTGTGATCAGAGGGTCAAAAACTACCATTAATCTGAATGATTTTGCCAAACACCTAGTATCAGTTTCTAAGAATACAAAAGATAAGCAAACCGAAAGAGATATCAGATTAAAATTATGCTACAAGAAAAAAGCAGCCCCACAATCTTCTGAATTCTCCATTCCATTCCAAGAAGAAGAAACCAAAGATGCAATCAAACAAATGAAACTGGTACAAATTCCCACGAAGAATTTATATCAAAGATACGCCGGGAAAGACTTATCTCTCATATTAAATGAAACTGGGAAAAGCAGCTGGATTTGATGGTATATATCCAGAACTTTTGGCCCACTGTGGACCAGCTACTGTAAGATGGCTTACCAACTTCTTCTCAAATATCCTACAAACTGGAAACCTCCCACCGTTAATGAAGAAAACAAAAATACTAGCCATATTGAAATCAAATAAGGACCCCCCAATAACACTACTAAGTGTCACATACAAACTCCTTGAGCGCCTGATCTACAATAGAATTTCTGAAGTGATCAATAACCACATTCCCTTAGAACAAGCAGGATTTAGTCCAGGGAGAAGTTGTAATGACCAGGTTTTCACTCTCACCTCTCATTGAAAATGGGTTTGAGAAGAAATCAGCAAGTGTGGTTGCCTTTTTGGATCTATCAGCTGCCTATGACACTGTTTGACGAGAACGACTTCTTCTGAAATTAGTGAGTATTATCCCATTTCGAAAATTTGCGGAACTACTTAACAACATGTTGAGCATTTGATACTTTCAGATATACTCTGATAATGACAGAAGCAGAATATTTATACTAAATGATGGTTTACCCCAAGGATCTGTTTTAGCACCCCTCCTATTCAATTTATATACTCGTGATTTACCAGAAACACCTTCAAGAAAATTTACATACGCTGATGACATTTGTTTGGTGAACCAGATCCTCAACTTTTCTGATACAGAAACAACTTTATCAGCTGATCTGGAAAAGTTAGATGACTACTTCAAGAAATGGTGCCTCCATCTAAATCCTCAGAAAACAGTTATTTCAACATTTCATTTATGCAACAGACAAGCACACTATAAACCAGAAGTTAAATTCAGAGGCCAACTCTTGCCGTATTGCGGCACACCAAAATATCTGGGTATAACACTGGACAGAACTCTAACTTTCAAACAGCATCTTTCAAACGTGGCTGCCAAAGTCAAAACAAGAAATATTCTCCAAAAACTTGCAGGTACTTCATGGGGAGCCAGTGTTCACATTCTAAGATCCACAGCCTTAGCTCTGTCATACTCTGTTGTTGAATACTGCTGCCCATCCTGGATCAATAGTGCCCATACAAAGAAGATAGATGTGCAAATCAATCAGGCAATGAGGATAATTACAGGATGTATTCACAATACGAACACCATATGGCTTCCAGTACTATGCAATATCTCACCCCCAGCACTAAGAAGATCAGAAGCTCTCTTAAAAAAAACTGGTTAAAATATCCTGAAGAACCCTCAGCTGCCTGTACATCAAGACATTATTAAAAAAAAAAAACACCAACGCTTGAAATCAAGAAAACCACAATGGCGCATAGCAATCAACCTTGCAGAGGCCTCCTTCAACATCAACAAGCTGTGGACAACTCAATGGGAGCAGTCATCAGTAGCCAATAAAAATCTAGTTGAGGAACCCTCAGTAAGGTTACAAGGTTTCGATCTCCCCAGACGGCAGTGGAGAATCATCAATCAGATTCGAACAGGACATGGCAGATGCGCCTGTTTTTTACACAAAAGGGGCTGGGTAGATTCTGCAAATTGTGACTGTGGAGCCACCTTACAGACAATCAATCACATCGTTTCTGACTGTCCTCTTCAGGCCTACAAGGGACAATGGCGGAAATACCAGATGCGTTGATCAGTACAGTTGACTGTATTAAATCATTAGATCTAGAGATATGAAATTGTGCAAGCTTGTGATATTTACATTTCCTATTGTGTACTATATTAAATAATCATACGATAAATAAATTGTAAGCATCATCTAACCTGGTGTAATGCAAGACACAAATGGAAACATGGATGCCATACGTTTGTGTTTAGAGACGAGTTTCGGTTCTGTCTGTGGCAAAGTGATAATTGAGAACATCTTCACAGGCGTAGTGGAGAAATTGCTTACTCTGCTGTGATTTCGGAATGTTACATATGTGCAGCAACTGGTGTCATGGTTTGGTGACAATCTGTTTCGACAGCAGGACTGAGTTGGTCGTGGTTGAAAGTACAATGGCAGCCCACCCTATTGTGATACCTTTCTTATCCACCACCCAAATCGCATCTTCCAACAGGATGATGCCCATCCTCATACTGCGGCCATCATAACACAAGCCTCACAAGAGGTTATGATCACAATTTGCACTGCATGGTACCCAGATTTATCCTCAGTAGAGCATGTCTGGGATGCCATGAGTAGACACATTAGCTCACATGGTCACCCAGCACAAACTGTGCAACAACTTACTGCACAAGACATACATACGTAAAGAGACATATCCCAAGAAGACGTCCGAACACTTATTAATTCAATGCCGGCAAGGATACACAGATGTTAAAGGTGGCCACACTTCATCCTGACAAATTTATCTAAAGGTAATTAACTAAGCCTGATTTCAATTTATCATTTATTTTAGGTATGATCCTGGATATAACTACAAAGTTTCCTTCCTGTCTGGGTGTGGGGATTTTAATTTCTGCCAGTGTATATGCGAAGACGTCACAGATATTAGAAACTGGAAAACTTTGATGCTGACACACAATTTCCATCTGAGATGCATATGCTGAAGATGGCTGAATGAAGATTCCAATCAGCATTTATCTAAATAATGGTTTTCTGATTTATTATTTGTATTTTGTGATTTGTTTTGTTTGTTCCATAAATCATGTTATCAAAAGGCACTAAAGAAAAAATAAAGAAAATTAATTTTAACTTGTAATTTAATCATGAATTTTTTGTAATGATACCAGAAATACAATTCTTACATTTTGTTTCATAACCAAAAATATGGACACACAAAATTTTTGAAGTTTAAATGTGTTGGTATGTGGTATATTATTAGGAGCTGGTGTTGCAGTCACCTGTTGGCTGAAACATATGTAGTATTCAGTGGTTCTTATTGGGGCACAATAATAGTGGGTTAAATGCTGGAAATTTGGGTTAATAATTAGTTAAATTACCTTTCTTAAGTACCTCTACCTCTATACTTCTGCTCTAAATAAATATTTGCAATGATGATATAATTAATATTTTGTTATTTAAACAATCTTATTTTAAGATTGTTTTGTTCTATATTTGGTCCCTACCTCATTTCCTTTCAATATCATTTTGCTCCTGCTTTGATCTTCCATTTCATTTAATCATTGGTAACACCACAGTTATTCTGCCTTTTTTTCTCCCACCCACAGGTTATAACTATTCTAATGTTGAAATGTTATTTCCAATAATCTTATTGTTTTTAGTAAGTCTTTTGTATGTGTGTTCTGTTATCTTTGGAAAATGAGATGTCCTTTAAATACTGTTTAAAATGATGGATTGGTATAAAAGATATCCACACGGAATCATAAGAATGTGATCCTTTCAATTATGGTGTAGTTAATATTATCATTATCATCACTTTCACTGATACGTTGGGAACAATAAATTTCAGAAATTATCTTCATGTTTGCTTCATTTTAATTTATTGTTATTATTCATTTGAGCTACAATGCTTGATAATTCACTAAGGAGGTCTTAATTTTCTGTACCTCTTCCGTTTCCTGCATTGATGAGTGTTGCGTTAAAAGCCTTTTTACTATTAATAAACATATTACCTCTATTTTTATGCATCTCTTTGTAGATTAATCTTATATATATATAAAAATAGATGTGTGCTTTCCTATATTTCACGTTTCAGCCACCACTACCTAGCACAGATCACTGGTGTTTGTGTGTGGAAGTAGCTTGGAGTTTCCCGTGTTGCACAACATTGGCCAAATGCTGATAGCTGTGGGGATGTGGGAGATATGATGATTAAAGTTGGTCAATGTAGGGCATTTTCATATTTCAACCAAAAATTTGTGTCTTATACTTCTCTTTCCTGCCACAACTACATAGCATAGACCATTGGCATTTGTGTGTGGTATTAGAATCGTGTCTCCTGTCATACATAGATGTCAGTAGCTATGGGGGTGTGGGAGATATGGGGGTTGAAAGTGGTCGACCTGCGGCAATTTCGTATTTCTGCCAAAGACGCTTGTGTCTTGGTGTATCACTTTTCAGCGAAAACTATCTAGCACAGTTCACTGGTGTTTATGTTTGTTAGTAACACAGAGTCACCTTTTGATCACAATGTTGGCCAAATTTCAATAACTGTGGGAGTGTGGGAGATATGGTGGTTGAAATTGGCCAATCAAGGATATTTTCATATTTCTATGTTTCCGCATATGTCACTTTTCTTCCACAACTACATAGCATAGACCATTGGTGTTTATGTGTGGTAGTAGTATTGTCTCCTGTCGTGCACTATGGTGGTTAGATGACGGTAGCTATGGGGGTGTGGGAGATACGGGGGTTGAAACTGGTCAACCTGCGGCACTTTAAAATTTCTACCAAAAACGTGTGTGTCCCTGTGTATCACTTTTCAGCCAAAACTATGAAGCGCAGAATACTGGTCTTTGTGTGTGGTAGTAAAACAGTTACCCATCGATCACAACTTTGGCCGAATTTCGGTAATTGTGGGAGTGTGGGAGATATGGTTGTTGAAAGTGGTCGATGAAGGACATTTTCGTATTTTGTCCAAAGACATGTTTTTCCGTAAATGTTACTTTGCTGCCTGAACTACATAGCGCAGATGACTTCCATTTATGTGTGGTAATAGCATCGAGTCTCCCTTCGTACACTATGGTTGTTAGATGTCGGTAGCTGTCAATCCAAATTCTTTACAAACACGAACGAAGTCGTGGGTACCAGCTAGTAATAATAATAATTCTGTGTGGTTGTAATGATCTGGTGACAGGGTTTGTATTGGCTGCACATTCCATCCCTGTCATAGCAACTTTAACATAACCCAGTAGTTCCACTGGGTACAGGGGACCTGCAGTTTAACATGGAATTCGAACTACAGAAGCTGTGTCAGAGGTGAACGTTGGGTTAAGGGATTCAAATTGGGGACCTTTCGATCTCCAGTCAGATACCTTAACCACTGAGCCACCAGAACACTCTCCTGGTTAATGAAGGGCCACCAATGGAAAAATGCTAAGTTTTTATTGTTGTTATTATTTCCATACACAGATTTGATTTTACTCTACTATGCAGTCGGTTATAATGGTTAATAATGATTTCCTGTCTTGTCCTTTCCATGAACAGTTTTTCAGGCATTCTGCAAAACACATTACAAGTGGCACTTATACTTTCCAGAATGCAATTTTATTTATTGCAATATACGCACAAGAACAATCAGTGATGTAACATTTTATATATCTACCAATTCAAAAATCTATTATTGTTGCTAAATTCAAAATGTTTGTCATGTGTTTCATAGGGACTGCAGTCTTACAAAGATACTGACTTCAAACAATACTGGATGCCAGATTCAGTTAGCAAAGAGTGCTATGATTGTGGAGAGAAGTTTACAACATTTCGCAGAAAACACCATTGCCGTGTATGTGGGCAAATTTTCTGTTCCCGCTGTTGTAATCAAGAAATCCCTGGCAAGATAATGGGATGTACTGGTAAGTTTATATGTAATTGTTGTCTGAATGTATAAAATACAATTTGTCATCTGAAATTTAAAAAATGTTGGTTTAACAGTACATACTTAAAAAAAATGAGACTTGCTAAAGTATGGCACGTTCCATCACCCTCCACCATCTTATAGAATGCAGTGGAACTGGACAATCGATGCCACAGCAGGAAGATGGTGTCCAGTGTCATTTTTTTTTTTTTTTTTTTTTTTTTTTTTTTTTTTTTTTTTTTTTTTTTGTACACTCCATAATGTGTAAATATTTTATTGTATAGTCCTTAAAATCCAGATTTATAATGCAAAATAGTTAAAAAATTTATAATTTGCAAAAGTGTTTTTTCAATTTCACTGCTACATTTATCTTTAGAAAGGGTAGAAAGAAAGTAGTTAATTGCCATTTGCAGGTGACTTGCGTGTCTGCACTTATTGCTGTAAGGTGGTGTTATCATACCTACAGTCTGCGGACACTGCGGCAGATCTGTCAGCTGATCTACGTCTGGTGCAGGAGGATCTGCAGACAAAATTTGGCAGCCCTATTGGGTCGCCTGCACCTGCAGTCATTCAGAATAGTAATTCCACAACTGCAGTTGATCTTCAAGAGGCTCAGTCTATGCGTAGGAAAACATCTCTTGCATTTCAAGAAGACCGATTTGCACTGGGCAGGTTAGTTTTTAAGATGGTTAACCAAGATACTGATTACTAATTTAACATTGCCATTCTCATTGAGAAGAATTTTACATCACTTAAAAAGTTATCCAACCTGCATGATAGTTGGCATCAAAAATTTATCTCTATTGAAGATTTATGTTGTTTTTCTTTGTTATTGTTAGTGACATTTTTTGCATTTTATTCTGAATAATTTGATTAAATACTTAACTGCTGAAAGTGAATGGGCAGGGATAAATTAGTGGGAATCAGAAGTGTGAAACACATCTATTAGCTTCTGTAGGCCTACAGGTGTTTAATTTTCAGGACAGTTATACAAGCCTATGATTTACACCTAAAATTCCAGAATATTAACAAATACAGTTGACATTTGTCAGATACTTTCATGCCACTAACAAACATTTTTGAAATTGTAGCTTAGCAGTTGCATTAAGGAATCTTTTTTGTTGTATGTTTTCACCATATAATTAATGATCTGAAGGCTGAGAAATACCTACAAGAAATGAGAAGTTCAAGCTTGATGTGGATTTACTCAATACAGAAAGTTTCTTGAAAGTCACTTGAAGTGTACAGTTTTAATTGTATGACAATGTTTTGTTTTGCTTCCTTAAGAAGAAATAAATCTTTTCCTAATAAACAAATAAATACTCTGGCAGTCTAGTTCTGTATATGGCACAAGTTTTACTTCATTTGTTTATCCATATATAGCTAAATTTTATTTGTTGTCAGTTTAAAGCCCATCAAATAAGGCCCTAGGTATGTATGATATAAATATATCAGAAGCTTTAGGTTTTTAGTTTGGTTTAAAATTTTGCAGTTAGTACACTTTATTTCACCCATTTTCTTCCTCAGTTTTTGTTTTGTTGTTTCCTTAATATCTGCAGGAACTGTGATTTACAGAATTGATTGATTTTCTTGTTTTTAAAAAGAAGAAATTACTTCACTTGAAATGTATAATCATCTGCCTGATTAGTACCTAGAGAGAAATCATGGAAGTTAATCATTGAATGTCAGCTGCACTTCATTAAACAAAAATAACTGGTATTGCAAATACTTCTAGAATATGACGAAAATCTGTTATGTGAACAATAGAGCAGGAAACCAACTCGTCAGATTAGAATTGAAAAAAAAATCTTCATTTTAATATTGGTGTTACTGTTGTTGATGTTGTCATGGAAGATCTATCCTAATAATAATAATAATAATAGTAAATCCCAGAAATGTTTCTTATTGTGTCATTATCATGATGTATTCTGTTACTGTCTTGCTGTCTGATATGAAAGTGATATTTCCTTTCTGTTTTTTTCATGCGGTTACACTAACAGCCATCATTTTATATTAATACTCTCCTCTTTTTGTTTGGCAAGGTTTGTACCCACTCTCTTCATTGGGCATAAAATTAGGTTTGAAAATCCAAATATATATCTTTTTTCTTATCTATTTCCCTCTTCTATTCTTGCCTCAAGTCATTTCAATATATATCCAATCACAAGATGCACCTGAGAGAGAGCTGTTCAAAACTTATGGTTCAGGGAAATAGAAAATGGTTGTATGCTACAGAATATGTTTAGACTTGATGGGGCATATTATATCCTCCATATAAGAATTTTTATTAATTTTTGTCTGCAGCAAAGAGACTTACTTATTTCAGTTATCTGTAAACTATGTAATTGATGCTATTTTACTGTGTTGTTTGTTTCTGCAAATATGTGAATCAGGAAGATCATCTATATACCTCTACAACCACATTATTGAACTGAACAATACAGATCTTGCCTTCACAGCTTTATTAATAAAAAAAAAAAATGGGACTGATCACCAACTGCTAAAACACGTAATCAGATTGTAATTATATTGATATTATTTTCAAGCAAACAATATTGTTATCTTGGTGTAAACCCTTTTGTAGAGCTCAGGGATCTGGATACCTCAGCATGGAAGAGCGTGTGCGTGCTCTGCAGGCTTCTGCAACACTTCGTACCCTGGCTGATGAAATAAAACATCCAAATTCAGGCCTGGAAGTACACACTCACCGCTACAGGCTACGTAACTATAGGGGATGCTTCCTGGGATCTGAGCTCGTAGACTGGCTTTTGGCACGGGATCGAGCTAGCACAAGGTAAAAGTTTCTTGAATATGTTTAGTTGGTCATATTAGCTATACAATTTTACTGATACATTAAAGTTTTCTATTGTAATCTAGAATTTCCTTCCATGCCCTTAATCACCATAAGGTTGTTTGTGGGACATTTAGTGATGAAAAAAGATTACTTGTACGATATTTTTTTTAAACATAACAGGATGCCTTAATGGCAATTGTACTTTATCATAGAAACAGTGCATAAAAGTTTTGTTTTAATATCTAAAGAAACTTCTTTTCAGTGAGAAAATGTTTAGCAGAATCTTTGATGGACTCTTTTTTTCAATATATAATTCATTCAGTTAAGTTTCAACCTACATAAAAATCATGTAACATTACTGCTAAAATCTTACCATATGTTTGAAGACCAACCACCTTTTAATTTATAGCATTGTTGCTGCATTTATAACATTAATTGAAGCTCTCAGTGCGCTCAGTTAAGTGAGTCGCAGCAATGTCTCTCAGCCCACAAACAAATTGCCAAAAAAATAATTGGAATAATTGGAATAACATTGTAGAACCATTCCAGTTCTTGTGAGGAACTATTATACACTTCCTAGAAGTGTGATTATCATGTTAGGTGTGTTTCAACATCATGGCAGATAAACTCGTAGATTAAACAAAAAGTAAATTTTCCCCAAAACGATTTTAAATCGATTTTAAATCAATTTTTGTCCAACATGTTTCTTCAACTGTGGATTATAAATTCAATTCACCTTATGCCTTCCATATTACCAAAACCAAACATCTTACTGTTTTTAGACCAAAGATATTTTTTCAGTTTGATCTCTCCATTTCAAACATTGAATGTGTGTAGGGAAATTATTAGGAAATAATTATATCATGTCAGTTCTACATCTTGCTACCAAGTCAGTCATTTCGAAAAATAGCAATTTACCATTGAAGTATGATCTAGCATTTGATATAGCGGTTTCTGGTTTTGAAGTGAACTGTTACATTTCATTCTTAAAGTATTTTTAACTCTCTATACTCCTAATTGATATATTAGTTCATGAAGCAACAATATTTCTAAAATATTACATCTTTTTACAAGTACCGTCAAGCAATTGCTGTTGAATTAATATAGTAATGCTTCCTACTGCAGTGAGTTGTAATTGTTGGCATACTTCTTTTTCCTGAATTTTACTTCAAAATCTGATTGTGTTTTAACAATAAGCTCCTATTACTAGTTGGATTACTGCTGGCAGTACTTATTTTTTTCACCTCTTTGTTTTTTGGAGTTGAAATTGACAGAGTCAGAAAATTTTCTGGTATCTCACTGTAATGTTTTTCACATAAAAATGTGCAAGTGCATTGTCCCATCAGATTTGTTATTTGGTCTAAGCGTTTTATGTGTAACAATATGAAATGAACACTGAAACGAAGGCACTAAATATTTACCCATTTTGATTCAAAAATTTCTACGTCCCAGTCATTAAAAGTCCAATAATTGTTGAACATATGCTAAGGCAGTCACAGTCCAGTTCTTGTTACACAGTTCTTCCAAGGTCTCAAATCCATCTACTATATCCTGTAAGAATGAGATTGGTTTCCCAAGTTTTGCTTTAAAATAAGATTTCTCCTCACCTAGATCCTTTATATCCCTCCCAACCAGCCAACTGCTGGTCCATAAGTACAAACTGCCATTTTCAGAAAAACAGTAACATGATTCCTTCCCTTACAACAGACTGTTGTAAGCCTTGGAATATGCACCTACCTTCACAATTCTTTCAGCTGTAGAATGTGTCACTTTTAAATCTTATCATACCATTTATCAACTTTCCTGCAATAAACACTCAGTTTTACCAACCACATTATTCAGTTATCTCCAAAATGTGAGGTGTGTTAAAAAAATTATGGGAATTTTCAGTTTTTTTGGGGGGTGTAGGGATGCAGAATTTTATTTATTCATCTACGTTGATGTTATCCCTTTCAAAAAAGTCCCAATTAGATATTATACATTGATGCCAGCTCTTTTTTCCAATCTCTAAAACACTTTGGAAATCGATCTTTGAGGTAGCTTTGAGCTCTTTCAGCAATCCACTTTTAGTCTCATCTATACTTGTAAAACAACGGCCCTTCAAAGTTCTCTTTATTTTAGTGAAAAAAAGTCGCACAGGGCATGTTTGATAAATATGGAGGCTGAAACATTATTACAGTGTTGTTTTTTTTCCAAAAATTCACGAACAAGCAACGATGTGTGAACAGGTGCATTGTTATGATGCAAAAGCCATGAATTGTTTTGCCACAAATCTGAGCATTTTCTTTCGACTGCTTCACACAAATGGCATCGAACTTGAAGGTAGTATTCCTTATTGATCGTTCGACCTTGTTGCAAGAACTCATGGTGCACGATGCCATAAAAATTGAAGACCATAGTGAGCATAAATAACCTTCACATTTGACTGAACTTGTCAAGCTTCTTTTTTTGATCCAACCTCCACTGGGGCGATTAAGCCTTAATTTTGACTTTATACCCATAAACCTATGTTTCATCACCTATTATGACATGTTTCAATAGTTCTTCACCATTGTTGACCTCATTTAGCAATTCTTGAGCAACTTCCATTCACCACTGTTTTTGTTTAAAACTCAACACTTTTGGAACAAATTTTGCTGCAAAATGTTTCATACCCAAAGCAGATGAAAAAATTCCATGGCCAATTGATATGACAAAATCATCAGCAACTTCTGTAATTATAATTTGGCGATCACTCATAATCATTTTTTTTTTCAGTTTTCCCATGTTTTCATCGGTTATTGATGTGCTATGACAACCCATATGCTCTTTATCTTCAGGGTCTTATGGCCATCTTGAAAACGCTTATACCATTCGTAAACCCTTGTTTTACTCATTGTGGATTCACCAAAAACAATATTTAACATTTCTAAAACTTTGTAGCACATAATTCAATTTTTATAGAAAACCTTAATGCACATGCTCTGATCCATGATTTATTATACAAACAAAAAATCGCTGACTGTTTCAAAACACTCGTTATCCTTTTAACAGCTGACAAGAAACTAAACATCCAACATAGCTCAAAATGTATAGATACTTTTAAGATATTTTTGCCTACATAACAACAAAAAAGTTGTGCCAATCAAACTACTATAACCCCCAAAATTCCAAGATTCCAGTTACAATTTGAACACACCTTGTCAATGTGTAGAATTGTTTGTTGCGGTTATACTAAGATTTTAGTTCTTCCAAAAATATGCCATACCATTGTGCTTTTATTTACACCAATGTGTATTAAATATTTTTTTGGTCTTGCATCAAGGTAGGGATAATAGTGTCAGAAGTATGATGGCTAGTTCCTTTCCTCCTGGACCTACAGTTTAACGTGGGATCAGAACCATGGGGTGACCTGGAGTAGCTCATATGATCAAACACAACTCAAAAATTCCTGCACCTACCGGGATTCGAACCCGGGACCAGAGCATCAAACTTTTTAGAAGCAAGTGCCTTAACCATTGAACCACCAGACCGCTCTGGAGAGACTTAATTTTTTAAATCAATTTTGATGTTTTTTCCACACAAAACAACTAAAATCTGGCAAGATCACAGTGTTTTTTGCAATGCTGGTAGTTCAATTTATAAAATCCTCATAAAACACCTTTGAAATCACTTGTCACTTTCCACGTGCCAACTACTGGAAAATGTATGCCTTGGTGTGTTACATATGGAAGACCGGTGCTTGATATTTTCAAGTGGCGATATTATGTGATCTAAGGATACCCCTAGCAAGAAAAAATTGGTATTCTGTATGTCCTCTCCGCTCCTCCTTCCTGATTGACTTGCCTTGCAAAAAATTGGTGTGTCCTTGTATAGATAATTAGAAGCTTTAAGCAGGCCACATGTCTAACAGCCACATGATATCCAGGCAATTTAGCATATTAAAAAACCATCATATAGAACTTTTGAAGGTATGGAAAGTGTGCTGACATACCTGTTATTCTGATTACTTAGAGCAGTGCTGTAATTTTTTCACACATTCCATGTCAAGTGTACAAATTACACAAAAACGCGTAACCTTTTAGGAAAATCCTTCACACCCCACATATAGCATTCTCCTCACCTAGGTTTGATTTTCATGAATGATCCTAATTTTTTTTAACTGCAAATCTCAATTATATGTACATATGTACACATGGTAACAATTATAGGCACCATGGGGTTAACAGGAATTACGGTGGTTGTGTGGCAAAAACAGAAAACTCACAAATGACAGAAATTATTGGGCCTTAGCCCTTTGTCAACCAGAGAACACTGTGGAGGGTGGGTGTAGTAGGAGACTGCCTCAGACTCTGAGTGCTTTTAAAATTACTTCTGTTGATAGCTGTATGAACTCACTCACATGGTTCTATTTTCTTAAAGGGCATATCTTGAATATTTTTTTTTTTTTTTTTTTTTTTTTTTTGGAATGTTTTTGATACTATGCCCTGCTCCCTTCAACTTTGGTTAGTGATGGGTATATTTTATCTTTCCTTCCCATATAAACATCACCATGTTATTTCTTCCACTCCATTTCTGCTACAATCATTATCTTATTAAAAGTAACAGGCTGTTAACTCTGTTTTAGGTTGCAGGCAACAGCTATTGGGCAGGCTCTGATTGAAGATGGTTATATGGAAGGTGTATCAGATGAGTATTTCATTGATGGTTATGCACTTTACCAACATCTGAAACAAGATGAGCAGAAACAGGAGAATTCACCTCAGGATTCAAACTGTGATTCATTTCATGGAGAAGGTCAAGAACCTTTGTGGGTGAAACAAATTCTCCAGCAAGATTCTGCAACTACTACTGGTACTGAAACATGTTAAAAATTTCTATCGTATCCAGTTGTTTCAGAGGGTTTTTAATGTGAAAAATTGAATTTAACTGGCATTTACAGGATATCTTTCTTGTTGGTTTTTACATGTGTGATAAATTTTTTTTCTCATTTTCTGTGCTATTAATACCTGCCTTATCAATGTAGCAAAACATTGTCAGTGTCAATCAATGTTTCATTTACTTATAATAGGGTAAACAATGAAATGAAAGGCACTAAGTAGTGAAAAGAAATTACAAAATTAGGATAGAGAAATGAGCAACCACTTGCCTTTAGATGATGGATGTAGTACACAAAGACACAGAGAGGACAAAAACACACATGATATAGTAATTTTTGGGTCTAGCCCTTTGTCAATAGAGAGCATTATTGGGGAGTGGGGGGGGGGGGGGGGTTGTGGGAGACTGCCTTACAGAAATACCTAGTACTTGTATTAAATGCCTTATTTGTTAGATTTAATTTTATTTCTTTGATTTTATTAATTTATACTTAAAAGTATATATTTTTCCAAATGATTTGTAATGTAATGGATAGAGATAGCAAAAATTGCTAGAAACTTCTATTCAATAATTAAAACTGGGATAACTTTTTCATTATCTACTTCCTCTCATACTGGAAAACTCCATATTCTGCTTCTTTGAATGTACATTCATTTCTGAGAGCTTTTGGAAGAACCTTGCCCACTGTTTCTTCAGTAGTGTTTTGAGAAATATTTTGTTAAGAGTTGTGAAAAAAGTAATGTAAGTTTCACCATCTAGTTAATAATTTTGTGACTTTCTGTCACAAGCACACATACAGGGAATTAAGTAACACCTTGATGTCCGCGTATTAAATAACAGTGTGGTTGCTATTAGTATTAATCTGCAATTCACTGCAAAGTTGGTGGTGGACATGCACTGCACCTATCCTAATGTTTCAACATATGTGCACAGGAAGGGATATACGGGATATTACTGTGGCCCATGCAGAATCATAAGGAACCGTCCTAGCAATCGCCTGGAGTGACCCGGTAAAAATATGAAAAGCTCAGGTCATGATCATTAGTACCCGACAGGAGTTGGTCTCGAGAAACCACTCTTAAGTTTTCTTGGCTGATGTATCTTCCTATTTCAGTCCTTATCACTAGTGAGAAAAATTAATGCAGAAAGAGTTGGTTCTGACCCTGATTTATGTTTTATTAACTCTCTCATACATATGAATGTTGATGGTAATAAAATATGTTTGCTGTCATATTGAAATAAATCTCTTATTTACTAACCAATTAGCTTTTCAAGAGAGAAAAATGCACAATTCTTCACATCCTAACTCCTTTGATATCACACTTGCACTTTCCTTCCAGCTATAAATTTCTGTAACATATTGATTGTTTCTTCTATGGACCTTCTCCAATGTCTTTATAAAACTTTCTAATCTTAGCCCCAAACAAAAGAAAAATATTCATAGTAAGGTTCACCTAGAGCAGGGGTGGCCAACCCGTGGCCTGAAGGCCATGTGCCTTGAACATTTTTCTGGCTCATGAGATTCGTCACACTCATACAAAATAGATATACACAGTCCAGTCACATTAATGTGACCACCTCTCAAAAACCAGAATTACCGTCTTTGGCAGAGCGGACCGCTGCGAGGCGTGCAGGAAGAGAGTCAATTAGGTTTCTGAAGGTTTTCACTGGGATGTTGAGCCATGATGACTCCAGTGCCGTGGACAGCTGCACTAGATTACGTGGTTGAGGATCCATGTCGCGAACAACCCGATCGAGGTGGTCCCACAGATTCTCTATTGGGTTTAAATCTGGTGAGTTTGCTGACCAGGGGAGTAAGGTAAACTCATCCTGGTGCTCTTCAAACCACGCACATACACTGTGAGCAGTACGACAGCTCGCACTGTCCTGCTGGTAGATACCATCATTCTGATGAAAAATTATTTGGATGTAGGGGTGGAAATGGTCCGCAAGGACAGATACATACTTGTGTTGATCCATCGTGCCTTCCACAATGATGAGTTCACCCAGTGAATGCCAGGAAAACATTCCCCAAATCATAATGTTCCCTCCTCCTTCCGGGATCCTTCCGGCAATTGTTGCAGGGTGTTTGGCGCATACGGCGTGAAACGTCTGAAAGCAATGTCCATCTGTCCAATGGAGCATAAAACGTGATTCATCGGAAAAAGCCAGCTGTCGCCACTCTGTGAATGTCCAGTTGCGGTACTGGCGTGCAAATTCCAGCCTTCGTCGCCGATGAACAGCAGTCAGCATAGGTGCATTAACCAGGCGTTTGCTGCGGAGGCCCATGCGCAGCAACGTTCGCTGAACCGTTGTTGAGGATACACTCTTGGTAGCCCCTTGGTTCATCTGGGCGGTCAGTTGCTCAACAGTTGCACGTCTATTTGAATGAACGCCTCTCCGCAGCCTTCGTTTGCCACTGTCATCTATAGCCCGTGGTGCACCACATGTTCCATGCCACAGATTTTGAATAGTGCCATTTTGCCATGCACAGTATACTTTCACCACGGTGGCACGTGAACAGTTCACAAAATTAGCCGTTTCCCCCTTCCACCCTTGGCTTGAAAGCCAATAATCATGCCCTTTTGGATGTCAGATAAATCGCTGCATTACTGCATTACGCCAATGATTGAAATGCTTACCAATGTCCTAGGACATCCTTTATATACACTCCACTGTAATGTGCTGCCACCTGCCTTCTGTGATTGGTTATTTCACTTTGATGTCGGAAGTTGGTGGTGCTCACATTAGTGTGACTTGGACTGTGTATTTTATAATGGCCAAAATAGTGAGGATGCCGGTTTTGCTTTAAAATGAGATTTTTTCCTCGCCTAGTTCCTTTATATCCCTCCCAACCAACCAACTGCAGGACCATTATTACAGTGTTGTTTTTTGCCAAAAAAATCATGAACAAGCAACGATGTGTGAACAGGTGCATTGTTATGATGCAAAAGCCATGAATTGTTTTGCCACAAATCTGAGCATTTTCTTTCGACTGCTTCACACAAATGGCATCGAACTTGAAGGTAGTATTCCTTATTGATCATTCGACCTTGTTGCAAGAACTCGTGGTGCACGATGCCATAAAAATCAAAGACCATAGTGAACATAAATAACCTTCACATTTGACTGAACTTGTCATGCTTCTTTTTTTGATCCAACCCCCACTGGGACGATTGAGCCTTAATTTCAACATTATACCCATAAACCTATGTTTCTTCACCTATTATGACATGTTTCAATAGTTCTTCACTGCTGTTGACCTCAGTTAGAAATTCCTGAGCAACTTCCATTCACCACTGTTTTTGTTCAAAAGTCAACACTTTTTTAACAAATTTTGCTGCAAAATGTTTCATACCCAAATCAGATGAAAAAAATTCCATTTCCAATTGATATGACAACATCATCAGCAACTTCTGTAATTATAATTTGGCGATCGTTCATAATCATTTTTTTTTCAGTTTCTCCACATTTTCATTGGTTATTGATGTGCTATGACAACCCATATGCTTGTTATCTTAAAGAGTCTTACAGCCATCTTGAAATCGCTTATACCATTCGTATGCCCTTGTTTTACTCATTGAGGACGCTGGTTCGAATTTCATTCTGGGCATCCAGATTTGGGTTTTCCACGGTTTCCCCAAATCTCTCCAGGCGATTGCCAGGATGCTTCCTTTAAAAGGCCATGGCCAAATTTCTTCCATTTCCTTGTCATCAGTCCCATACCGCCTCTAATGATCTCGAAGTCAATGAGGCATAAAGGCCAAGTAAAAAAAATTATGCAAGGATATTTACATTTTAAGTGTTCAACAAACAATTCTTTACCCACCATATAATCATAACCAACCTTTAGTTTTTTGTCTGTGTGTCTAATAAGCTGTCTCTTCATTGTATTTATCTTCATCCCATGTTTACCAACCCAGTCCAGATCACCTTGCACCTGTTCACAGCCCTCTACCATTTTAATCATTTTATATGGCATTATGTCACCTGCAAACAAACTAATTTCTGATAATAAACCATCAACACAGTCATTCATTAGAATGATGAATAGCAATGGTCCCGATGTTCTTGGCAACTGAGTTTATATATTGGAATGGCAAGGAATTTTATACTCTTTGTTTCCAAGATTGTGTTATTTTTAGAGTTTATATGTGTAGTAGGATACACGTATTTTGTTGTTTTATACCTAATACACAGACGGAAAAAAAAATCCCAACACCAAGAAAGACTTGTGTTAGATAAACGAAATTTGGTAGGCGTGTTTATACATCTGAAAGATGACATCGATTCAAATTTCGCGCTTCGCGCATAAGTGTGGCGCTAGTAGCGCTACTCAGAACTTGCAAATCAGGTTTGCTTTAAATACGCGCTGTAAAGTTTGTGAACGTTATTTACCGCTGAGATTTGACATAGTGAGTTGATGTTAGCCAAGAATGCCTTTAAGAAGACGAAGAAGCCATTATCAACAGCTCACCGAGTTTGAACGAGGTCGTGTAATAGCGCTACGAGAAGGTGGATTTTCTTTTCGCGATATTGCAGAAAGACTTGGCCGGAATGTATCCACTGTGCATGATTGTTGGGTGCAGTGGTCAAGGGATGGTACTGCCTCAAGAAGACCGGGTTCCGGGAGGCCACGTGGCACTACTGAGAGGGAAGACCGCCGTATTCGGCGTACAGCTGTGGCGCATCGTACTGCGTCTGCGGCAGAAATTCGAGCTGCAGTTGGTACCACAGTGACACAACGAACTGTTAGAAATCGGTTACTTCAAGGACAGCTCCGAGCCAGGCGCCCTGTAGCGTGCATTCCACTGACTACAAGCCATCGCCGTTTGCGACTCCAGTGGTGTCAAGCCAGAGCTCATTGGAGGACGGAGTGGAGATCTGTTGTGTTTTCTGATGAAAGCAGGTTCTGCCTTGGTGCCAGTGATGGCCGAGTGTTGGTCAGAAGGAGGCCAGGGGAACGCCTGCAACCAAACTGTCTGCGGCCTAGACACACTGGACCTACACCTGGAGTCATGGTCTGGGGAGCAATTTCCTATGACAGCAGGAGCACTCTTGTGGTTATACCAAACACACTGACTGCAAATTTGTACGTCAGTCTGGTAATTCAACCTGTAGTGCTGCCATTCATGAACAGCATTCAAGGGGGAGTTTTTCAACAGGATAACGCTCGCCCTCATACCGCTGTTGTCTCGCAACGTGCTCTACAGAGTGTCGACATGTTACCTTGGCCTGCGAGATCACCAGATCTGTCTCCAATTGAACACGTATGGGATATCATTGGACGACAACTCCAGCATCATCCACAGCCAGCACTGACCGTCCCAGTATTGACAGCACAAGTACAACAAGCATGGAACTCCATACCACAAAGTGACATTCGAAACCTGTATGACACAATGCATTCACGTTTGCAGGCTTGCATTCAAAATTCTGGAGGTTACACCGGCTATTAATTTAACAGTATTTCACATTTGAAATGCATTTTCTTGAGCTTAAATTAACCTGTGATCTTGAAAATTTAATCAATTAAACATGTTAACTTGACAAATGCATTGTCCAAATTTCATTACTCTACAATAATTTTTTCTTGGTGTTGGGATTTTTTTTTCCGTCTGTGTATAATGTAGATGAAATGTTTTTGGAAAACTAGCCAAGTGAGAATGTTTGTATAATAAGACGTTTCGGCAGTCATAAACTCTGCCGCCATTGTCAAGTGACTGCTGCCTGTGGGTATATATTGCGTGGAACTGTTAAGTACTGGTGGGATTGTTGGTGTTGACTGTCAATCAGCACCAACAATCCCGCCAACAGTTCCGCGTGATATATAAGCAACCCCATTATTCATAGGCAGCAGTCACTTGACAATGGCAGCAGAGAATATTACCATCGAAACGCGCTATACAGCTATAATAGCTCTCTCAGCTAGTTTCCTGAGAACATTTCATCTATATACAATGCCGAGAAAGCCTATACTCTGATATAATATTTTATCAAAGTTTAGTTAGATTTGATGAGTTTACCTTAAACCAGTTTGCGTCTTCAATAAGGACTTCATGTGCATTAAATTCTAGATTATGATTTGGTGTGTGTGTGTGTGTGTGTGTTTTTTAGCCATGTAAGTGTCATCTGCAAATAAAATACTCTTAGTCTTGCTGGATAAATTTCCAGGAAGATCATTTATGTATAATAAAAACAGAAGGGGTCCTAGGACAGAGCAACTTTGTTTTGCCTGATATTGTCACCTGGTTTAAATACTTTCTTTTACCAAATTCTTGTCTTCGTTTTATGAGCCATCATGTTATCACAACTGAACATAATTCCTTTTCTGAAGAAATTATTTCAAGCCAATGTAGGGAAGGTTTTTAAGGTGAAAGCAATTATGCTTCATTGAATTTTATGTTGTTAACTTAAAGTGAAATAACCTTTATTTTTCATTACAGATTCAGAGTCAGAATTCCAGGTTTCTGAACATGAGTCCCCGAGTGTTCCTTCATCTAGTTCCACATTTCAGTTGGATGTCAATGTTGAAGAAAATAAAGTGACCTTGTCTCGTCCAAGGCATATTGATGGAGAACCTAGTGCAAAGCAACAGAAAATCACAAGTGAGATGTTTCTCATGCTTTTTTGTGTTTGTTCCTTTCTTATTCAAACATTTATGTATAATTAACCAATTTTTTTGAATTCTAAAGCCACCGAAATTTCCTGTTTAATGTTTAAACTAGAAAAATACCCTTTGCTTAATATATATGTATTGAAATATTAATTTTTACCAGTTTTATAAAATAATCTCAGCATTGGTTGTTGTTTTCATTACAATCTTTTATCAGTGGTTACATTATCGGACCTTGATCCAATGACTAGGAACCATTCATATACAGAATGATAGTGGAGCAGACTGACTGTAACTTTGAGCCATCAACTTTCTTCTCTAAAAGATCAGTTGGAGGCGAAATTTGTTATGAATGGCTTGTAAGTTGGTAGTTTTGTTCCAGATGGAGAGTGTGCCAAGGAAGCATGTGGAAGTCTGGTGCAAGAGTTCATATCTGGCACCCTGTGGCTTCAGCAGTCATCTCCAACTGAGGAACAACTCCCACCGAGGCAGCAGTCTGAACAGTCTGGAGTTGGTTCCCGACAGCAAGTTGAGGAAAAGCTTGAGTATGTGATAACTTTGCTTGTCAGGAAATATAAATCAGAATTTTATTAGGTATAAAGAGAAATCAAGAAAGCAAATTTGATTGAATAATGCTTCCTTGCTCCATTTTTCTCACAGAAGCATTTCACTGGGCGGCTGTTGTTACTATTCTGAGAAGCTCACCCACCACCTGATGGAATGACGAATGTCGTTCTGCTGTTCAAGGTCGCAGACAGGCGTTGCATCGTTTTTAGGTTGCACCCAATATCCAACAACCTAGCAGTGTTCTCAACTGCTAAGGCTAAGGCACATCGTGTAATTAAAGAGAGAAAGAAAAGGTCATGGGATAGCTTTGTTAGCACCATTAATTGTTCCACATCATTGTCAAAAGTATGGGTGCCTGTCTGCTGTATATCTGGAAGGTACTCCCGCCGACCAGTATCTGGATTTTTGGATCAGGGACATATAGTTACCGACAAATGAAGCATAGTGCATCTAATGGCAGAGAATTTCGTTGCCGTCATTTCATCTGCCTATTTGGGCCTTTGGGCCTAGCAACAAAGAATTTCTGCCATTTACATACGGGGAGCTGGTGTCAGCATTAAACAGTGCAAAAGAACTCGCACCAGGGCCTGATCTGATCCAGTGTCAGATGCTGAGCAATCTTAGTAAAGACACTAAAGAGTACCTTCTAGGTATTTTTAATGATATCTGGACCAGCGAACACTTCCCTGACTCGTTTAAAGAAGCAACGCTAAACCCTATTTTAAAATCTGTTATTGCCAGGTAGCTATCTTAGCATCACCCTTATAAGTTGTGTGGGACAACACTAGAATGGATGGTCAACTGCCACTGCATCTGTTGTTTTGAGTCCCGTAATCTACTAAGCCCCTTTCAGTGTGGATTCAGGAAGCTCCATTCCACCATGGACAACCTGATCCTGCTGGTAGCAGCCACACAAGATGCCTTCATCCACAGACAACACCTTGTTCATGTGTTCTTTGATACAGGCAAGGCCTATGATACTACCAGGCAAAGAAGAGCCGCCCGATTCGTGACAGGTATATATAGTTGGAGGGAAAGTGTAAGGGTGATGTTGAAGGAGTTAGGTTGGGAAGACGTGGAGCACCAAAGGCATTGCTCTCGACAGAAGCTAATTGAAAAATTCTCGACTGACGTATTTCGGAATGACAGTAAACAAATATTGCTACCAGCAGCATTCATATCCCGGAATGACCGCGAAAATAAGATAAGAGAAATCAGGGCCAGAACCGATTCATTTCTTTACTCATTTTTTCCATGAGCGATTAGGGAGTGGAATAGAAAGGATTTACCGGGTGACTAAACATAAAATCTTATAGGAGTAGCTTTCAATAGAGCACTCCGGCCATCCTGATCTGGGTTTTCCATGGTTTCCCCAGATCGCTTCATGCGAATGCTGGGATGGTTCCTCACAATAGCCCATGGGCGCCTCCTGCCATATCCTGTATATCCCTTCCAAACCATTACCTTCCCAGGTAGGTGCAATGCACCCTCCGCCGCACACTTTTAGTGAATCGTGGATTAATAGTAATAGTAATAGCAAAGTATTTTAAAACGACCACATGAATTGAGGTTTAGAAGAAATCTGCCCCCATGATCTTAATCTCTGCATTACTTCCAGTACCAAGATGGTAGTGAAATATCAGAACTTTTCTCCAGGAAAATGGTATTCCGCAATGGTCAGTTTTAAGCGTGACCCTCTTCACTATTGGCATTAACAGCAGCTCAACTGTAATAAGGAGGCTAATCCGGTACTCCTAATGAATTGATGATTTTTTAAGTTTTTATACATCGTCTAGCCTGAGACATGCTGAGTGGCAGCTGCAATTCATGCTACACAAGTTAAATGAATGGTCAACACACACCAGTTTTTGTTTATCAGGCAAGAAAATCTGGCTTTTAATTTTTACTCAATCTCACACTATTTTACCTGAACCTCACCTTACCTCAAGGAACTCTGTTTTAAGTTTTAGTGAATCTGTTTGGTTTCTGTCCCTCATTTTTGACAATTGGTAAAGTGGGCTGCCACATCTTGAAGATGTGAATGCCAGAGCTCTTAAAGTCTTGAATGTTTTGCTCGGTCCTGGAGCACTGACCGCTCCTGCCTGCTACAATTTTACCCTTTGTACAGTTGCATTTGGAGTTCGGTTGTAGAGAATCACGAGAGATGTGCATCAGTTAAAAAAAGTGTGAGACAAGGTTGTAGTCTATCACCATTAATGTTCAACTTTTATGTAGAGGAAGCAGTAAAGGAAGTAAAAGAAAAAATTTCATGTGATTTAAGTGTTCAAGGAGAATAAATCAGTATGCTATGTTTTGCTGATGACATTGTCCTGTTAGCTGAACAGACAGGATATTGAGATATTGCACGAACAAAATAATGAAGGAAATTTTTTAACTAAATATAAACCGAAGCAAGACAAAAATGATAAAATGTAGTAGAATTATATCCATAGCAGTAGATTAAATATATAAATAGGATCCGATGCTATAGGAGAAGTAAATGCATTCTGCTACCTAGGAAGTAAAATTACAAAAGATGGCAATGATGGCAAAGCAGGAATGATGTTAAAAGCAGAATACCACTAACAACTTTCTCTAAAGTACTTTCAGAATCTATGCTACAGGACTACTAAATGTTCTTTAATTAACTCCATCACCATTTTATTGCTGTCATAAAGTGACCATACAGTCAGGAACATCTCACAGGACCCATTTTCAATCCTCTGTAACCACAAATTCTGCTTATTCTCAAATCCTTTAATCTTATCCATACTATTAAGAATATTTTCGTTATTACCTTGCACAAGTTCAAATCTTTGCGTTAACATCTTTCCTCATGACAGCCAGCGTACTTCTGTGTGTAGCAGGAGTGTAGTACGTTCTGAACCTATTTCCTGACATAAAATGGAAAAAAGGCTGTGATTTTTTGAAGTTCACGGCTTTTACTACTTTGTCGAGCACATCTTTCAGAGAAGGTGGCAGAGACTTAGCAACAATGGTTTCCTGCTGATTGAGACAATGATCGCATCATACATTGGGATTTACTTTGCGTACTTTAGCTGCAAATCCTTTCACTGGGCCTGTCATAGAAGCCACTCCATCTGTACAAACACTAGCACAATCCTTCCATGTTAATTCATTAAGGAGTAAATATTCATAAGTGTAATCATCTGTAGTTTATTCTGGAAGTTCTTTATAAAAGAAGAAAATATTTATAATTACAAATCCATCGATGTAGCGAAAGTAAGCCAGAAGTTGTGCATGGTGGCTAATATCTGTGGACTCGTTGATCTGAAGTGAGATCTTCTAACTGTTTTTGATTTTCTCCTTCATAATGTCTTCAACATCACGAGACATATCAATAACTCGGTGACTGATTGTGACTGCAGAAAAAGGCATTTTTGAAATTTCACTGGCAGATTCTAAACCCATAACTATTCTCACCATCTCTTTACAAACAGGTTTTAACAGCATTTCACCTATTGTAGGTGGTTTATTGGCCTTTATGATAAGTTTGGCTGCCTTATAACTAGGATCCTGTACTTTTTCTGAAATACGTACTGTAACGGTCATGAACATTCTTTGCTTTTTCTTATTTTCCAACAACCGACGAAAATAATTGACATCTTTGCTTGACAGAGACTAGTGTTTTGTTGGCAAAATGTCCTTTCAATTTACTGGGAACTATAGATGGGTAGGTCTAGATGGATACAGTTCCGCGGACCCGTATCAGTTGCGCTAGGGATGGATGCACATCCGAGCGCTTGTCGGATCTGTATCCAGCACACCGCAGGTTCGTGTGGCTGAAGGTGGAACCACAGCCAGAACTGCAACCACTTAGCTGGAACTGTGTATCGGACCTGGGGTTGCATTTTGTTTATTACACATCCAACTTAAAATCTGTGATTCGAAGGGATTGATGTCATTTTCAGTGCTACTGGATTCCAGTTCTGTTTAAAGGTAAGAATATTTCTGAAAAATTATTTCTTAGCACTAACTGCTAGTTGATAATTCCAATAACTATTAGATGTCAATGGATAGTTAATACTCAGTGTTTCTATTTTATTGCTCTGGTTTTGGTGTGTTTTATGGTATGATATTAAGATGTGGAATGATTTACGTGCTACACTGGAATGGACATAAGATATTGCTTGGAATTTTAGTGTTTGGTAGTCTTAAAATTTTAGAATTACTCTCTAGAGGTTTTGTCTTTCTCAGATTCAGTGAAGTGTTGCTTTAATAGGAAAGCAGATGATACATTTAACATATGTTTATTGCAGAAACTTGGTTAAAATTGAAGATCAGACTCTTTTTCACGGCTCTCCAGGGCAATTATATACATGTATTTAGATAAGTATAATTACATAGCATTATCCCGAGCAATTCTGCTGGCCGCTCTTGGAAAAATATTTTATAACCAGACATAGCAACAATGCACACAAAGCCGCTTCCAGAACATCTAACAACTCAAACAATGGATTACCATTACCAACGGTTAAAACTTAATGCAAATAATCTTAAATTAAATTACAAAGAATTTAAATTTTTTTGACATTGCACAGTTTCGAAGTTTAAATATGGCACATGGCACAATACAACATATTTATTAGTGTCATATAATTAAAATGTCATGTGTCTGGTGTGGTTGCAAACTTTTTTTTTTTGAACATTAACAGTACATTTGTGTCTCATGATGGTAGAAATAGAGTACGCCGTATAGAAAAAGAGTATGTTAACTGGTACAGTCCACAAAATAAGAAATTATTTTAACGAAATGCTTAGCCAACTGCGGCAGAAAACACCTAATCTCAAGAGTGGAGAGAGAGCATCGTTACGCGTCCACTTCATACGACCTCTTTGGTCGAATGCGGCTGAATGCCTGATGTTTCATTCTGTTACTATTTCTATACGTAAAAAGTGAACCAGTGAGGCCATAATGTGTGTTGGCTAATAAAAACAGTATTTTAATGTACTCTGTTATGAAGTATGCCCACGTGAAACAGAGTACAATACTCTGAGTTCGGGTGGCAACCCTATGCATCTCACTCAATTTATCACACAACGTTTTATACATTCATCAAAAACGCTCTCATACAATAAACAGAATAAAATACAATATACTTACAAAACAGTCTCAGGCAGTAACAATAAACCAACCATTCTATTTTTTTTTACATACATACATACTATACATACATAGTTTGTGTGAGGGTAAGGAAGGGGAACTAGGTTTTAGGTATGTTTCAGTCTGTTCAAAATGTTATCTTTATTTTACAGTATTTATGATTACTCATCCTGGTCATCAGTGACAGTTTCAAGCCTCAGCCAGAGCTACTAGGAATATAGTTGTCACCAGCATTTCCTGTCTTCTTCCATTGCAGTCCAATTTTCTCCTCTGGCTTGCACATTTTTCACTATTCTCTAAATCCACCTATCCTATGGTCTTTTCAGAGGCAATTTCTCACTTACTTTGTCCAACGTATTTGATTCCAACCAGAAAGACAGTATCTTTCAGTTTATTGGCAACCATCCACAATGAACTGATGGAATAAATTAAATCCTTATTTACCCAGAATCAGCTGTATGCTTAACGGCTGATGGATGGACTTCTCAGAACAACCAGAATTACTTCTATGCCATCACAGCTCAATTTATTGATGACAACACTACACTGCAAAATTTTCTTCTGGATTGCATTCATTATCAGGACCGACACACAGCTGACAATAAATCTAATATGTTGAAAGATTTATTATCTGAATGGAGTCTACAGCACAACTTTATAGCAGTTGTCACTGACAATGCCAGTAACATGATAAAAGCTGTGGGAAAACTTAGAATAGCAGAAAGTGAGGTGCATTGCACACTCTTTAAATTTGGCAGTTAACAGTGGTCTGCAGCAACTAGAAATTAAATCAGTTATTATGATAGTTAAAAGTACCATTGAATACTTCGAGCAAAGTATGTATGCCTTATCTCGGCTACAGGATAATCAGAAACAGTTAAACCTGCCAATATTGAAACTGAAACTAGCCTGTATAACTCGCTGGAATTCCACTTACGATATGCTTATCAGATTTCATACACTCAAGAATGCAATAATAACTACTCTAGCCATTGAAAATCCAGAATTAAATAATTTGTCTGTTGAAGAATGGCAAATTATTTTCAAATGCAAAGAGGTATTAAATATTTTCCACGTTGTCACCGAGGTGCTTTTTTCAGAAAAACGCATATCTTTATCGAAAATACCCATTTATGTTTCTTCATTGCTTGAAGATTTAAATGAAAATATAGCATTGCAAAACGTAAGCTGTACAAAATATCTATGCAAGACTATTAAGCACAAGATTCATGCAAGATTTGGTGATGTTGAAATGCATTAATTAATTGTGCAAGCGACCGTGCTGGATCCAAGGATCAAGTACCATGCCCTATCACCTAAAAATGCAGAAAAAGCAATAGCTGAACTGAAACAGATGTGTGCAAGAATTAATTTAAATACCTACGAAAACAATCAAGATCTAAATAGAAACTATGATGGAACTGAAGTAAATGTAAGAAGCGGGATTTATACACTTCAAAGAAGTCCCATATGTGGTGGTGCTAATTGTTTTTACAGTGATGTCTAACAATGTATCGGTGCAACAGTACAGGAACAAAGTAGTATTGTTGGAGAAGCACTAACAACATAATAAAATAATTAAGGCTTGGACAGTTCTGACTGAGGGAAAAGCACTTGCACAAAACATGTGGTTAATATAACAGAACTTCAAAGCGCAGCAGTAGAGGCGAGTAATAAAAATATTTAAAAATGAATAAACAAAACCAATAGGAACTATGTGTAAATAAATAACATTTAATTTCTTAGAATATGACAATATATAACAATTTGCGATACATGAAACTAAAATATAATTAATAAAAAACTTGACACCTAATTCCTTCTAACGTGTAAAATTTTGCCGGACACCTTTCACCTTGTCGCAGTCCACCTTTCTCCTTGTCACGGCACACCGGTTGCAGACCACTGAACTAGGAGGCAGTTTGGTATATTAAAGCATCTACCAGAGTGACTGAGGATGTTCTTTTACTGAACGGTTAATACTAAAAAAAATTATATTTCAGTTTTCACCTGTAGCCATACTTCTGCCCATTTCTTCTGCCAACTATATTAAGCAGAGGTAGTGTCACATTACGATAGTTATCGCACCTGCCAATCTTGATGTAAAAGTCGATCAACGAGTGTGAAGTCGACTATCGACTGCAACGATCGAGAGTGTGTCATTGTGTGCTATGGCACGATTTGCGGAAAACGCGAGTGCGGGAGAACATGATTGTACTGAATAGTAAAGCATCCTCGTGTTAAGGAAAGTCTCCGGACAAGTTACCGTGTCGGTTAATTGCTGAGTAAATATTATGTACATTTTAAGACTGTTAATTGTGAATGTTGTCCACTACTGCAGGAAGAAATACAGTGTTGTTCCATTTGTGTAAGTTTAAAGAAAGTTCACACTCGCGGAGAACAAGCAATCTTCGGGAACGATTATTCAGGGCAATCCTTGTTACCTGTTAAGTACAAGAGAAAAATAAATATGGTTTGGTGGTCGGGATGTAATTGCAGAAAATCTGTGCAATAAATAGTGTTTTGAGTTTTATATACTTTCGAGTGTATTCGTACAGTTAAGAAACGTCGATAGAACAATTCCAACCCCACCTAACCAGGCGACCGTCTTAAAACTATCCTTGAATAATTTCCTGTAGTTTACGCAGTACCGATTGCCGGAAAAACATGGTCAGAAAAGAAGACAATAAGTGGTGATAGTGCAATAAATTCTAATCATCAACTTATTTTTATTCTTATTACTAGAAATATTAAACAGTATTTCTACATGGCGACCGTGACAGGACTTGTAATAGTGATAGGCGAATATACAGAACGTTAAAATCGTCTAAATTACAAGAATGCGAGTGGGAAGTGAATAACAATCGAACAGTGGAATAAACAATGGATTCGGGTTCTAACAAGGACAGCAAGTAAAAAATCAGTAGTGATAGTGGAAGTCAGAGGTACAACCACAGACGCAGCAACGAGGTAGTTTCTGCGATACAAGGCAGTGGAATTCCAGAGACCCAGAGACACAACAACAGAGTAACTTCAGAGATACGAGGTGGTGTATTTCCAGGGCCACGTCAAGAAGTAAACGCAGAGTTGTGGCCAGAGGGAATATTACAGCGGAAAGTCAACGCGGGAGCAGCAGATGAAGAAAGAAGACATCGAACAGGCAAATTAAAATAAGTGAACCGGAAAGAGAAACAAAAAACTAATTAAATTTTTACTAAAATAAAAGCATGCGAAAACCAGTAAACTCAGTGGAGTAAATAATATTTTCGAGATAACTGATTGACACTCACCTGAGCATCAGTAGTAATAAGATAAAAGTAATTTACTCTCGCAAGAATTTTTTTTAAAATTTGATTCCTTTACACAGCAATCAGTCAGATTTTTTTTTTTGGAAAAAGAAACAGTATATTTTCCATGCATGCCATTTACAGCTTGTCAATCTATGGAACTATCCTGCAGCTGTAACCTTTGAAGCAGTGTACACCCAGCGCTGATAATTTCGAGCAGCTCAATTCATTATCTTAAGTTGTATGTCTTTTTTTTTTTCCTTCAGCTATTCCAGAGAGAAGCAGCTGACAGAAGTAATTCTCACCGATCTGTTCTGTTGATGCTATTTTGAATGTTGATGTTGATGTTTTCCTTTGACAACATCGTTGTACTGTGTTGGTGATTCGTAGTCTCGGTATTGCTGTTTTGGTTAGCAAGTGGAAGAGATTCTTTTGTGGACTAGTTTGTGTGAATCCTAGTAGATCTTTTTGGTGTATGCGTGAGGTAGATAAGTTAGTGGCCCTATGGTAACCTTTAGTTATCAGAGCAGTGTTTCATAACCTCTAATCATGAATACTAAAGTGACTGTAGTTGAAGTAACTGGAAGCAGGATACTGAAGCCCAGATTAGGGAGGTGCTAAGGATGCTAATTAGTTACATGAAAGCCTCAGAAGAAAAGAAGGAAGAACATTTCAATCAACTAAAAGCCCTCTCCAATCAAATCAGTTAGATGGCCCAAAAGGAGGAAGAAAGGTACAGGAAGATGGAACAGAAGAATGAGGAAAATTTCAATCAAATCAAAGCTTTACTAGTAAAGGATGAAGAAAATTTCAATCAAATAAAAGCCTTGCAAGAAAGGAGTGAAGAAAATATGAGGTATCACCTAAATGTCCTTCAAGAAAATGTGAATGTAGAAATTTCGGAAGAGATTAAAAGAGCACAGGAGACAATCATAGCCAAGATAGCTGAGAATGGGAAAGCCCTCCACGACAGCATCACTAAGGCCTTAGATGAAGGATTTTCAACTTTAAGAGAAGGGATGAAGCAGTTCCAACAACCATGTGCTTCAAGTGGAAAGGGAACAAATGAACCAGTTGAGCAAGTCAGGCATGATGCAGAAGATGAGTCAGTCCATGGTATCCTCAGCTCACATGGTTCAAATTTAGTGGACGAGGAATCACCTGAGATTGAACTGGAAGGGGTTATCACGAAAGCAAAGGCAAATTGGATTATCAACAAAGGAGGAGATAATGGTATTAAAACAAGAGAAGAGAGAGTGATGGCAGAAATCAGTGAATGGTTTAGAAGGTATTGCCAGCAAAGTCATGAAAGCTGGGCTTATAATGTTCAGAAGTTTGAATACGTTAGGAATATTATTCCCCACAGCTCAAGGGGAATGAATCCTTGGGAGCTAATGTTTCAAGAACCGGCAACAAGGATTGTTAACAAGTATAGAGATTTTCCTGAAGAGAAGGTTATAACCTTTCAAAGAAGACAATTCACTGTCAAACTGGGATCCATGCACGGTGAACCTTATTTCTCTGGGAAGAAGATTCAGCAAGATTTCTTCCCCAGATGTTTGGCGAAGATTTATTATCTTGATTGCCCACACAGTGAGGCAGAATATGTGGAAATAGTAGGAGGAAGTGGAATAAAGGAAAAGTGGAAGAGACGCAGGAAGAAGAGGCGAATAATGTTGTTTGGCGAAACGAGAAACACTTTTAAGAAGAAAGAAGTAAGAAGAGTAGAAAGGTTGGAGTGCTTAGGGGCAAAGTTTTGTCCTGAACACCCAGCAAAGCCTTGCCATATGTTTTATATGTTTTTTGTATATCATCATTGTGAATATGTTTTCTTAGTAGATTTTTGTACTTGCGTAATGGTGCCATTATAGAGAATTGTCACTCTCACTTTAGTATGACCCAATAGGTTAATGAACTTACACTCACCGGGTTTCATCCAACATTACATTTGTAAGGAGCTCGGGTAAGGTGTCAGTCTGTTTCATACGCTCAAGCAGGGGCTATAAAGAGTGAAGTGATAGTGAACTAGTGTGTTGTGCATAAAGAAGTGCTAAGAGGTGTAAAAGGAACGTATTTTGTGTGATAATTTACAGTATCACTTTCCAAAAGATGATACAATTTTGTCAGCATGACTATCACCATTATAACCTGTTTCAATTGTTGGTTTGATACTTATGAATTCAATGTAATATATTTTTATTTTTTTATTTTCTTTGTATGTTTTTTTTTTTTGTAAATATTAGATTAGTACCGATCACCAACCACTATGTGTAGGATATGTTATAACTTAAGTGAGATGCTTACCAACCTCACCCATTTTAAAGGTCGTTTGTCTAAAATGCTTGCCAATGGCTGCACATTTAACCATCGACCTGGAGGGGGTTGTCACATTACGATAGTTATCGCACCTGCCAATCTTGATTTTAAGAGTCGATCAACGAGTGTGAAGTCGACTATCGACTGCAACGATCTAGAGTGTGTCATTGTGTGCTATGGCGCGAGTTGCGGAAAATGCGAGTGCGGGAGAAAATGATTGTAGCGAACAGTAAAGCATCCTCGTGTTAAGGAAAGTCTCCGGACGAGCTACCGCGTCGGTTAAGTGCTGAGTAAATATTATGTACATTTAAAGACTGTTAATTGTGAATGTTGTCCACTACTGCAGGAAGAAATACAGTGTTGTTCCATTTGTGTAAGTTTAAAGAAAGTTCACACTCGCGAAGAACAAGCAATCTTCGGGAACGATTATTCAGGGCAATCCTTGTTACCTGTTAAGTACAAGAGAAAACTAAATATGGTTTGGTGGTCGGGATGTAATTGCAGGAAATCTGTGCAATAAATAGTGTTTTGAGTTTGATATACTTTCGAATGTGTTCGTGCAGTTAAGAAACTTTGATAGAACAATTCCAACCCCACCTAACCAGGCGACCATCTTAAAACTATCCCGGAATAATTTCCTGTAGTTTACGAAGTACCTATTGCCAGAAAAACATGTTCAGAAAAGAAGACAGTAAGTGGTGATAGTGTAATAAATTCTAATCATCAACTTATTATTATTATTATTATTATTACTAGAAATACTAAGCAGTATTTCTACAGTAGCTGTGTCTAAAGTTTTTTTCACTTTTTGTTAATTGCTTGTTCAAAGCAAATCAAGATTGGATGCAGGTTTAAATCCCTGACCAGCTATCAAAATTTTTTACTTTCCATAGTTTCTTGAAAACTCCACTTGAATGATGAGATGCTTTCTTCAAAGGCCATGGCCAGTTCCTTCTTATCCCTTGCCACCGGTCCTCCCCTAGGCCTATTGACCTTGACAAGCAGTAAAACCCAGAGAAATATATATATAAAATAAAAAACCTAAATCAAGTGGAACAGTGGAAATTTTTCTGAAAGGAATTTTAGTCGTATGTCAAGTGTCAAACATACAGTAACGGTTAGCGTTCTCGCCTCGCATTCGGGAGGACGGCGGTTCGAATCCCCGTCCGGGCATCCAGATTTGGGTTTTCCATGGTTTCCCCAAATCACTCCAGGCAAATGCCGGGATGCTTCCTTCAAAAGGCCATGGCCGAATTCCTTCCCATTCCCTGCCCCATCCTTGCCCCCCATCCTTTCCCGTCTCTAAAGACCTCAATGTTAAAAAGAGATGTAAAGCATTAAAAAAAAAAAAAAAAAAGAAACAAACATACAGTAGGTCTGATGGGGAAAAATCTGCTAATCTATACTATTATAAGTCTGTAAGCAAGCTACATGTGTCTCTTTATTTGAACGGGACCGGCACAGAAACTACCCCAGCAATTAGGATGAGTTTTCAAATTTTTACAGCTAATGGTCCAAATAAAAATCTCCGGAATTGGCTAATGACTTATATGTACCGAATGAAGGAGAAAATAATTAAATTCATTTCTAGATTGGTAATTATAATACATGAATCACACAATAGTTGAGATGCTCACTCCTTGCAGAAAAATTGACAATAAAATCACAATCTCTCTCTCTTTGTTTTGG
The DNA here is from genome assembly GCA_031002005.1 of Vandiemenella viatica. Classification (NCBI taxonomy): domain Eukaryota; kingdom Metazoa; phylum Arthropoda; class Insecta; order Orthoptera; family Morabidae; genus Vandiemenella; species Vandiemenella viatica. The sequence goes on from CM061919.1 coordinate 10,903,779, forward strand.
ATCATGTTTCGTTTCTTGACTTTGGATATTTATCTAATCTGTTATCCAAAATTTAAAACATTAATATTAACGGAATATGAGACTCAAATGTATCAAGTGTCATTAATACATAATTTACTGTAAGCACAGTCGCCATGATTATTTACATCTTTGACAGTTAACAAACTTTGTCTTTGGTATGACATGTTTTTAAATTTTCGCTGAATGCCAATGTTAATGAATACCGCTAAAGTGTGATATGGATGCAGAAATCGTTTTTTTTCTCAAAGAAAGGTACCTACAGTAAACATTAACAGGTAACGGTCCGTATGTCTTATGTGCAGATATTCCGTAATAATATTGCACAAGGAAAGTGTTTACAATTTTGGCTGCTATTCAAACCACAGCCGGTAGAATAAACTGTTCCTTTTATTAAATAACCATCATACCCCTTATTTTGTAAAGTTGTAGCTTTTATTATCGCCTTAGAGTTGGAACATATAATATGCTATTGAGTTTTTGACGGCAGCAACATTGAACCAATTTATTCTTCATGCCAAAGATAGTATCTGCACTCTGTAACAACGAATTTAAGAATGGGTGCGCAGACTTCTGCGGTTGTTGTCAATGTAATCTTGGTTGTCCGGGACGAACCGCGTCAATTTGTCGAAACCTAATGTTTAGGCCATCATTTTGTGGCCTTCTTCAGAGTGCTGTCACGGCTGGATCTGCTGCTGCCTATATATAGCTCCCGAAGAACGCGCTAACCGTTTGGAGTGACATCACTCGAACTACCGCCACCTGCATGGCCGGTCCGATGGGGGCCCTGCATCCCGCATTTTCCTGATAAAGCATGGCCATATTTGGTCAAGTTGTAGCCCACCGTCCGCGTTCATATTATCTGGTCTTTTTTTTTTATTTCTAATGCTTCTCTGACACGCCGGGGCCACCATCTGCTTTCTTGAACCAATACACTGGTGTCACTGAATAAAATTGCGTGCCCACTGTCAGCAGAATGTTGTGCTACAGCTGATTGGCTGACGTCATTATTTTTAAGATGTCTCACGTATTCACACAGCCTTTCCTTGACTGTCCATCCAGTTTTGCCGATATACACTTGGCCACAGCTACAGGGTATCTGGTATACGCCCGCTGTCTGCAACTTCTCCCTCTGGTCTTTGACTTTTAAAAGCTCATCAGAAATCTTCCTAGGCGCTCTGTATACGGACGGATATTTTAGTTCTTTAAAAGACGGCCGATTTTATCAGACACCCTGTTCATTCACACTTGCTAAGGCTTATCCCCAGCACAAGCATACTATACTACACACTTGAATGTTAACCTTACTACTGCCGCATACAGACTGTGTATTATTGATCACTACAGAGTGTGGTCTGGCCTTGACTCTAAAAAATGCCACACACAGTTTTTGTAATAATCATTTTCCCTGGAAACAAACAATTCCTCATTAATACTAAAGGCAACAATCTCAATAGCTCAAATAGCTAGTTTAAATATTACAAAATTAAAATATTACTAATCAGAGTTAATAGGGTTTGGTGGTGGGCTGATAGTATGTGGCATTCATGTCACATTCCTCCTCCCCATACTTCTGCTATATGTTCTGCTGCTAATTAAGTGTTTAAACCTCCCCAACAAAAAAACTCAACTGTTTCCGTTTTGTAACTGATGGTTCCTTTGTATTGCTTTACATGACTGTAATAATTAATAAAAACTTATAATCCAGTAAGTTTTTACTAATGAAATTTAGTTGTGGTAGTTAATAAGAAATAAAAAACCAATGAATAAAACATTTAAAATCCATTTTTCATTATTTTATAGGAAATCAATTTCAGGACTGGCCATATATTTCCCACTTGTGTGAAATTTTCATGCGAAAATATCTGAAAAGCTGAACATATTTTTGATTAAAATTGAACAGCACATAGTATTAATTAATAGCAACCAGAATACATCATAATATTGCATTTTTATATATATAAATAAAAAATGGATTTAATACTTTTATCCATTGGTGAATCAAATGTGGAAAACATATTTATAGTGTGAACTGCTAAACTGTGTTTACTTTCATGTATTTTTTAATATATATTTGCATTCTGAGGTTTGTTTTACTTCCAAAATGTCCATTATATTAATAGAAATAGTGTTTTGCCTCCTTGTTGTGAAGATGATTCAATTTAAATTTTTTGTTATAGGAATATGTACAAAAAACTTGGAGTCAAATCTTCTCAGACAGTTATTGAACTCGGAAGGTCTAGCTCAGTCATGGGCTGACATTGTTCTGCCACTTGTATCACACATTGTTGAAGCAGTTAAGCCAGATACCAAGAATGACATAGATAACATGGATATAAGACAGTAAGTGTTCATAATAGCATTAATTCCTGTAATTTTAAGATAAGTTTACAACTCATAATATCTGCACTGAGAGAGCAAAGCAATGGAAGTTCAAACTTCCCTCTCCCGTATTCTGTTTTCTCCTCAAACTCGTGAAAGGCTGTATATTCCAAACCAGTACCTGAACCCCAATAGTCACTATCCTCATAACCTAGGACAGCCTATTGTTTTGGCTGTGAAAATATCATACTTTTGTTTGCTGAATGACAGTTTACAATATTCTCACATACCAATTATGTAGTTATAACTACTATACAAGAATTTAACGTAAATCTTCTTTTACTTATAACTCGATTACAAATTGACTCGGTGATGACTTAATCTCATTAAAATAACATGAACGCTATGTGCAAACTAAATCATAAATTCCTTCTCAGTGAGCCACAGTTCCCATTATCCTCTTGTGCCAGTGTTGTCTCCAAAGAAATTCCATCTCCCAAGCTGGCTTTGTAAACTTTTCTCTTTGGTGGTCACAAAGATCCTAGCTCAAAAAGATAAAAGAAATTTACATACACCCTGTTCATTTCTGTGATACGGTCTCCTACACCACCCTCCCTCCATAATGTTATCCTGTTGACAAAGGGCCAAGTCCTGAAATATTCATTGTTTTTCCTGTTCTTGTGTGTTCAACCCATGAAACCATCATCTAAGATAAATAGTGGTTCATTTCGCTATCCTTTTTTTTGTTTTTGTTTGTTTGTTGTAAATCCATTCATTACTTAGCTTCTATTATTTCCTGGTTACTATATATATTTGTCACTGTCATCCTGTTAACATGCTTTGTGAATAATAATTACTGTGTTTCTTATGTTTCTCTATTGCTAGCTTTGGTGATGTTAATCATCTTATATTGTTTGTTTTATGTTAATTTGTAGCCCTATAGTTTCATATTGGTACTAAAATACTAAAACTTTTAAGGTTGTAATTTTTCGGGCTTTTGCTGAGGGTGTTTGGTTGCAACAGCAGCACTAAATTAGGCAACACCTTATCTATCTATCATCAGTCAACAATGTGTGGGAATCTCTTGCAAACATCATTCACTTAAGTCTTGGAAAGGATGCAGAAAGCATGTTGCGAAATTTCAACCCACACCACAGGCCTACACACTCTAAATACGGCCCTGTGTGAACCCATTCTTAGTCAGATTCCCTACCTTATGCGGAATACCCAACACTTCCTTGCATGACTTGACAAGGCTCCAACACCATTTTCTAATGATACCATCCTTGTAACCATTGAGGTTGCATTGCTTTAGAAAAACACCCTCACTGCTACTTACTGAGTGCAATAAATCATTATTCAGATCAGCACCCTTACAGCAGCCGATCCACCACAGCTTTTCTTACCTTCTTAGCTCATTGGTTCTGTATAAGTGCTATTTTTACTTCAGACTATAATCTACTCTGTAACAGTGTCATGGATATCAATTTGGCCTCACCTTTTCCTTGGCCATCTTGAACACTCATTTCTACAACAAATTGTTTTTAAACCTCTGTAATGATTCTTAGATTCTTAGATATTTTTTACATTTTCAAAACATGATTAAAACAATCTTCTAACTTTCCTTTACAACCTGACATATCAATCCCTGATTTATAGGTTGTCTGGAAATTAGTATCCATTTAATAATAATAAAAAACAAGCAGTAAAGACTTTTAAAAGATACCTATATTTTACTTAAACATTACTTAAAATTTTTTTCTATATAGAAACCATATAAATTCAAACATTTGTCATACCAGGTAATTAGTTTTGTATCTGTGCCTCATAGTCCTCTGCCGTCACTTCATAGAGAAAAGTAGTGACTCCTTACATAAGAACGAAGTTTCTCTCATCGTTGAGAATTGATGTAGTCTTCTCGGGAGACTAGCCAGGTACGTAAGGTGTTTCCACATGATATTTCTGCGATATGAAATGCCGTTGCCTTGGAAACACCTTGATTGGTGCCTCCTTGTTTCATATATTCATCACTTTAAAAATAAGTGACTCCATATAAGTCTTGTGAAAAAGATAAAAATTTCTAACTGATCTGATCCAGTGTGATAAACAAATTGTTCTTTATGAATCTTTCTATTGAATTTGGCAATATATCTGTAGTGACCTCCTGTTCACACAGGCTTGGACATTCTCTCTCTCTCTCTCTCATAAATTTCTGCATCATTGCAGAAGAGACAATTCATCTGCTGCATTGTCTCCATAAACCTATTAGATTTGATAGTGAATAGACTCTTTTAGGAATAAGAAAAGCATCAACAGTGGCTCATAATCTCTCACACAGTAAGCAGGCAGTAAACTGAAATTAGTCGACCATGAATGGCACTAATTGAGTTACCAGCACTGTTTGCACAGTGCAAACTGGTTTCTGTTAGCACACTCAAGCAACCTTCCTGGATATTGATGGGCTAATATATCCTCACTACTTCACTTCATATAAAATCAACCAATTTGCAACATCTGTCACCCATTTCTCATAAATGCCTGCTTTCTTACAATCTGGATATCTGACAGCCATGAATTGCTCAATATTCTAACAATAGTTCTCATATCCTAACATCCCAAGGTTACCCAATAATACTAGTATGTAAACTACTATTCCATATCACATCCGAAGCAAAACACTACAAACTTTCTAAGGCAGTCCATTTCAAATCACAAATGTTTTTTGCATGGAATCTACCGCCCACATCCTCTGAAAGGTTCACGATTTCCTTCAATCCTAAGTACGGATGAAATACTTCATTCAAATTACCTGTTATCATGAGAACATGCGTAAGTTGACCCATAGCCTCAGCCAATCCCATGTCCACAAATACTAATCACCTCATTCTGCAAGACAGTGCATGGCTCCGTACCTAAGAGACTGTCATAGGACATGATACATGTACTCTGCTTCTCTTATCCTACCAAAGATAAAGCATTCCCATAATAGGGTGTGCCACTTGCAAAAACTACCATCTAATACCAAATAACTTGCAACAATTGTCCTGCTCCCTATATGGCCCTGGCCATGAAATCAGTATGAGACATAATGAATATTTAGGCAAAGGATACCCACCCAGTATCCTGAATATTTTACTGCTGCTCTTTACAACTCACTTGGTACTGATAACCTCGGCTATTACTTTACTTCTTGTGCTATTAGAAAATTGTGCCAAATCAGCAGCTGTTCTGAACTAAGAAAGGAGAACTAATTTACCATTAAAAGCTGGGCATGAGGCAACTGCCACGTCTCAATCTGAGATAATCCTCCCATTTTCTCTCCTCCTTTTTCTCTTTAATGGTTTATACTGGAATTAACTGTACCAAAATTCCACTCCCCTTCTGCAAACACACTCTCACAATTATCCCCTCGGTAGTAACACCTCTGACAATTTGTCCTACTGTTGTCAGTTGTTTACTTTCATTTAATTCCTAGTCCTCATATCTGTTTGGTTTTCAGCATTTTCCTCATCTGTTCTTACTTTTGACTTATTTTTTTTTTTTTTAATGTTTGGTTTTGAATGTTTGTAGATATGTTTGTTGGAATGTCATAATGTTTTTATCTCCCTTTTATTTTCAGATACATTCAGCTTAAGAAAGTTCCTGGGGGTAATCGACAAGAGAGTTGTATTGTGAATGGAATAGTGTGTACAAAGAATGTTGCACACAGAGCTATGGCAACTCATCTTACCAACCCACGTATCCTACTTCTTGGTTGCTCCATTGTTTATCAACGTATAGAAGGGCGTTTGATGTCCTTGGAACCAGTTCTGATGCAGGTTTGCTTCTTTTTTTATTTTACATATTTCTATTTAATTCAAAGCTGTTACACTTCAAGAACACCATGTCTAGATACTCTTAAAAACACCACCACATATCAAAATTCATAGGGATGTATTCAAATATCAGAATTATTGTAATTAAAACAAAGGAATCATTGTAATGTCCTTCTAGGAGAGTCTATTGATCAGTATTGCAGTGCTTATTAAAAAAATTCTAGTAGCTTCACCATTACAAAACTTGATTTGTGTATTTCATACATGCTACGTATGCTCCTTTGTTTGGTTTTTACATTAAACTATAGGGTTCAGCCATGGAGTTGCTGAATGCACACTGTCATTTAGTATATAAGGAGGTGTGAATTTAATTCTAATTTTCCACATCTTATCATTTTAAAATGTATTGCCATACAACGGTGTGATAGCTATGACCAGCATTGCTGAATTACCTTGTGAAAAGTTTCTGGATTCTTCAAACAATCCATCAAACTGGCTTTTAATGGTAGGAGCAAATTTTCAGAACTGATCTACAGAAGTTGACTGTAAAATGCTACTCTCAATTCTGACTAGGATTTTATGGCTATGTGCTTAGGTCTGCAATTTAGGAAATCTTGTAGCAGAAAAGATTTTGGAACCTAGTTGCAGTAAATTATGTTAAATCCTTAACAAAATCTCTTATTTGAAACTAAGTCAGAGAGGGAAGAACAGTTATAATATAACAAGCGTTGTGGGTGAGCGATAATGTTCTGGCCTCCGATTTGGGAGAATGTAGGTTTGAATCCCCATCCGGCCATCGAGATTTCGGTTTTCCATGGTTTCACAAAAACACTCCAGATGAATGCTGAAAGAATACTTACAAAAGGCCATGGCTGAGTTTTTCCCATTCCTTTCCCCCAGTGCTTTAATGACCTTGCTCTCAACAAGGAATAGAGCCATATGCAAAAAAAAAGAGGTTATACATTATGTGATATTGTTTTGCAGGTATTTATCTTACTTACTTCCTCTTCATGGATAGGCCAAAAGCCTGTTCCGACCTCATTCTTCCGACCATCTCTTCCTAGGTCTTCCAATGTCCCTTCTGCCTGTGGGATGGTACTCCAGGGCAAGCTTAGGAAATCTGTCTTTTCTCATCCGTAGGACGTGGTTCTTCCAGTTATCCCTTTTTTTGGGTAATTCTATCATTTAGCGGGGAGATATTCAGTTGTTCCCTTATTTCCTCGTCCCTCCTCCTATCATTTAGGGAATACCCTTTTACTGACCTTAAAAATTTCATTTCCGATGATTGAATTTTGCTTTTGTATTGCGTTTTATTTACCCATGTTTCGCTGCCATATAGCAGAGTCGGTACGGCCATTGTTTTATAAAACTTGAGTTGAGTCTCCTCTCGTGCTTTACCTTTCAGTGTTCGTCGAATTGTTCCACACATATACTGAAATCGGTGAAGTTTCTTCTTCACCTCGTTATCCTCATTGAAAGATAATTCACATCCGAGATAAGTAAAGCTGGAGACTTGTTCTATTGGCTGATTGTCTACCACTATTTTAACTCTGATAGGGTATTTCCCCTGCCATGCCATAACTTTCGTTTTTGCACGAGACAACTGCAGATTGTAATCTTTGCTGATAATGTTTAGTTTATGAATTGCTTTTTGAAGTCCATCTTCATTTTCCTGGAGGATAAATTGGCCGTCTGCAAACAACATAATATTATGTAAGTGTTGTTGCTTATTTTTATACCAGGATGGACATTTTCTTTCCATTTCCTAACTAAGTCATCTATATATATATTAAAAAGTGTTGGAGACAGGCTACAACCTTGCCGCACTCCTTGGTTAATTGCTATTTCTTCTGTAAGTTTATTTCCCAGGTCTAAGACGATTTGTGTCCTTCTATACATATCTTGAATAACTTGTATTAAATGCTGTGGATAACCATTTCTTTGCATTATTTCCCATAGTTTTTGTCTATTTACTTTATCGAACGCTTTTTCATAGTCTATAAAAGCAATGAAAGTCTTTAAATTAAATTCTCTTCTCTTTTCCAGTAGTTGTCTAAGGCAGAATATATTATCTATGCAGGACCTTCCTTTCCTAAACCCACATTGTTCTTCTGATAGGAGAGCATCTGCTATTACTTTTAGCCTGTTATTTATTATTTTTGCATATATTTTGTATCCCGTATTTAATAAACTAATTCCTCGATAGTTATCACATGAATTCCTATCTCCCTTCTTAAAAAGTGAAATAACTTTGGCCTTCCTCCATTCTTCTGGGATGGTTCTCTTTTTCCAACACATATTAATCAAGTGTAAATATCTAAATTTCAGAAATCATTCCCCCATACTTAATCAATTCTAAATTAATTGTATCTAGTCCAGGAGCTTTTCTATTTTTAAATGATTTTAGTGCTGCATCAACCTACTCTATGTCTATAGGATCTATTTCTTTAGTATCCACATGGTCCATTCCTATTTTCTCTTCTTCTTCTTTATAATTACTATTGTACCATAATGTTCTGTAGTGTTTTACCCATGCCTCTTCTTCAATTACATTTATATTAGCACTTTCCTTTTCATCCTTTGAGATGTTTCATAAGTTTAGTAAGCCATCTCTTGTCTACCATGGACATCATCTTCTATTGAACTGATTAATCTATCCCATCCCTCTTGTTTCAACTTCTTTGTTATTGTCTTAACAATATTTCTTCTTCTTTTATATTCATTTTCTAGGGTTCGATCCTGTATCATTTTTAGATAAGCCTTTTGCTTTTGTTTGACGGCTTCTGCAATTTCTTCGTTCCACATTTTAAGTCCAGTTTTTCTTCTAAATTTCTTTTTCTTGCCAATGGCTTCATATGCTGCTTTCAGTATTGATGAAGCTATAGTTTCCCATTCTTTATTGATGTCATTATTTGTTGGGTTTTCCAGTAAGCGCTGTTGTAATCGGCTTTGATATAGATGTTTTATTCCTTCATCTTTTAAAAGGTAGGTCTTAAAAACTTCTTGATCTTGTAAGTTTTTATTCATTCTTTTCCTCCATTTAGCAAGTATTCTTATTTTTGATATAACGAGATAGTGATCTGTATACATATCACTACCTCTATGTACACTGGTGTCTACTACATCTGGACCTAATTTTTTATTAACCATTACATAGTCAATGATAGACCTTTTTCCTCTTGCCGTCCATGTAAATTTATGGATATCTTTTTTTGTAAAGAATGTATTTGTAATATTTAACTGGTTGAAGGACGCAAATTCTCTCAGTAGTTGCCCATTTTCATTTAATGTGTATTCACCTCTGTTCCCCATTACCTCTGGAATAGGACTATTTCCTACGCGAGCATTAAAATCGCCAGTCAGTATTAGGAAATCACTTTTATTAATTCTGTCTATCACCACTTGAAGCTGTTCATAAAATTGTTCAGATTCTTCTCGTTTGTTTTCTTCTGGGGCATATATGGCGATCAAGGTTAGGTTGCCTCTCTCTACTTTCAATCTTAGAGTCAGAATCCTTTCACTTATCATATTGTAACTGACAATTTTATTTTTCCATTTCCTATCCACTAATATTACCACTCCTACTGCAGCTCTTTTCTCTCGTGCCACTCCACTGTAGATCATTGTATATTTATCTATTTCTTCTGTTCCCTTCAATTTCTTTTTTGTTTCTGTAATTACAGCAATATTGATCCCCTTTCTAGTTAACTCCCTGTCCAGATCATATTCTTTATTATTTATTCCTCTCACATTCCACATTCCTATTTTCAAATTGTCTTTGATTCCAAATCGTTTGTCCTTTGACCTTGCCTTTGTTGTCCTCATAAGATCCATCCGGCTTTCCTTACTTTGAGGTTTATGAGTAAATATCTTTTTATGTGGAAGGGTTACCAGCCCTTCGCACAACCCCCATCCTGGAGGGCCAGGGTTTTATTTCAGGGTGTTCCTTCCCTTAGCCAGAATGTCCCAGTTTTAAGGCGCTGGGGGCTCGCCTTCCATCCTCTCCCGTTAGCTACACTCAAAAAGTGCATTGCCCAGGGGTCACGCGGCTTTCACCTTCGTGGACGTGGGAGTAGGGTTTGCTGGCAGAGCTGCTAAGATAGATCGCAGGGGCATTTCTCAAGGTTTTATTATCTCAGCCCATCCGGCATAGGCTGAGATCCTTGAGACCATACCAGCCTTGACCCCCGCAGGTATTTATCTTCAAGTATTTTTGAGGACACCCGTTGTGAACTGAATTATGTATCTATAGCTGTTGCTACTGCAGCCAAAGAACAAGACGGGAGAATCGTCACCAATTTATGTCTGATTTCTATTTACTGTGAATACTTTGATAGGATTTATTTACTGATGTGACGTTATCGACCGATATGAAGTATTTGCGGTGAACCATTTCTTTGTTTCTGAGTATATCATCCTCTTGAGATCTCTTTCAACACAAGCTTTAGCTTCAAGTTCCTTGTAATGAATTCACCAAACTATGTACTTTGCATGTGCTGTAGTTTCATACAATGATTTCTATCCAAAAATTATACCTGCTGATTTCTTCTTTATGGAATAGTAGCTTTAGCCCATGCCTCCACATGGACCAAAGAAGATCTCTGTCACTTTTTGTTGATTTTTAAATTCTTATAATTAATTTTCTAATAGTTTGTAATATTTGTTGTTGAATTAACAGCATAAGAAGTATTCAATTTTTTTACACTCCCATTTGGCCATTACTGCACTTATAATAATAATTGATAAAATTGAGATGGAGCGCACACTTCAATGGCAATCTCACTACACACCCATCCTTCTCCTTTCCTCCTCCAGCCCACTTTTGCCCTCAGCCAATATTTACAGTAGAACTCCAATTATCCGAACTCCAACTATCCGAATTGCTGAACATCCAATTAAGATGGAAAGGGAAGAGACAGGAGAAGATTAGGATGACGTGTCACTTGAGGATTTTAGAAACATTCTTTTGAAAATTCCTGGATGTTCAGAAGTTAATGTTGAAGAAATAGGAGAGTGGGTGGTGTGGCTTTCGTCAGACCCTGGGTTTGAAATTCTAAATGGTGATGAACTTATTGAAAGTGTGAGAGAAGAAGATGACCTTAATGTTGAAGTCAGTCAAGAATTTGCCAGCATTGAAACTGCGTTGAAGTGGATGGAGTGTCAGCCTGAGTGTAACCACATGCAACTTCTCACTTGTCAAGCGGATGCGCAACTTGGCTGCCCAAAAATGGATGAATACAGTCAAACAGCTTACTTTGACCAAGATGTTCAGCAAGCAATGACTTTTACTTACAGTGTGGTACATACATACTGTACTAATTTATAGCACTTGTAAGTACGCTTAACATGTAAAGTGTTGCCTTCTCATTTAATTGATTAAAATCTCTTTTTCTTTAAAAATTGTTTTTTTTCTTCCATCTTCAACATATATAAAGTAATTAATTATAATAGACTCTTTATCGGAAAATATCCAGTTATCCGAATTTTTGATTATCCGTATGGGGCCTGGTCCCAATTGATTCAAATAACTGGAGTTCTACTGTACTTAAAATTCTTTCAGTGTTTTCAGTAAATTATTCATCACTTCTCTTGGCAGTTTATTCCAATCCCTTACACCCTTTCCTATAAAAGGAAATTTTCCTATACCCTTATGCCTGAAATCAAATGCCAGCTTGTGGTCATTGTCATCTTTATCTTACCTAGCACCTCTCTTAATTTTTCCACCAATGTCTTTCCATGCTTCATCACTAATATAGGCTTTGTAAATTCCTATGTCTCTCTTTACCCTCCTTCTATCCTCCAATAAATCCCACTCCAGCTCCTTTATCATATTAGATACTGATTGTGTTTTGCGGTAATTTCCAAAGACAAATTTGGCAACCCTTCTCTGCACCCCCTCTAACTCCTGTATTGGATACCCAAAATGTGGGTTCATCTCTGATTTCCTTACAAAATGCTGCATCCAACTTTAATTTACATCATGTTAAATCTTCTCCATGAATTTATAATTCTGTATGAAGTCAGACCCTAAGCTTTAGATCTGTGAAAGCACCATCAAAATCTGTTCAGCAATTTTTGCATGATACTAGGACAGTCACTGCCCAGTTACAGATTTATATAATAGCATAGATGCTATTCACCTGATACACTGTATAAATTAATGTTTCCCAGGCATTGGATGGGTTATAAAATTACCAACCATTATTTTCTTATATACCATATTTCTCTCAATTAATCATTGTCAATGTTGATGTAACCTCATACTATATCAAAATGAAAGATTACTACCTTGGCCAATAGTTCCCCAATAACTTTTCACTTTCCTCCCATTATGAATCTTCCACTTAACCTGTTGGTCTACCTTCAGCTATATTAATTGTCTATATGTTGTAATATTTATAACCTTGTTAAAACCATTCAGAAACAGGTTTATTCCATAGAAGTAGTGTAGCAAATCATCTCTATCAATTGTTCTTAATAGCGAAATACCTTTTGGTTTGATTTTGAAGAGAATTCCGTAAAATGCTATAAATTTCAGTTTAAGTTGTGTTTCAAATATAATGAATTTTGCTACCTCCATTTTCACCAAAACAACTCATAATGGCGATCATTTTAAGGTGTATTTTCTATGCTCAGAAAAATCTAGTTTAAAAATCATTCCAATTTCAGTGATATAAAAGCATGTAGTTATGCGGTACGAAAAGGCAAAATTTGGAATTGCTAATTAATGCAAAAATTTACATCAGATCTTTTATTACAAGCTGTAGTCAACATCTACAAGAATGTCCTGAGCATAAATTTGGCTAATTAGATAAACTATAAATATGGTTTTTAATTGGGGTAAGAAAATAAAGATCTATAATAAAGGAGATAAAAGAATAAAATTAGTTTCAGGAGATAGATAAAATGAAGTAGGTTAAAATCAGGCTATTAGTTCTATACAAAGATTAAGATTTTGATAAGAAAAATAAGATTTTCCAAATTGTATTGTCAAGGTATTGTTGCTCTACATACTAAAAGTGATGACATGATACAATTAATTTTCAATTTAGTAGGAACATCCAGAAGGAATAAGGAAGGTCAAAATATTTAGAACAGGTTGCCCAAAGAAATGTGTTAATTGTAGTTTAAACTATTAAATGGTTAACTAGATATCAAATTTTAAAGTCAAGAGCTGATGTCACGAAGTTTGAATTCTTTACTTAAGGAGGATCAGCCATGTTGATTTTATACAGTCTTTCACCAGATTTTCATTAGGCAAGTCCATGACAGCTGGTGCGAGCAATGCCTCCATAGAACAATTAGCTTGTGGTAGGGATGCTGTGATGTAGGTTGGAAATATCAATCTGTAAGAAATGGAACAACGTGATCTTAACTGTGGTGGAGTAGGATGAAAGCTTGCTGTGAATGTGCCTAACTTGTAGTATTTGTGATGGATCTGATGACCCAATGCCTTATCCAAACTTAACTACTGTAAAACTGTAAAGAACCTTTTAGCAGAATATAAACCTTTGAAATTGAAACCTGTGTAGTGATGTTCCGATACCATCAAAGTATCGATACCTACTTAAATGAGTTGTACTCAAATTGTCTTATGATACTGACTCATATGAGTACTGTAAAAGCATCGATACTTACTCATATCGATACTTTTTTAAATTAATGTTGAAATATAAAAATATATGTGACATGTTGCTAAATTATTTATTTTATGTTCCTAGTGTAATAAAATCAAATAACACTCAGTACACATTTTAATTTATTTATTAAAATTATAATAAAGTTCACATTGTAAGCATACTTTGAAGGTAAATATTTATTTATTATAGTTTTAACACTTTTAAACAATAAAATTCGCTTTGGAAGGTTTCCCACAAAAGCAGATGTTCCAAATATTTTGGGGACAGCTTGTTTCTTTTGTTTTTCATTCTTCACCCACATTAGAAAACAAACAATCACTCACGTTGCTTCAACAATAAGATACTGTTGTGCCTATTTATACAGACAAGGAAATGCAAGCTTCATTTCTTCCCATTCTGTAAATGGATTGCTTTTTAGAGACATTACAGTGTTTTAAAAGTAGAGAGTTTATCACTACAGTGCGTCTTCTTTTTCTTTGTGATTTTTCCTGTGAAACGCTAGCTGAAACAGCTTCTTCTTCCGATTCACATGGGCTTCTTAGTTGCCTATGAACCATATCTTTTAGTTTTTGTATGGGGCTGCGTGGGAGTGACCATTGGCCAGGTATAGCGTTGCACGCAAAGTACAACTTTATTACAATAAAATAGGTACCCAAAACACTCTCTTTGAGATTAGTTTGCTTATCCTAAGACTGATTTTGTTTGAATTTCAATGCTACCAACTTGACGTAAGTGGGAAATTAATTTTGCAGGCGCGATTGAGTAGCGCAGCAGGGATGATGCATTTAGAATTTAACACCGGCCGCGTTTCGATACTTTCGATTCAATACATGTACTTTTTTCAGATAACGAGTAAGTATCGAGTGAAGTAATTCGAATACGCAAAGTACTTGGTATCGAAACAAAGTATCGAGTACTTACTCGTATTTACTTGTATCGGATCATCAATAAACCTGTGTACAATGTTGATAATTCAAGAATACCTTTCATCATTGAAGTATAATCAATGGTGTTGTGGCTGTAGAATCAAATCTAATAAGTACCAGACCTGGTTACAACTTAGTTTAGTTCGAGCAGAGCTGTATGTAACCCCCTAGCCAGGAAATTTGTTCGACAATATTAGTCATATATTGTAAAGAAAAAGCTCTATATTTAACATCCCAAATTTTAAGGAAATTTGCAGTAAATGGCTTTGACAATTCTGTTTGATCAACTGCCTAGACATTAGATTACTTGTATTTTGTAATTTATAGTATTTGACTTTGATTTACATTGCAACATGTTCAATCTTGGGGGGGGGGGGGGGCATTTTTAATTTTCTTGCTGACACAGTTTTGCATTCTTCTTGGACAAAATGGCAAAAGTTGTTTTTATCATTTTTCTGTTAAAGGAACACGAATACTTGCGCAATGCCGTGGCTCGTATAACTGCACTGCAGCCAGACGTGTTGTTGGTGGGGCGAGGAGTGTCACGGCTTGCACAGGAACTGCTGCTGGCTCAAGGTGTCACTGTAGCACTCAATGTGCGTTCCAGTGTGCTGGCAAGGGTGGCACGCTGTACTGATGCTGATATTGTCTCTTCTGTTGACGCACACATCGGTCGACCAAGGCTGGGCACTTGCCAATCCTTCTACCTCGGTACCTATGTACTCGAATCAGGTACTCTTTCTACTGCTGTCATGTATAGTATTCTACCTTAACTGTTATCATTAGTTTCATTATTTTATTTAGAATTGCCTCCAACCTGCAGAGTTTAACAATAATAAAATTCAGTCCAGTTAATATATTTGTAACACTTCCAGCCTTTTTTTTTTTTTGCTGATTTTGATCTCATTAATAAATTATTTTCCAAGAGCCAAATGTTATTTTTCAGAATCTTTTATTTGTGTTCTGAAAGTTGAATGGAATAACCTCACTACTGCAATTCTTTCTATGGCTATGAAAAGCGGTTAGAAGCATTTGAGATGTGGATGTGGAGGAGGATGGAGAAGATAAGCTGGGTGGATAAAATAAGCAATGCTGAAGTGCTGGACAGGGTCAGTGAAAGCAGAAAAATTCTCCAAGTAATAAAGGAGAGAAAGAAAAACTGGATGGGACACTTGTTGAGAGGGGAGTGCCTGATAAAAGACGCCTTGGAAGGTTGAGTCTGTGGGAGGAGAATAAGAGGAAGAAAGAGATTCCAAATTATAGACAACATCAAGGAAGACGGCAACTACATGGTTTTTAAGAGAAAAGTAGAAGATCATGGAGAGCAGCCAAGTGAAAACCTGCCTGAGGGCAGAAAACTAATGATGATGATTATGATGATGACTGTTGTAAAGTGAGTTCATGATTTTGTGTTTGTTTGGCCCAGTTGCATCAAAGCAACACAGCACACTGGGTGTTCTGAACATTCTCAATTTACCATCACATATTTACACTAGAGCAGGGATGGCCAACCCGTTGCCCGCGGGCCGCTTGTGGCCCGCGGAACTGGATCCTTAATTCATTATATACGTAAGCTTTGTCTTTCAATGGTGATATCTACACTAAGTTAAGCAGATATTCAACCAAGATCATCGCTCGATTGACCTTACAGGTATGGAAAGTGCGGGTGTACAAGCGAGCATTATCACGGCTAATGTTCCTACAACTTTCAGCACGTTAGTGGTTCGCCTGACTGATTCTTGGAGCGCTTGTGTTGGTTATTGAGCTCCTAACATTTAATGTTTCCACCCATAGATGGAAGTACACTCTTTGCGTTGATTGTTGTATTTGATTTGAAGTGCATTGTCTAAATTCCATATGTCTGTTGTACTGTTGTATTTGTGGCGTGTTGTTGTGATCGACTTTTAAGAACTAGTTTCTGTTTTATATACGTCGTGTGTATGAAAGTATTACTGTTGTTAAAAATACATGATATTTGTGCTGTTGCATTTTTACCGCATATATTCCCGGTATTATTATTTTTAAGCGTTTCGATTGTATTCTGCAAAATACAAGCACGTGACTTTTATTCATTTCTCTTTCTAGTTCAATTAAATAATGGCTTCAACTAGTAAAGATGTTGGATCCAAGAAGCGTAAAGCTGCAGATGAATTGAGAAGTTTTCAGGATAAGTGGACGATTAACTATTTTTTTGTAGAATTAAAGCAAAGCCCATATGCTTAATATGCAAAGAATCTGTTTCTGTATTGAAAGACTATAACATGAAACGGCATTATAAAACTAAACATGCAAATAAGTTTGAGTACCAAGGACAATTTCCATTAGACCAGGCAAATGACTTAGAAAACTTTCTGCACAGCAACAGATATTCACTAGCACTGCTGCAGTCAACATACCACGTAAAAGCGAGCTATTTAGTAGCTTCGATATTAGCCAAGAAATCGAAGCCGTATTCAGATGGTGATATGGTGAAGGAATGTTTGGAGAGCATCGTTGAAATTGTGTGTCCAGAAAAGAAAAAGGAATTTTCAAAAATAAGCCTTTCTCGTCAAACTATTACCAGACGTGTGGAAGAAATTGGGAAACATATTGAAGATAATTTGAAAAGCAGAGCGCCTGATTTCGTATATTATTCTCTTACATTGGATGAAAGCACAGATCTAACAGATACTGCCCAAGTAGCGATTTTCGTAAGAGGTGTTGATATCCATTTAAACAAAACAGAAGGATTAGCGGCTCTATATCCACTTAAGAACACTACAACTGCAAGCGATTTGTTAGCATCAGTTACAGCAACATTAAATCGTTTTACGTTAAAACTTCACAACTTATCTGGCGTGACGACGGATTGAGCTCCAGCAATGGTTGGAAAACATGTAGGTTTATAAAAACTGATTGAAAATGAAGCCTGCAAACTTGATAATACCTCATTATTAAATTTTCATTGCATTATTCATCAAGAGAATTTATGTTCCAAGTCTTTAAAAATGGATCATGTCATGAGCGTGGTTATCAAAATAGTGAACTTCATTAGATCGAAGGGGTTGAACCACCGTCAGTTCCAAGAATTCCTCAAGCATTTAGATTCTGACTATAATGACCTTACATTTTATACTGAAGTAAGATGTTAAAAATAGTGTTTGATTTGAAGGAAGAGATACATTCATTCCATGCAAGCAAGTTGAAAAGTATCCCAGGGTTTGTGACGTCGCGTTTCTAGTCGACGTAACTAGCCATTTAAATAACTTGAACATTCGTCTGCAAGGCAAAGACCAATTGGTTAATGATATGTTTGATGTTGTTGCCACATTTCAAATGAAACTTGGGCTTTGGGAACAACAGTTGAAAAATAAAAATTTCACTAATTTTTCCACGCTGTCATTGCTAGCGGACATCCCACAGGCATTGGCGATTAAGTACAGTTCATTGATTTGAAACTTGAGTTTGAAAACCGATTTCAAGATTTCAAAAAACATCATATTCTTTTATCTGCAATTTCGATGCCATTCTCCGTTGATATAAATTCAATGCCAGGAAATTTGCAAATGGAATATTGTGAATTGCAGTGTGACACACAACTCAAGGAGAAATTCCACCAGGTTGGTTTGGAAGAATTTTACAGAAAATATGTGGACAAGGAGAAATATCCTTCATTTTATAAACATGCTTTGCGGATTATTTCCCTATTTGGAAACACTTGTGTGTGTGAATATCTTTTCAGTTGGATGAACAGTATCCAGTCACAACACAGAACACGAATCACTGATGATCATTTGGAGAATTTTATGTGTGTAGCCACAACTTTTCTGGAAATCAACATTGTTGCCCTTAGTTCTTTCTGCAAAACAATGTCAAAAGTCGCATTAAGATAAGTGTATATTTAATACTTCATTAAATATCTATATTTCATTTTAAGTGTTTTTTTTCCCCTTCATGAAATATTTAAGTATTTTTTCCCAGAAAGTTATGCATGCTGGCCGGTAGAGAGTTGTAGCTATAAAATTTGGCCTGGCTGCTGAAAAGGTTGGCCACCTATGCTCTAGATCAGGGGTGGCCTACCCGCGGCCTTGATCATTTTTCTGGCCCACGAGATTCATCACACTTTTACAAAATATTTTTTATATTTCATTTTTAGTGTTATATATTTTCTTGCAATGTGCGTTATTATTATATTATCTATGTTTACATGTAAGAATAATAGAAAATGCAATGATACCTCATATTTCAATTTTTCACTCCAAAAAAAATGTCTCTAGTGCGGATATATAATTTTATATGTGGCCCGCAGAGTTATGATGCACTTCCAAAGTGGCCCACAAGATCATCTGGGTTGGCCACCCCTGCACTAGAATAAAGCCTGTTATACGGGCAGTGTTAATGGCTAGTGACAAATTTTTAAAATGCATGCAGATAACCACATCGTTAGTGTGATAAAGTATCTTAATATGTAGGAAAATCTCACTTTACCCCTTAAACTAAATAATATTTTGGTGATATATTTTGTGATCACCTACATTTCCTTTAAACTTTCTCTGACTTTTTAGTAAACTTCCATGTTTCCTACCTGCTATCAAAGAATTATTAGGTTATGTTGTATCTGGTTCTAGTAACTGCTACAGGAAATAGATCATTACATGAATTTATGAATTTAGTTGTAAATAAATAAATAGCAACAGGCAAATTTACTTTGAGGTTGCATTATATTTTTTATGCAACAGACATTTGCCTTTTAGTTGGCTTCACACTTCTTTTTGACATTATAATTGCAAATAACATCAAAACCAATTATTTATTTTTGTGTTAACTGTCTCTGAGTTTTAATACACTTTCCTGTTTGTTATTGTCTGTCAAAAAAATTCTTAGTGGATAATTGAAACAAAGACGCTGTGGTTAGGCACTGAAAATAAGATAGGATAGGGAAAAATATCCCGTTACTTGCCACAGATGAAGGCAGGAGGGTGAACTGAATACGTAAACAACACAAAAAAAACACACACACACACAAACAACTTCACAATATTTCAGTTAATATACTTAGTCATGTAGGAGGTGAGACATATGGCAGGAGGAAGGCTATGACGACATCCTTACCCGCCACATGAAAAAATTCTTAGGTTTAATTGTCTCTTGGTTCCTGTAACTGCTACAGGTAATACAGTGTAAACATCAAATCCCCACATGAATTTCTGCATCTAGTCATCATAAATAAACAAAAAGCAACATAAATGTTGCACTTCAATTTTTTTAAATCTTTGCCTTGCATTATGATTTTTTGTACTGTTACTTCCTGAACAAACGACTGGCATTGCAATTATACTTTCTTTTAACAATTTAGGTGAAAATAAAATGAAATTCAGTTATTTATTTGAAGTATATACTTTTTTTTTGCAAAATAAGGACAAATAAATTCAGATGCTGTTATTTATTTAAAATTTACTGTTAGCCAAGCAGTGCTGTGGTGGCAGTCATTGTAACTAACACTTTGGGCATTATTGAGACTAGCTGCAGGTTGCCGAGTTATTGAGGGTAGCACAGTCTTCACATTTTACTAAAGAAAATACATCATAAAAATTTTATGATTTCTCTTGTAATTTTGCAGACTACCTGTATTTATGTCAGATTTTGACATTGTTTGAAATGTACATATTCTCTCCCATTTTTAATATAGGGGCAAATTGCAGATATTGTTCTGCTTCTATTCATGGAAGTTATGGAATCTCGGTATTTTAAACAAGATGAACATAAATCTTTCTGTTAGTAACCTTGACACATGTTTCTTTGCACAATCCAAACAGTATTTCATAAATACCATGACAATTATATCAATTCATTTGAAATGTGAAACGTAGAAAAAAATTTATAATCCAGTTAAAAATGGCCTTGATTTAATATTTTCTCAAAGCCCCATAAGGTTTTAAAATGTAATTAACAACATTTTAAAATATTTACAAGTAAAACATTTGTAGTAGTTTGTTTTTATTTTAAATTTATTTTTAAAACTTTAAAAATGAGGAAGAATGGGGAAAATAACCCGTCACTTACCACAGTTTAAAGTAGGAGGGCCAGACGAACACAAAAAACATGAACTCACTTTACAGTTTTTTGTACTATTGTAAAGTGTGTTTTTGTCTTACCACAGTGAAGGCAGGAGGGCCCAGCAAACACGTTACAATATTTTGGTGACTATTATAAAATGTGTTCATGTTTTTGTGTTTATCTGGACCTTCTGGCTTCATCAGTGGTAACTGGCTGGATATTTTCCCTATCCTTCCTTATTTCCAATGCCTAATATCTGTTTTATTGTCACCATTATCCAGTTTTTAAAATTTTAAGTATTTTTTTTTATTAGTGCTATGATCATAAGTAAACTAGATCTTTGTTTAAATACAGATAACATTACTCATGCTCTTGCAGAATATTGGCATGTCACAGTAATGTTTCACATAGTGCATATGGCTGCATAAAATACACCAGCTTCCTTCACAATGCCTTACATAACATCCATATCTGATTTTCTAAACATTCGATTACTCATTCCTACCCTCACTCAACTTAATTGATTGATATCTGGCCAAAACCCCCTCCCCAGGGTCAAAACATCTTGTCCAACCTCTTACATTAATCTTATAAATACTCCTATTTATGTTCCAGTTGTGTTTTTTTCTATTCTTTTTTTATACTTTACTTTTTATAAGTCTATGCTCTTTGGACTACTTGTTAATGTCAGTGTTTAAATTTCCTGTTTTTAAATCAGTTACCAGGTCAGTTAACCAAATAATTAATCAATTTATCTTCATAGTTTTTTAAGTTCTATTTTCCACAAGGAATAACGACTAGTTTAATACCTCTGTTGTCCAGTAAACTTTATTTAATAGACTCAACTAAGATTACCTCTGGCCACTGACCGAATGTACATATACTTTTAAATGTAGGTTCTTTCCGAAGTTGCAAGGTTCACAGAAAGAAGCAGAAATCCTTTTTCTGTCACAATGTGTAACATATCTATAACCTTGTTAAAACCATTTAGGAATTGGTTTACCCCACAGAACGAGTACAGTAAAGCATTTCTACCAGCTATTCTTAATAGTAAACCTACCTTTTAGTCCAATTTTGAAGCTGTCTTCATAAAAGAATAAATTTCAGCTAGAGTCATCTTTCAAGTACAACAGATTTACTTGCATCCATTCTCACTATGAAAACTCATGGTGGAGATCATTTCAAGGTGTGTTTACTATGCTCAGAAAAATTTAGTTTGAAAGATATTTCTACTTTTGTTGTTGTAAGCCCACGAGGCCAGAGGAAGCCACACAGAAGATTTTAAATAACTAGTTAATGGAAAAAACCACATCAAATCTTTTATTACCATTTATAGTCAGCACCAATTGGTATGTACTGAGAACAAAATTGATTAATTAGATAGTATGATTTTTAACTAAGAGAAAAAAATAAAATCTAAAATAAATAAGGAAATCAATTTCAGGAGATATGTAAAATCAAGATAATTAAATTTATGTATTGGTTTCATTAAAAGAAATCAGATTTTGACAAGATAAATAAGATTTTTCAAATGCATTATTGTGCAAAGTTGTATAATGTGTTCAAGACTGATGTAATAGAATAATTTTTTTAAAAAATAGTAGAAATACTCTGGAAGGAAAAGTAAGGATTCAAATCCATGAGCAAGCTGTACAGTAAGACATGTATCATTATTGAAAATATTAATCATTTAATGATATATTAATTTTCAAAGTCACAGACTGATACCACAAGGTCAAATGAATCAATAAAAGGTCAGCCATCTTACTTTTGGTCAGTCTCTCTGCATATTTTAATGAGGCTGGTCTGCAGACATTGTGTGGAGTAATGTTTCTGTAGCAAAGTTAGTCTTTTCAAGAATTTTCTCATGGCCGGTCCGTGCACATTAGGTGGAGCAATGCCTCCTAGTGTTCGGTATTAGTAATGCGCTTCAGCATGCCTCAATAATTTTGTCATCCTAGTAAGAGGGCTAGTGTGGAAGTTTGTTGTTGTTGCTGCTTTAGGGCGCATTGACATAGAGGTCATTAGCGCCCTTGGAAGTTTGTCTTTTCGTGTATGTGCTTAACCTGTAATCTTCATGTGGAACTGATTGTCTGATTACAGTATCTAAATTTTGAATACTGGTACTGAAATTTGTAGATGAACTTTTAAAAGCATATAAATTTTAATTGAACTTTAAAAGTTGTGGACAGTGTACATGATTTTTCAATACCTTTCACTGTTGAGGCACAAATCAACAATGCGGTGACCTAGAAGTTAAATATCATATGCACCAGAGGCAACAGTCATAATTAAGTTTGAGCAGTATTGAGGCAACCACAACAGTGGCGTAGCTAGGTCAACAAGGGCGCCGGTGCAAAAAATTTATTTTGGGCCCTCAGACCTTTTTTTTTGCTTTGTGTGCTGGTAGGGGCCCCCTGAGTAGTGATTAGGGCCCCCTGAGCAGTGAGGGCCCTTAGTGAGGGGCTTCCTGTGTCTCAGGGGCTCCCTTAGACGACGGTAGAGCTAAAAAAAAAAAGGTCGCCAGTTTGCCATGAAGGCTCGTGGGCCCTCTAAACTGCGCTTGAGGGCCCCTAGAGGTGCATTTAGGGGCCCCTTGAGGTATGCTTGAGGGCCCCCTGAGCGTGAGGGCCCCGGTGCACTGCCCTGCCTAGCCCCATAGTAGCTACGCCCCTGAACCCCAAGCACAGCATTGTTTGAAAAGTGATATAATAAATGTTTATGCAAAAAAAAAAAAAAAAAAAAAGATTCGATAAAATTGTTCAGTTTTTTTTTCACAATCATACTTTTGAATTTCCCAACAGACACATAAATAAATAGACTAATACACTAATGATCGTTTAGTGGGGATGGTAATTTCTTAAACTTGATAAACAATCTTGATGGTGCTGGCTCACAAAACTAGTAAAGGTTAAGTAATCTTGTTGAGGATGATGTCTCGGTGGATTATATAAAAGAAATGGTTTTACAAGAAATTAAATTTGGATATATTCACAAAAGGCTAACTAGATGTCATTGAAAGTTTACAAATACAAAACAGATATATCTAATTGACACCCAAGTTTGTGATTGACTGCTTCCTTTGTTTGAACATGAATCTAGGGTTTTTTTTCCAGCCTTTTGAGATGGTGAAAATGTCTTTCTATAAGTTCATGATATATATTATTCTAAATTGGCTTGGCGGCGGAAAGGACTTCGCCGTGACTGTGAATTGCTCCATAGGGGTTGGCAATAAGGAGGCTGGGCCAACTCGCAGCAGACACACAATGCCAACTACCAGGTCAAGCCATCAGCAGCTCACTCTCTTCCCTTCAAATAATAATAGATCTACTTCTATTCTCAATCTCCAACAATCCACATTTTAAAAATTGGCATACTTTCAACAAAAACTTGTATTCCTCGACTAGGTCATTGCTTTTCTCTTTGCGTCTCATCTCGAATGACATTTATATTAAATAAGGTTGTTTCAGTTTTCTCTAAACCATACTAGCTTAGAGTTACTTAAATATTATAAATCACACTATAGTGTTAAAATCTAAACACCTTTAAATATTTTTCATATAAGTCTCGTAGAATATAATTGTTCACCCACCAACAGTGCTCCTGGTAGCTGACTGAACTACTACCCAGTGTAAGGAACTAAAAGTTTGTACCCCAGCTATAACCATGTTGTGAGCCTTGGATAATTAGATTGTTCTACAGTATGCGATTGCCACCATTTTGAATAACCTCAACAATGGTAAGGTACGTTCATAAATAAAAGTCACTGCTTCTAATTCAAAGTTCAAAACATCACTATATTCTGGGAAATAATTCGAACAATCTTTTAGGCATCAGAAACCATCACCAAAATAAACTGACTGCAGGTAGTGATAA
Organism: Vandiemenella viatica; assembly: GCA_031002005.1. NCBI lineage: Eukaryota > Metazoa > Arthropoda > Insecta > Orthoptera > Morabidae > Vandiemenella > Vandiemenella viatica. Next base: position 10,928,412 of record CM061919.1, read on the forward strand.
GTAATTCAAACCAGACCAACCCTCATAAACCCCCTAACTGAATTAGTCACAAGAGGATGAGTGAAATGTTGCACTGCGCAACAAAATTTCAAAGATGGTGCACCGAGTATCACTCTGCCATGAAATCACATGTCTAGCTGATCTGTCTACTCGCCTAATGCTACCACGACGTGCGTTCTACGACTCCTGCAGCTAGTCCCCAGTCCTCCTATAAGTAAGCCACCCGTGGGAACATGTATCCCTTCACCTTCTCAGGCAATGTGACTCCCTGAAGTACGAGCAAAATCTATCCTTGCACATCTTACTTCGTCATGCTGAAAACTTTAGTCACTCAAAAAATTCCTATTGACTTGAAAATTATACAGTAAGTAGCCAGACTTGTAAATGTTAATTTCAATCCTAGTACAATTTTTCGTAATTACCATGCTTTCGCTGTAAAAAAAATATTTACTGTGCAATTCTAAACATGCTTCTAACTCTCAAAGTATTAAAGTTACAAAGCTGAAATGACTTTTAACTTGCTTCTAATTTTCCACTCTTTCATTTGATACCAAGGTCCACTTGATTACTATACTGTAACTGTAAAAGCTAAGGGTGGTGTGAGCTGAAAAAATTGTTATTTTCTAAAATATCCAAGTTCCTGGTCTAAAAGTTACTTGAAATGTTTCTTTATTCCAAATTCTCATCAAATATGCCGTTGTGTTGTTGCTACCTGACTTCCCTAATTTGTTATAAAATTTTGCAAAATACTTCTCTTGGACGAGGTTTGTCTTAGCCAAATTGTAACTGTGAAGTTCCCACTGAAAACAGAAAAAAAATTTACTTTCTCTTAACTTTACCCAACTACTTTATAGATCTTAATGAAACTTACTGTGAAATGTTCGTATTGAATTATACTTTCTTTTAAATATAGTCTCTTCTACTGAATTTCCTTATATTATTCACACTGATCAAATTTATATTTGTCACGTGTTTTGTGAATTTTACAAAATGCTTCAAAACCCTCCTTTAAATTTTAGTAAATCTCTGCAAACTTTAGTATGCTGTGTAAGACAAGATCACGCTTCTTTTAAGCTATAAACTGACCTTCCATCTACCAAATTGTGGCTTTTAGAATTTTATATATTTTTGTGGCGCCATTCTGATACCATACAAGCTTGACCGAGCGGGGCGGTGTAACGGTTAGCATTCTCTCCTCGCATTTGGGAGGACGGCGGTTCGAATCCCCGTCCGAGCATCCAGATTTGGGTTTTCCATGGTTTCCCCAAATCACTCCAGGCAAATGCCGGGATGCTTCCTTCAAAAAGGCCATGGCCGAATTCCTTCCCATTCCTGTCCCCCTTCCTTGCCCCCCATCCTTTCCCGTCTCTAAAGACCTCGATGTTAAAAAGAGACGTAAAGCACACAAATAATGTTCTCGGGTGACTAGCCGAGTTATAGTAGTGTTATCGTAATCACACGATATTTCGGCGCTCTCAATCTTCGGCGCCATCTTCCGGTGAAGTGAGGTCAGGAACGTGCGAAGTTGCTGAACTAGACCAGATTACCGCTGCTAACCACTGATTGGTCGGCTGTAGAACCAGTCGTAGCAGGGGTCAAATCTCGTTACGGCTTGAATCGATGCCAAGGTGGTGTTACGGCTAGATTTGATGTCCTTTTTCACATGGCATGTAGCGGACGGACTTAAAGTCATCGCTCCTTCGAAGATGATATCCGAAAACAAAGCATTCACCATAAATTGTTTATCAAACTGATGGGTCAACACGGATCCGTCGCAGGCCTCATATTGAGCCATGCTGCCACGTGATTGGTCAGATTTGTAACCAATCGTAGCCGGGGTCCTGCCTCGTATCAACACATCGTTCGATAGAAGGAAAAATCAGAAGGCAAAAACTTTCCCGTAAGCTGATCATTAAGGCCATGGGCAGTCCTTTATCGCCAGCTATTGCTGACTTCTTCATGGAGAACTTTGAAGACAAGGCACTGGCAAGCGCTCCTATGAAGCCCAGAGCTTTCTTTCGGTACGTAGATGACACCTTTGTGGTCTGGCCACACGGCAGAGACAACCTGGAAGTTTTTCTCCATCATCTTAACAGTAGAAACGAAAACATCAAGTTTACAATGGAGGTGGAAGAAGAAGGCCGGCTGCCTTTCTTAGACATTCTAATAGAAAGGAAACCTGACGGGTCTCTAGGACATTCTGTTTACAGAAAACCGACGCACACAGACCTATACCTGAACGCGCATAGTCATCACCATCCGGCACAGCGCAAGACGGTACTCAGCACGCTTGTACATAGGGCACGAGCGATATGCGATGCTGACAGTCTACCCGGTGAATTGAGTCATCTGCATCAGACCTTCCGACGCAATGGGTACACTGATTATCAGATAAGACAGGCATTCCGAGAGCCGACACGTAGGCACACCAATAAGGAGCCACCTGATCGTCTAGCCTTCTTGCCGTACTCTGGCGCCACAACGTCCAAGATAGGACGGATTCTAGCAAAAAGTGGAATCAAGACCATTTTCCTGCCACCACCGAAGGTGAAGAACATCTTGCGCTCCCCCAAGGATGACCTTGCTCTGCGGACACCTGGGGTATATAACATTAGTTGTGAATGTGGAAAGAGCTACATTGGCCAAACGGTGCAGTGTGTTCACCAACGTTGTCTAGAACATGCACAACACGTTCGTCTGGGGCAGAAAGACAAGTCTGCGGTGACAGAACACAGCCTCGAACATGGCCATGGTTTTGATTTCGAAAATACCAGAGTACTGGCGCATACTGGGAGCTTATGGAACAGCATCCTTACGGAAGCAGTAGAAATTCGTCTCGCGTCTAACCTCGTCAACCGTGACAGCGGGTACCAGCTGAGTGAAGCCTGGACGCCAATCATCAATACTATTCGTCGACAGCGCGACCGGTACGCATTACACGGCACGTCCAGATCAACGGGAAGTTCGGTAGTAACATAAGCAAGCAATTTGTTACTCAGGCATTATTGATCAGCTTACGGGAAAGTTTTTGCCTTCTGATTTTTCCTTCTATCGAACGATGTGTTGATAAGAGGCAGGACCCTGGCTACGATTGGTTACAAATCTGACCAATCACGTGGCAGCATGGCTCAATATGAGGCCCGCAACGGATCCGTGTTGACCCATCAGTTTGATAAACAATTTATGGTGAATGCTTTGTTTTCGGATATCATCTTCGAAGGAGCGATGACTTTAAGCCCGTCCGCTACATGCCATGTGAAAAAGGACATCAAATCTAGCCGTAACACCACCTTGGCATCGATTCAAGCCGCAACGAGATTTGACCCCTGCTACAACTGGTTCTGCAGCCGACCAATCAGAGGTTAGCAGCGGTAATCTGGTCTAGTTCAGCAACTTCGCATGTTCCTGACCTCACTTCTCCGGAAGATGGCGCCGACGATTGAGAGCACCGAAATATCGTGTGATTATGATAACACTACTATAACTCGGCTAGTCACCCGAGAACATTATTTGTATTCTCAACGCCGAGAAAGATTACGTAATTATATAGACGTAAAGCAGTTAAAAAAAAAAAAAAACCATACAAGCTTGACTTTAAAATACTGATATCTCTTTAGGCAAATTTCTAGCTGCGACGTTACAATCTTTTTTCGCTCATTATATTCTGCAATAGCTCTAAAAGTGAAGGTAACATTTTCTTTTATGAAATGGTATGAATCCAACATACTAGTTTATGCGAATACTACGTTTTGACTTTCTATAACTGTTTAATTTGAAATATAGCTTGAATTATCTAATTAAATGACTTTAAACTTGATCTGCAATGTTATTCAAATGAGCTCGCTGCTCTATGAACAAATTTGGTTATGAAATAACAAAATTTTAGGTTACCTGCCACTAGACTTAGCCTTCAAAATACTAATAATTCGACATCAAGCTAAAGCTGTCAGTCTTGAATCTATAGTCTATCCTGCTGTTACATTCCCAGCCTCTCGCCCCTCTCCCAGCGTTCCATCTGCCATTCAGACTTGACCATTTCACTGTAATCTCAAAATTGATATTGCCAAATGCTTCATTGGCATAACCCTTTAACAAAAGAAGAATAGATCTAGATGACATTGAATCCTAACTTAAGAAGTTCCAACAATTTTGTTGCATCCTACATCAAAATGAGGACTTGGTCAGAATTGGAGTGACTGTTTTGATGGATCCTCTACCAGCCATAGCTCACTAGTTCCTATCATCCACTCATCAGTGATACTGATCATCCTTTCCCGTCTCTAAAGACCTCGTTGTTTAAGCAGTTTTTTAAATTTCCTCCTGGGTCTTTTTCCTTCTGAATCCCAGAAAAGCTGTGCCATTTTCATGTTTCCTAAAATTAAAAAACCCAATAATTAAAGATTTTCAGTAGTTTTCAGTTGTGATTCTCTGACCGAGTTAATTTCAGGCTTCAAAGATCAGTACTCAAACCTTTAACTAGTCATTATTTTATCCTAAATTAACCCATTTAGCAGGGAGACTACAGATCCAGACCATGGAACAAGTAGTGACCCTTAATTTTGAGGTCAAAGTGGGCTTCAAGACCTTGATTGACCATTGCAGGTTCAATAGGTTTTTTTTACCTTTATTCTTTAAAGTATGGTCTAAAAATTTAAATTGTAATGCATTCTTACCAGTATTGAATTCAGAACTAAATTTCTGTTTTAGCAAAACTTTGATTTATGCTCTTTTTTGTAGGTGCTTCAAAGACACTTATGTTTTTTGAAGGATGCCCCCAGACGCAGCTTGGCTGTACTGTGTTACTGCGTGGTGCATCAATACAAGAGCTGTCTAGACTCAAGAGGGTCACAAGTTTTATGGTATTCTCTCGGTATAACTGGACTCTTGAGAGAGCTTTCTTAATGGATGAATTTGCGTGTCCTCCTTCACCTCCTAAAGACTCGTTTTTTGAAGAAAACCATTCTCCAACTGTATCACCTGATAAAGTAGTGGAAGATGGAAATACAAAAATAGAAAATATTAAAGACAGAAATGAAGGTAAATCAAGTGTATCTCCATTTCCATTACATCACTTAATATGTTCTAATGACAATGGTGTGAAAGAAATAGACAGTTCAATGAGTTTGAAATCTCTGTGTGTTGTTTGTGGCAAGAGAGTACTTTCAATACAAAAATTGTCAAGAAAATCAAAAAACAGCAGTGCAGAGTCACCACTTGATGTAAATAACACCAGAGGGCCTGGAGAAGGTGTTAAAGAGGAAGAAAATATACTATGGTGCACTTGTAATGTAACCTCTTATAAAGATAGATCTCCTACTGATGAAAAAAGAATGAATGTAGAATCTGTTAGTGACTTCAGTGATCCACTTCATTCATATCTGAATCTTGATGATGAAGTATTTACTGGGGACACAGAAAATGGGCCATCTCTATCTGTTTCTGAACTTCCTTTGTGTAATAAGTTCAGGAAGGCTCTAGATGATACTATTCTTTCAGCTTCACCATATGTAAAGGTAGATATTAGATATACAATAAAAATTTGTTTTGTTGCTTCTAATCTGTTAGTGTGATGCAGCAGATTAATTCAAAACATGTTTTTAGTTTTCAGTTCCTTACCTTGAAACAGAGGCTGGAAAAAACTGCATGCTTCGTCGCTTCTTTCCAGAGGAAATATACTGGTCAGAACAATTCACAAATTCAAATAGAAATGGTAACAGAAACTCTGTTTCCTTAAATACTTCAAATTCCAATCAAGAATCTGAGAATGTCCTGAAGCAAATCAAGGTAAACAAAATATAAAAGTGTAATACCTTTAAAAAGTCTGACTTTCTTTAAGTGCAATTTGACTCACCATTCACCAGTTATTGTAATTTTTAACTCTTTCATTGTTTTAAATAAATGTTCAGCATTTCCCTTGGGAATTTATTCCAATACTTTGTTTAGTTACCTGCAAAATAAAATTTTCCCCTCCCTTACTCAAATGCCATTTGCAATTGTAGTTCTTTCTTTCATACCAAGTACTTCTCTCAATTCTTTTACAAATATCCCTCCAAGCATTGGTGTCAACAAATGCCTTGTTCACTCAAAGCATTTCCTTTATCCATCACCACCTCTCACTCCCAACGCAGCTCCTTTATCATATCTGTTCTGATTAGAATTTGCAGTAATTAAAAAAAAAAAAAAAAAATCTGGCTGCTATTTTTTTTGCACCTGTTTCAATTGGACTTTGGTACCCATAGTGAGAGTCCCATACTACACCACCATATTCAAGCAATAGTCTGACCAAAGTTTTGTAACCCAATTCCCTCACTTGATACATCCCCTCGTAATCCTCTCCAATAAATGAAAGATTTGAAATCTCTTGTCAGTTTTCGTAGGTTATGTTTGTACTGGAACCGACTATGGCCGATTTTTCGCTTTGGTGATATCGGCTAAACAAACGAAAGTACACAATAGTATGGATTTGGTGGAAGTGGTCACGCTATGAGGAATCTTCTCAACCAGACTCTGTCAAACTTTACAGAAATCTGTCACCAACCGAATAATTTTGTGTTATTTGACCGTATGCTCTTGTCTCGCGTCATCTGTGTATTAATATTTAGCCACAGGGCCGCATATGTTTTCAACAGAACAGACTATATTGGTGATTTATATTTACAGCTAAAAATTTAAAAATGTGTAACTATGAAATTAAAACTAAACATATAAATCAAATTAAAACCTTGTGCAAAGACACATGTATTAGATCTCAGAACAGACAATGTTGTATGGAACAAGTCGTGTGCACCTGTATTAAGTAAAATGGATTTAGGTATCTACTGCAGTTTCACAGCAAGCCTTTACTGTGCAGGAATACATTTCCTGGAATTTGAATATTTTTCTACAGCTTCAGATTCAATAAATGTGATAAATATGTCTCCAGTTTGATTTTGAAGTTATCTCTAAATTTAATTGGCTGCTTTAATAGTTTTGAAGTTTTGAGAACAATGTATGGAATTCTCCTACAGCCTGTGGGAGCAAAAAAGTGTTGTTTAAGTATTCACTTTTTCCAGTACCAAACATAATATTAAATCTTGAGAGAGCTCTCACTCAACACTCCAATAATGTCAGTTTCATCCATCTGGCTAGGAGATATATTGGGAACTGAAGAAAAATGGTCAAAGTCTGGCCCAGTGTAACCACTTCAGTCTGCAGAATTGATCGGCAGAGTTTGGTTGGCTGTTAATGAAACTCAGTTTCAGTGTAAACATACCCATAAGATATTTGGTTGTCAAACCACTGGTTTGTTGAATGGTTACGTATTACATGTATAACTGAAAAGATTTAAATTACAGCTTTATATTTGAATCTCTCTATCCTGCTAACATGCACTAATTATTTTACATTAGGTCCAACTTAATCTTCTCACTGAAACTTTACTCCATTGGTCAACAGCTATCTGCTGAATATCAGAAATAAAATTCCTTAGCCTTCAGCCATGTTATCTCTTTTTGTAAACTTGTTTCACCTTGTCTTTACATACAAGGTTGGCTAGCTAGTGACCTGGTTGGAGGACTTTGCACTTCCATATTACTTCCATCTACAGCTGAGACCCAGTTAAGAGTTGCATGATTGTTCAGGACACCAACACTATATATATTTTTACATAGTGCAAGGAAACCTAAGATTTACATTTCTTTAAACCTGCAGAATGTGCCCCAGTCACTTGAGTTTACTATCAAATGGTATGCCATGATATTTACATTTAAGGTCTTCAACATCATTTCCTTCTTAACCATATAGTCTTAGAAAATGTTTACTTTTTTCAGCAATAAACTGACTCTTGTTGACATTTATTTTCATTCCATGTTGACCTAACCCAGCAAAATATTCTGTCCAGATCCTCCTGTAATTCTGCACAATTAATTTTATAAAATTATAACAATATATATCATCTACAAACAACCTATCTTCTGTGTGTAAACCATTAACACAATCATTCATAATAAAAATGATCAGCAGTCAACTTGGTAAAATCTTTCCTATCTCCATATTATGAATTTCTCTGCCCAGGAAATCATTTTTTCGTCCAGTCCAATAATTTTTTATTTATTTTCCACTGTTTTATGGCTCACTCTGTCAAATGCCTTGTGACTCCCTATCAACTTGACCTCCTTTGACCGTTTCATCTGAAATATCTTGCATATAGTCCACTAACTGAGATTCAGGTGAATAATGACTCTTCCTAAACTCTAGTTGCTGTTTGCAAACCAGTTTCTTTCCTCACAGACATTTTTGATGTGAAAACATACGAACCTCTCCATCAAATACCACTGATGTCATACTAATTAAATTTTTTTTTCAAATCGGTTTATCTTCCCATCTCTGTTGACATGATTCTGGTAAGTATCCACACTCGGTATAAATCTATACTTATAAAACACAAGTTTTGGTTGTCTGTGACGCCATATGTCACACCATGTTGTGCTATGATGTCACGCTTCATGCCTTTGTTCTAGGTTATGCACATTATTTAATAACATTTCTCAGCATCCACAAATAAATTAACTGACAGAACACTGAAATAAAAATGTGTATTGCATTTAAGTCGACATAATAATTATTAGTAGCTTAGATTTATTTAATATTCGTTTTGAGGAAACGTAATCGTTAAAAGCTTTGGCCACAGATATGTAAGATAAAAGCTTTAATTTTTGCAATGTTAGTGGCAGTTTTGATTGTTATTAGAACTGGAAGAACTCTAACAGCAGAGGGCATAAGTAATTTAATTTTTTAAAAAAAATAGTTTAAATTGTTTTCTTGAGTGTTAAATCATTACTTTTTTTTAATCAAAGTAGTTCCACACTTATCTTGATCTATACAGCATACACTACAGTTAAAACAAATATTACATGTAATGGCGTAAGTTGTTAAGATTTATTTTCCTTTGCTTTGCTTTTACTGATGCCATATTTCATCCACATGTAACTGTGTCAGCCATTCGAAGGTTGTATTATCTATCTGAATCACGAATATAAAAAAGGAAATGGAAGAACCCATAAAGATTTTTGATTTAGTTGATATCTTGATGCATTATTACCACTAAAATTTGATATAGTACATGTATTAATATGCTTGTGATTGAAGTATTGTTTCTCTGCCGACAAGTTTAGTATGTAGTTAGGTTGAAATGCAACCTGGACCGGGATAGTGACAAAAACCTTTTGTTACAGCGCAAGGCACTAGGAATTGCATTGAGCTTTACTTTATAACAATTCTATTTATTTAAGCAATTGCTAAGAATTGTATTGCTAGATCACCAATAGAAAAGTATGAATTTCATTTAAATTGGCATATTAATTATCAGTTGCTTTTTTTTTTAACTGAAATCATTACTTCGTTTGAATCAAAGAAGTTCCATATTGATCGTGATCTATGCAACATAAACCACAATTAAAACTAATATTACAGGGCATAACGTAAGTTGCTAAGATTTATTTTTAGCATCCTTCATTTTCACTGGGACCATTATTTCCTCTGATAGCATGGACCGTAAAACAAGAGTTGAAATTATTCGAGTCATAGGTGATGGCATGCACAGCAACTGAGTGTTTTGGGTTCTGTGTGTCTGTCGGTGGCCATTTATTCTTATGGAAAGTGGATTTGTGGTGAAACCTATATATGAAGCCAGGCAGTGGTTGCATGTTAACTGGTAATTTACATGAGAAGTTTCACATGTGGCATGTCCTATGATATGGAAGCTTTCCCCTGTGACAGGGTTGGTGAAAGTGGTAGAGGCATGGTGTACATCGCACATCTTGAAGCGAGTCTATTGCATGGGAAATAGCTTTGGGGCTGACTGTTGGGATAACCAAGGGGAATGATGAATAACCTACCGAAAACGTTAAAAGAATTTAAAGTTAAAATTTGTAGAGGGCAAATGTAGGTGAGTGTAGGATAGGAGGAAGTTGGGTGTGTAGGGAAATTGCCACCGGAGCGTGTGCTCCATTGCAATTAAATTAAATTAAATTAAAGAAGACTATGTTTGTAGACTAGAAGTTTGCTGAGGTTAGGAGGTCTGCTGAAACAAGTTCTAGGAGGGGTAGGGAGGACTTTACTGTATATATATAAATAAACACAAATGGCTGTCATATACTAACAGATTAGGGATATGAAAATACATTATTAGAATTAAAGAACTGTGTATGCACCTTAACTGTGAGAATTAGGTATGAAGCCACAAAGTGCTCCAATCAGAGCATCTAGACATTGTGACATGGAATCATAGAGAGCCTGCATATATTGCTGGTGAACACAGTGTGATACACTTTGCAGGTGCATCCACAAACCATAAACATTGGTTGTAGGAGGATCGGAAAGAATAAAGTACTGACCACTCATATCCCAGACGTGTTCAATGGGCGACATCACAGCCAAATGTGCAAGCCAGTGAAGCAGTGGTACCCACTATTCTTCAAATAAGTACTGCACTATTCACTCAACACGAGCTGTGCATTGTCCTTCTAAAATATGACATTTGGAAATGTGTACAAGAGGGAAAATGCTTTTGGCTCTAAAACTTTCCTGATGTTGTGGTTGTTGTTCAGACTGCCTTCAGTATGTAGGAGGCAAGACCACATATTATTGGCACTGCCCAAGTATTCATAGTAAATTTGATTGTAACTGAATGACACAGCATTATTGATGTGTGCAGTGACGTGGTGCGGTGTTGGAGAGTGGTGGAGTTAATTCTGCTACCAAACCTAAAAATGTTTTTATATCAGATTACTGCTGTCGGACCTACCAAATGTGAGATATGTGTTTGATCATTAGAGTACAAGACCCAAAATGTGCAAAGCTTGACTCACCATTTCAAAGTAATTTTTTTTCGCCACAAAGTGTAATGTGAATAAAGGTTTTCTGCATGTATCATCTATCTACATACTTCTTGTGTGTTCTTGGGAAAACCTTCATGATGACCACATGACTGAAATGTTTAATTTCAATGAGGTTACCTAGGATAACATCCCAAAAATATCTAGGCAGCATGTGATATTTAAGCCAGGAGTTTAGTTGTTCTTATTTAAACTTAGGCAATTCCAAAACAGAAGTTATTAGTGACCAGTTTCACAGAATGATTGCAAACAAAAGTAGTGGTACATTTAAGATGATAAATAAAAAGAACAAAAATACTACTAATATGGAAAGGAAAGAAAAAATATGCCCATTACTTGCCAAAGGTGAAGGAAGGAGAGGAAGGCAGCAGTGACAAAATACACTCCACAAAACACAATGTTTTGGGTTGTGCCTTAACTCATGAAAATAATCATGTTCCTATTTCCATGTGTTCATGGGTGTATTTCGTCACTGCTCTCACCTCACTTCAACTTTGGTGAGTGATTGATGGCTTTTGTCTTTACTTTCCATATTATCACTTCACAGCATTTCTTCCTACTCTATGCTTGCAAAAATCCACCATTAAAAACAGCTCACTCACTCTATATACCTTAGATGCGATACCACTAATTTATTTATTTCTCGTGTCCAGGACATAACATTACAATTTGAAAAAAAAAACATTAATTAATTAATATTAAACTATAAACACAATTAAATGGAATGTGACCAGAATTCCGCAATCTTGATGGCCTTCTCGTTTGCCCTATAAAGGTCATCGATATTGCAGGTTTCAGGGAGATTCCTGCATATCAGAAGATGTTGTGGGTTCTGAAGCTCACCACATTCACGTAGATCGTTGTCATTAGTGTACCCCCATTTTTTAATATTATATCTATATCGGGACACTTCAGTTCTTAATCTGTTTAGAGCCTTCCATATAGCATATGGCTGATTACACCCCACAGCCGGTGCCTCTTTGATGTTCCTCCACTGTTCTTCAGGCAACGAATTTCACCATAGTTGTAGACGGTGTGCTCCAGTAGAAGATGTTATGGCTGTAATTTATTGTACGAAGCTCTTCCTTGACTTCAGCCTTGTGGGTTGAGGTTCGTGTCCATCAAAGGGTGTCTGGGGTCTGTTTCTTGTTTCCTCTTCTCCCTCTCTGCAGCTGTTTTCCTACGAATGTCAGGTGGTGCTATACCCATGATTTGGTATATTTTACTAATAGGAGTTGGTTTTAGGCAACCTGTTACAATGCGACCAGTATCATTCAATGCTATATCAACCTGCTTAGCATGTGCAGAGTTTTGCCAAACTGGTGCTGAGTATTCTGCTGCAGAGAAACTAAGTGCCAGGGCAGATGTACGAAGCACATTTGGATGTGCTCCCCAGGAGGTACTTGTAAGTTTCCGGATGATGTTGTTCCGGGCAGATACTTTAAATTTCAGATCCTCACAATGGGTTTTGAATGTGAGAGATTGATCAAGCTTTACTCCTAGATATTTAGGTGTATCGCAGTGTAGTAGTTGTTGCCCCCTCCAGTTGATGTTCAACTTCCTTCTGGCTTCTCTTTCTCAGATGGAATGCACAGACCTGTGTTTTTCCAGGGTTGGGCTTCAAGTGATTAGCATCATAATACTTGGCCATATCTTCAAGAGCTGTTGTCAGCTTCACCTCCACCGCCTCAAAGGTTGTGCCTTGAGCTGCAACTGCTGTGTCATCAGCATAAATGAATGCTCTTGTTCCAGGAATAATTGGTTGATCATTTGTATATATGTTGTACAAGAGCGGGGCCAGCACACTACCCTGAGGGAGGCCATTCTTCTGAGTTCTCCATCGACTCTTCTTATTGTGGAGGGTGACGTAAAACCTTCTGTTTTGTAGTAAACACTGGATGACTTGTGTAAGATGGTAGTGTTTTGTGATGGAATATACCTTACTTATCAAAATTTTGTGGTTGACTGTATCATACGCCGCAGTGAGATCGATGAATACCACACCTGTAACCTGTCCTCTTTCATACCCATCCTCTATATACTGTGTGATGTTAAGAATTTGGCTGCAGCATGACCTACCAGGTCGAAAACCAGCCTGTTCCTTTATAAGCATTTTGTCAATGCACTCTGAGATACGATTGAGGATCAATCTCTCCAAGACTTTGTATAAATGACAAAGGTGTGAAACTGGTCGGAAGTTTTTTTGGATCTGTTGGTTCCTTTCCAGGCTTTAGCAGTGCCACAACTTTGGCTTTCCGCCAGATCTTGGGGATCTGTAAGTTGGAGGTGCAGGCATTCATTAAATTCAAGATCCACTGCTTTGTAGCTGGGCCAAACATTTTAATTTGCTCTGTTCTCAGGTCATCTAAGCCTGCAGCTTTGTTAATCTTCAAAGACTGCAAGGCGGCTTCCAGTTCTATCAGTCTGAATGGATTCCCAAGATGGTCTCGCTCGTCAGAGTGCCTTTGGAGCTTTCTTTTTTCAGGTCTTCTTCTAGTCTTTCTATTCAGTAGCAGTTGGTGTGCTATTTGATTTGGACTAATTTTAAGGAGACTAGGTGGAGTGCTACTTGGATCACTATTGAGGTTTTTCAGTAATTTCCAAGCCTTACGACTATTCTGTTTCATGTTTAAATCTGACATTAAATTGCACCATTTATCTCTTCTAGCAGTAGACACAGTGTGTAGGAGATCTTCACCTGTCTGTATGGTTTCTTCAGAGAAAGGATCTTCTTCGTAAAGGTGCCCGTATCTCTCAAGAAGAAACTTGCATTCTTTATGATTCGAAATTTATACTCAAACATCGTATTACCCACAGTTTTTGCACAAATCACATACATTTGAAATTAATGCTAATGCTGTATAATATACGAGGGTGTTTCAAATGAAAACCTTAAAAGTTAAATAAAATTTCGACAAGTATCGTGATGGAGTTGGTAGGTGGCAGCAGTGTTCCTTGAAGTTCACAAAGTGACCGACAGGCGGCACAGTGATGTTACAACGCTAGAGAAGGTGATGAAATACATAACAAGATGGCCGCCCCGCTGTCAACATGCACCGCGATTGAGCAGCGTTCAGTGATACGTTTCTTGAGTAGTGAAGGGGTCAAACCAATTGAAATTCATCGCAGAATAATAGCACAGTATGGTGATTCGTGTTTGTCGTTGCAGCAAGTGTACGAGTGGTGTAGGAAGTTTAAAAGCGGTGTAACGTCTGTGGAGGATGCCCCAAGACCAGGGCAGGCGAACCGCGTAGTGACGGACGAAAACATTGCGTTAGTGGAGGAGCTTGTAAAGGATAATAGACGCATAACTCTGAACGAAATAGCCACAATTTTGAAGATAAGTATTGGTTCAGCGCATAATATTGTTCACAACGTACTGCACTTCAATAAGGTGTCTGCAAGATGGGTGCCACGTCAGTTGACTGCCGAATTGAAAGCCCGTCGCATTGATGCCTGTGAAGAACTTTTGCGTCGTTTCCACGCCGAAGGTGATGCCTTTCTGAGCAAAATTGTCACAGGTGATGAGACTTGGGTTCACTACCACCAACCAGAAACGAAAAGGTCAAGCAAGGAATGGCGCCACACCTCATCGCCGAAACCAAAAAAATTCCGCACTCAACCGTCTGCAGGAAAAGTCATGCTCACTGTCTTCTGGGATGCAAATGGAATAATTTTGGAGCATTACATGGATAAGGGGGTTACGGTAACCAGCAATTCCTATTCAAACATGCTGAAACATCACCTCCGCCCTGCAATCAGGAGTAAACGACGAGGACTTCTGACTTCAGGAGTTTTGCTGCAGCATGACAACGCCCGACCACATACAGCCCGTAGGACAGTTGAGACTATTCAGGAAATTAAATTTGAATGTCTGGTACATCCTCCTTATTCACCAGACCTCGCCCCTAGTGACTTTCACCTGTTTGGTGCACTCAAAGAAGGAATAGGGGGCAGGCATTTCAGAAGTGACGAAGAGGTGAAAGCCGCGGTGCATGACTGGCTACACACACGACCAAAAGAATTCTTCCGTCGTGGTATCTATGCACTCCCGAAGCGATGGAATACATGCATTCAACGTCAAGGAGACTACGTCGAAAAATGACATGTAAGTTTTTTGTTCATTGTCACAAATAAAAAAAATATAGCACTTTTAAGGTTTTCATTTGAAACACCCTCGTATTATAAATACTCGAACAGAGTAAGCTGAAGAATCGAGTCCAACAAATCAGAATGGTTACTATTAATGTCGGTACTTTGAAGGGCCAAAGCCGAGAGCTCGCTGATGCATTAAAGGCCTGGTGAGTAGATATTGCCTGCATCCAAGAAACCAAATGGACTGGCTCGAAATCCAAGGATATTGGTGACGGGTACAAGTGGTTCTATTACAGAAAGATGATGGACAGGAACAGAGTAGCTTTTGCTGCGAGTACAAAGTTCTGCGACTATGTCACTGAGGTGAACCTTCTCTCTGATCAATTAATGCCTATCAAGATCACTTTGTGGTAGCAAAACATTATGAATAGTTTCCAGCTATGCCCCACAAACAGGGTGCTCAGATGATCTAAAGGAGGAATTCTGGAACAACTCTGAATCCTACCTGCAATCTGTTGAAGAAAATGAATTACTCTTCCTTGGCAGAAACCTGAATGGACATGTTTGAAAGAATAGAAATGGTACATGGTGGGCAGGGTTTTGGAGAGCAAAATGGGGGATGTAAACAGAATCCTAGAATGTGCTGAGGTATGGACTTAACTGTGGTTAACATCTTTTGCAGAAAACATCTATTGCACCTAATTACCTTTAGCAGTGGTGGCAGGAATATGCAAATTGATTATTAGTTAATTTGAAGGGGTGACCTTATGTATATAACTGATGAAAAGTTATACCATCAGACATCATCGTGCCCCAACATCATCTGCTTCTCCTCAGTTTCAGGATTTGCTTTAAACTCTATAAGATAAACTTTAAGTCTACATCATACTGAGTTAAATGGTTGTAATTAAAGCAGCATTGTATCGAGCTAAAATCATCTATAGGCCCCTTGAAAACACCCAAAAATGGACACCATGTAGACAAAGTTTGGATAACAGACACCAGACATATTCAAACATGTGCTACCAGTGGGATCCGCAGGTTTGTGTGTGTAGATTTTTAATGTTGGATGGCAGGAAAATGTCATTACGATTTGACATCCCTACAGTCTGGTGGGAACAATGGAATCATACCAAAAACTCCTACCTCTGTCCTTGTAAGACACTCGCTCAACAATTCGTCCTGTTCCAAAGACCTGGTTATACCTATACCACAACATCCTCGGACATTAGATATGGAGGACAGTGATGACATAAATACCATGCAGGAGACAGATGACACTAAGTTTGAATTAGGCACAGATGAGGGCCCTATTCTGTGTACTTAGCCAGGTCTGAATAATTTAGTTAATGATCTGAGATTGACAATGGATAAAGCAGATATGCTAGGGTCAAGACTGTGTAAAAGACATTTGTTAGCACCCAGCACATCCCTTACATTTTACAGAAAAAGGGACTTGACATTCACACAATATATTTTAAAAATGTTGTTAGTGTGCTGCATTGATGTACTAGGTTTGATGGGTCAGGTCAGCATTCTGCCCGGTGACTGGAGACTATTCATTGATTCATCTAAAAGAAGCCTGAAGGCAGTTCTGCTGCACAATGGTAATATGCATTCCTCTATACTTTTCTGTGCACCTGAAGGAAACATGGCAACACGAAGAATCTTCTTACTACCATTCATTATGATGATCACAATTGGATGGTGTGTGGTGATTTGAAAGTGTAGGGTATGCTTTGTAATACAACAAGCTTTGCCTTGGGATGAGGCAAAACCTTCTGTCTTAACTTCGACCATATCTTGGATAATGTTCAGCTTTGGCTTTACTATAATGAAAGGTCACCACTTAGCTTGTATAACCTCAATCTAAGAAAAGGTATTTCAAATAACGTTCACAAGACTGTTGTTGGTAAAAATCGGTATATTCTTGAAAGATTATGCAAAGTCATTAACTGAACAGGCATCAGACAAATTCTCAGAAGTTATATTTGCAAGTTTGATTAACTTATTTGAGCCAGACCACACCCCATAGTTCAAAGTATAATTAATTATCACTTGAAAGTATGTAAAAGTTCGTCACACGTTTCTACTGTTGCATTAGTTTGTAAACTACCAACACTTAGTAATCCCAAGGCCCCACAGGGCGTAATACTCCTTCACTGCTACATTGTAATAAAACTTAACCCTTTGACTGCTGACGGCGGATCGTGTTCCTGCCGCGCTGTGGCCTGCTACCTACGCTAAGTGATTATCCCTGGGGACGGAGCCGTCCGAGCGGCTCCACCCGCCCTGTGCTGAATGTTTCTGGCGAAGCACTGTGACCTCTCACGACTGATACAGAATAAATGCTCTCACTACATAGTTTCTCTGCAAATAAATTACTACAGAATAAAACTGAATCATTAACCCTATTTTTCATAACTAATAATTATTTCTTGCTTGCATTTTTCTCTCCATTTTTGCAGCTTTTGTCGAAAGCGTGGTGATTCTTAAATTTACGTCAATAGTTTACAGTTCTTTCTTGGCAGTTTCTGTAGGTCCCTTACTGTATTAGAGTGTTATTGTTGATTCGAAAAAAATGCTAGAAATATTGTATTCCACACTTACATACCGCGTTCAGACCACGACTGTAAAATTAGAGATATTCTAACTCATACAGAGAGTTAAAGCCATCCGATTTTTCCTCGCACTATTCACGAATATAGAAAGAGACCTTAAAATGATAATTGTTCAAGCAGCCTCCCCCACACACCGAAATTTGGTTTCCGGAATATCTTTGTAGTTGTAGACACCCAAAATATCTGGATATTGACTGAATGTTTGCTGCGCTTTGTAATTACCCGATTATACGTAATTTTGTTTCTTTGATGAAATTTGTTCCACATAAGTACTCAACCGATTTTTCATTTCTAAGCTATGAAGTGTCTGTCCATTAATTACGTGATGTGAAATAGAGGGGGGGGGGGGGGTGAGGGCGCGTTGCGGCGAAATCGCACGAAACCTCACCAGAGTAACAAAAAGCAGTATCTGGACATAAGTTCACTAAAAATTGGAGTATTTAGAAGGACATCTCTGGTCCAATATTCCCTAATTTTCAATTTTTTTCACGCTAGGCATCAGAAGACAAATAGCTCTGAAACAATACATTTCATCATATCCAGTATCTTTCCACTTTGATATTCGAGAAAGCTCTGATTCTGGAGTATTCTTCATAGTGGTTATACAAAACCGATTCTTTTCATCAGCTATATATTTCGTCAGTTCTTCTGTAAGAAATAACATGAAAACTGACAGAATACTTGACACATTCCCTATTTGACACGCATTTCCCAATAGTGTAACATCAAATGCGTGACTAACTGGACGAAAATGATTTTCTAGTTTGATTTATCGCCAAGACGTAATTTCTTCGTAGCCGTTTCACTATCACTTTCTGATTCTTCAGAACAACTAACTTGTTGAAACATGAGACTGCATTGTCACCCCTCCTGACGAGTATGTTTTAAGAATACAGCTTTCCGATTTTGTGGAAAAGCTATCACTTCCATCAAAATGAAGTAGTTCATCCTCAGTGTCGCTCATCGTAAGAATCTCCATGATTTATTCCTCAATGCACCCACGACGTCTTTCAATTTTCTTTATAAAATACAGGACACAAAGAACACTGATGTAATTTTCGTTGAACAGTGAACTGTAGAGCGAAGCCTAGGCTCCCAGCAGACAAACATTCGTACAATAAGCTAGCGACCAAAACTGCGAAAGGCTATTGAGAAATGTGGCGAGAAGTCCGCTTTACGACTCAGGTAGCGGCGCGTCTATATTCATCATCAGCACACAGGTAGCAGCAGGCGGGTGCGGCTTATCTCGTCATCAGCACTCAGGGGAAATCCGACGGCTGCGGCTATACCCGTCATCAGCACTCGGGGCCCGCAAGCAGCATGCGTGTATAGACGTCAACAGCAGTCAAAGGGTTAAATATGCGAACCTACATTGTGCCAAAATAAAACTTTTGCACAGTAGTGCTTGATATGAAACTCACCGGCCTACTCAGCTACATGTTGTCGTGTTCGCGGTCTCTCAAAGACTGAGTCCTATCTACATAGTTGCACTCTCACTGAAATTAGTTGGCCGATTGAGCGACTGGAACTGCCAACGGCCGACTGAGGACTGAGGTAGAGGAAAAATTTGTGCAGCTCTATATAGAAACATCCCTGGGAGTGGCAGTACTTACTGTTTCCCACGAGAATCATCTGGAAAACTTATCAGACATAAAATCTCACGCTCGTATTTGACGCAGATATATGACCTTGATAATTAAATTCACTCTGAAATTTTGCAAATCGCTAGATCTTGTAACAAACTTCAACTTCAGTTATTATATAAAATTTCATAACTTTAATAGTTTAGCCGAAAATAAATATTTTTGATACGAATTTTCGAAATATTACTCCAGGCAAATGCTAAAGCTGATGCAACTGAAAATAATATCTCAAAACTGTGAAAATCTGCTTTCTAGCTTTAATTAACATAGTAACTGACTATATAAATGATGTGCCGTATTATTCAACTCTTGGTTCTGAGAACAAATTTTGTCACGCAGGTACAAAATTTTAATAGATACCTGACAGCTTCTAGGACAACAATCAGGATATACCAAGTTCCCCTTTTTCATCTGTGAATGCGAAGGTTTGGCTCATGACAAACAATGGAAGCAAAAACAATGGAACTGAAAATTGGAATTGGTTCCAGGGGTCAAAAATATCAAGTGTGATCCTTTAGTGAAAAGAGACAGAACACTAGTGCCATCTCTGCACCTCAGACTGGGCATAATGAAGCAGTTTGTCAAGGCATTACCGAAGTGTGGCAACTGCTTCAAATATCTATGTAACAAGTTCCCCAACCTGTCAGATGTTATGTTGAAAGAGGGCGTGTTCACTGGTCCTGATTTTCAGAAACTAATGCTAGATGACGACTTTCTTCATTCAGTGAATGCTGTGGAAACAATCATAGCCCAGAGTAAATTGATGTGGTTAAGAACGTCCTGATGTTTGAAGTTACATTTTTTACATCCACACCTTGCCTTTTCTCTTTCAAACCTGGTTGCTGCTAGTGAGCAACAGGATGAGATTCTATTAGGATATCAAGGACATGGAATGACGATACCAGTGAACTTGGGACGTTCGGATGATGGGCGACTACTGCTGGATGCTTCACCGTAAGCACACAGAAATGTCCCATAAGAGAAAAAGCTGTGGCCACACCATGATAACTAAGAAAACATGGAATGAATGCGTTTAATGCTTGTTTTGTACACATCCTCTGTATGCATCTGTTCACTATTTCAATTTGTTTTAACCCTTTTGCTGCTGATTATGTCTAGAGACTCATTCTGATACTCCACTGCAGTGCGGATGACTTCTTTAGATGTCCACTGGAAGTCTACAAGGGCCTTTATTTATTAAGTTTGAAGCAGAAGTAGATATAGCTTTTCTTATCACTTTGCTATAGTGTCAATAAGAATATTTATAATAGGAGTGTGCAATAATGTTAGTGTGTAAAACAACGCATGATGTTATCAGTGTACTGTTCCAACATATGTGCACACATTCCAACATGTTTGTATTTACAATTGTATAAATTTCTGCAAAAAAAAAAAAAAAACTTGCTTGCCCTTACGTGCTCTCGTATTGTTATAATATTATTTGCGGATAAGCCTATTAGGACTATGCGAAGTACATAGAAGCATTTGTTTGCTTTCCTTTGGGCCCATGTTTCCTTCATACTCTTCTGAGGGCTTCTTTTCTCTCATCTGACCCTGTTGTTCCAGGTCTATTCTTTAGTCTTTCCTCCCGGTCAACTTGCCAGTTGTGAATTTTGTATTTAAATGTATCTCTGATTTTGATATCTTTTGGAGCGATTCCTGATAATTTGAGGTCTTTCTCGATTTTGTCAGTCCCCTTTATTGTATCTGATATTGCTTTACTTCTATTATCATAGAATTCAACTATTTGTCTTCTCAATCTGTTAGGGCTCATTCTACCAGCATGGTGAGTGAGTGGTTAATGCTTCACATTCGGGAGGACAGCAGTTCCAATCCCCATCGTTACATCCAGATTTGGGTTTCCCATGGTTCCTCCAAATCTCTCCAGGCAAACGCCGGGATGATTCCTACGAAATTCCTTCCCGTTCCTTGTCCCCATTCCATCCTGCCTCTAATTACCTTGATGTTGATGAGGTGTAAAGCCATAAGTAAAAAAATGGGTTTCATTCTTTTGATGTGTTCATAAAATTTTAGTCTGTGTTTCATAATATCACTGTGAATGTCTGCATATTGTAAGATTTCCTGATTACTTTTTAGTCTGTATTGGTCTTCTATGTGTTTTAATCCCAAAATTTTCCTTAAAATTTTGCATTTTTTCTTAATGTTTTCTATATCGTTTCTTCCTGTTGAAAAAAAGTGTTTCTGGTGTAGTAACCGTATTGTAATGTATCAGTTTTGTGTGTTTAGAGATGTTTTTTGTATGTTGTTTTTTTGCGTTAGGTGATAAGCTGTTTCCATCTTTTGGCATCTAATTTCATTAGCTTTTGCTTCAGTTCCATTCTTAGATTGTTTTGCGCAGATGCTTGAAGTATGGGATTTTTTTTATTTATTTTTCCATATTTTGTCTTCATGTATTTTTTTAATTTTTTTATTGCAGGTCATAAATACTGTTTTCTCATATGAGACCTGTAGACCCACTTTCTCCGCCATTTCTTTTAAGAGTTCGATCTGTTTTGGGCTATTGCGATCTCACAGGCTAAGATTGCTAAGTTGTCTGCAAATACTGGGCAATCTGTCTTTAATTTTCCTCTGCCTAATTAATTGGCTGGTCAATTCCAAGGACACATTTTTGTTTCTGCCATTCCCGTAACACTTTTTTGAGGGCTCTCATATTGATTATATAGTACATAATGTTGATAGACATCGTCAGCACTGGTGGAGAAATTAGCATGCCAGTTGCTCATGATTTCTTTAGTGTAATTCACTTATTTTGCTTATGTTAATGGGTTTTTTTTACTAAAAAGGATTACTCTAACAATAACAAAAAATTATTCTATTTACCTGTACATGCTCTCGTATTGATTATACAATACATGATGTCAATAGACATTATCAGCACTGGAGGAGAAATTGGCATGCCATGTGAGTGTGACGTCTTTAGATGTCATTCGATTTTTTTGCTTGTATTAATGTTTTTTACTAAAAAAAGGGGTAACTGTTAACAATAATGTGATGTACTGCATGCAAGTAAATGAAAAAATCGTTCAGCACTGGGGTCGAGTATCTTAATATTACTTCTGCAGCAACTACTTCAGCATGATTTGTGTGCCATATATATGTGCTACTTAAATATTTGATATGAATATTGGCAAAGTATATGATTTGTGCCAAAACTGTGGGTTATATGATTTTTTGAGTATGTTTTTTGAATTCAGAAGGTAGAAATCCATAAAAAAATGCCTACTTTTTCACTGTTGCTTGGTATAATTGTGATAACAATTTTAACAGACTAACAAATGGCAATAGGGCTGTAGTGTTTAAAAGTAAAGCCAAACTAGACCACGAAGTTAGTCTCTATAAAACATTTGCTCAGTTGCACCCTATGGTAGCAAAATGTGGATCAGGATATGAAGGAAAGTCCAAAGGCTTAGTGCTGCTGAAAGGAGATATCTGTGGAGGGTTAAATGAATCATCAAATAAGATGAAATCCAAAATGACATAATATAAAATGAACTGCAGATGGTATCAATAGAAGAAAAAGAAGTAAGATTCAAGAAGAAAATTAAATAGAATAGGGCTGAAAGAGAACGAAATTTCAAGAAAATATGTACTCCAACGATGCTAATGTGTTGGCAATTAAAGGAAGTATACATGATATATTGTATGTCAGACCTAAATCGTTGATGGCTATGATGAAAATGAATAATTTTAAATAGAAATTTTCAGCAGTGATTAATATAACAATTGTTAAGTCAAGAAACATTTAAATCTGCTTTATTTATGTGATATTTATTTATGCTAAAGATTAATAATAAAATTTTAAAATACCTCTGTCCCCGTATCAATTATTTTCTTGTAAATACAACTGTGTATAGCCTTTGTTAATATTTCTGACAAGAAAGCACTTTGTGAAAATTAACATGCAACATAATCATCAACTGTTGTGATAAAGAAATTAGGTAGGGAGTTGTTCGAAGGTAGGAGGTAGATGAAGAAAGTTCTTGCAATGTAAAAGGCATATAATGGTTATGAGGGTTGTATGGATATAAGTTGCAGAATTAGGAGTGTTACATGAAAGAGCTGACAGTGACTGAAAATTAGCACTCTATTTCAGACTTAAGGGAATTGGAAAGTTTTCTTTTGTTGAAAAATAAATTGGGGAAACAGATTAATAAACATAATATTAAAGAATAATCTGAAACAGCGAAAGAATTTAAGATAAAAATTTGTGAAATGATGAAGTTGATGAATAGATAAATTGTCACTGGAGTCTTTGTGCTGCATGACAAATAATAACAATAAACTGTAGCACAGCCCATTTATGCAAGTAAACTTGGTCTCTGATTCCTTTCCAGTCCCAAAATAATAATAATAATAATAATAATATAGCCATTTTATGCTCCTCATGTAATTGTGTTTGTGTAGTGATTCTGTAGTTTGCCGGAGCTCCACAAGCCAGAAATTCTTCTTCAACTGACCATAAGGTAAGTTGACATGGTCAACATCTAAAACCACTTACAGGAGACATCGTCTCAGTGATAAGAAATAGTGTACATGTCACTGAAATCATCTTGGCATATCAATCTCAAGAATCTAACATGTTAGTCAGATTCAAAATCAAGTCATTCCATTTAAGCATGCCTGCAGTTGAGGCAGTAGCAATGATACATGTGAACCTCTGAAAAGAATGGGTAGAACTGACTGACTTTTACCCGAGTCCACTTGCTTCGAATATTGCTAAGGTGGCTGGAATGGCTATGGCCTCACTTCTCATGCCTGTGGTAATGAACATCTGCGAAGCACTGGACAGTCCAGTTTGGAAACCGAGTTTGTAGCACTGTTATACAGATCATGCAATCATATTTTGGTGCAATGGGTGGAATTTCCTTGATAAGTTTCTTAATTAGTTGAATAAAGATCATTCTAATATAAAATTCCCTATGAAAATGATGGAATAAGGACAGTTCCCATTTCTAGACACCTTGGTAAAAATATACAGTGGTGAGAACCTTGTACATTCAGTTTACGGGAAAATCATGTACATGAAAAAATCTCTCCATGCCACACTGCTGCATCATTTGACAACAAAGAGAGGTGTGCACCAGGACAGCAAAAATGTGTTACGTGGAAAGTTTGTTTATAGATTAGGATACACATTCAGCGTTAATGGATTAATAAAGCCAGCGATAAGAGTGTTACTGGTGAACTGTAGAAGTATAAGTGAACAAAGTAACAGAATTTCTAAACTTAATAGAGAAACACAAACCAAAAGTCATTATTGGGGCATAGTCTTTTTTAAAAGAAGTAGTACTAGACAATGTAATTTTTCCCAATGGTTACAGAATCTACCACAGAGATAGAGGAGCAGTTGGTGGAAGGATTTTTATACTGGTTAGCAAATACTACTACGGTTCACTGGTGTTTACAGATCATGACCATGAGTTATGTGGGGTACATTTCTGAGGTAATAAAAAAGAAAAAATGAAGGTGTTGGCTGCTTACTGTAGTGGAAGAATGAATCGTGGAAATGAAGCTCCTGGAAAAAACTAAATTTGTACTCAGAGTTCATAAGTGAGAGTAGAATGGTCATTCATTGTTGTTGGGGATTTAAATTTACTGGGTTTCAACTGATTGGGAAATAAGATTAATAACTCGGGAGCAGAGATTTGTGATAATCTTAATAAAGGAATGAGGCTTTACACAACTGGGGAACAGAACACAAGGAGATGAAAAATGTGGGATATTTTTCTAATAAAGCCCGATGATAGCCTTGTGGGATGTCAAGTAACTGAAGGAATGAGTGATCATGAAGCAGGTGTGATGGATATTAGAGGATTCAGTAAACCAGTGGCCAAAATTGAAGGGTTGTAAAAAGTTACAGGTTTACTAATTGAAGAAATATTTCAAGGCAAGTTTCAGCAAATGGAAGAATGGAATAATTGTTGTGGAGTCGAAGTGGAATGAGTTCAAGAAGATAATAAAAAAGGATGGAGATAAATATGTTCCAAAACAGAAAGAGAAGTACAAAAACTACATACTATAATAGGGAGATGAGGCAGTTGAAGAGATTGGTAGAACATAACAGAGTTAAGAGACAGGAAGACAGTAGGGAATACTTGAAACAACTAAACAAGGAATTAATAATAGCAAAGAAGGTGGCAAAAGATGGGTTTATGAAGAATATTATTGGTGCAGAAGAACCACGTACATATGAATCTAGAAATTTATATGGCTATGTTAGAAAACTTGGGAATGTAGGGTGTTGAGACAATTATAGATAAGGATGGAGAAGTAGTTACTGAGGATTTGAAGAAGGCAGAGATTTTAAGTAAATGATTTAGTAAGATCATTAGGGAGAATGTAAATCAAAGAATGAGGTTATCCACACATGAGCAGATAAAAAAAAAAAATTGAATTTCAGGATATCATGAAGGAACTAAGAAAGTTGAAAAGGCATAAAGGGACTGGTGGAGATAATATTACTACAGATGTTTTATAGATAGCAAGATTTGACATTGTACCTTATCTTGAAATGTTATTTAAATTGAATCTGGATACTTGATGCACTTACAAGAGGAATGGAAAAGTGTGATAGTAGTACTGGTACATAGAGGAGCGGTGACAATAATGATAGAAAATTATAGGCCAATCATTTTGACATCAGTGGTATGTAAATTAATGGAGAGATTGATATGCAACTACATCAGAAATGTATGTTATGGATGTAAGTGGTTTTCAAACTGGCAGCATGTCTTTAGACAATGATATTCATGCGAATCTCAGTAGGCTATATGCAAGATATTTCGGATGAAGTGGACAGGGATGTCGAATAGATAGTGTATCACTAGATCTTTCTAAGGCTTTTGACAGAGTAAGCCATAAAATGGTGGCAATTAAGGTAAAAACCATTAGAGGGGATGAAATGGTGATCTCTTGAGTAGAAGAATTCTTAAAAGGTAGAAGGTAGAAAGCAAAATTTCAGGGTAGAAAATGCAGTATCAAGAAAAATGGGAGTTCCACAGGGTAGTGTATTCAGATCTATGCAATTCATTATTCTAATCAATGTTTGTCTTGATGGTGTACTGTGAGAAGTTAGGTTGTTTGCATATGACATAATGCTATATAATAGGATAAAAATTGTAGAAAACTGTAAGCAGCTGCAGGGTGATCTGGGAAAAAAATCTAGGTCAATATGGGATGAAGATAAATGCAAAGAACAGTCAGCTTATTAGCTCCACAGATAAAAAAAACTAAAGGTTGATTACGATTATAAGGTAAGGAAAGAATTGCTTGTTGATGACTTGAAATGTAAATACTGTGGCATAAAATTTGACAACAACATCAACTATGCAGGTCACATTAGAGAGGTAGTGAGAAAAGGTTTCAATATTTATCACCTGTAAGGAGAGAGTGATGAGGGAATGTACCAGAGTAGTATGTGAATTGGATTACAAAACTTTGGTCAGACAATGCTTGGATATGGTGGTTTAGTATGGCACCCACATTTTTTGTATCATTTTTGGGTTACAGGATTTGGAAAGGGTGCAAAGAAGGGCTGCTAGATTTGCCTCTGGAAATTACTGCAGAACACATTTAGTAAGTGATACAATTAGTAGGCTGAAATAAAAAAAAAAAATTAGTCTCACCCTCTATTTCTTTTCCTTTTTGGTAGGCAAGTAACTGGTAAAATTTTCAGTAAAGTTATTCAATCCTAATATGTGCCCCAAGAATACTGAAGATCATAATAAACATAGTGATTGGAAAATTTCACAATTTATTATTCAGTTCTAAATTTAATATATTTTTAAACATAAGAACAACTGAAATAAGTCTAAGAACATTATAAGTACCATAAGTAATGGAACAAGTTTTTATTACCTACATTAAATTGGTATATAAAAAAATATTTTTTTGATAATGATTTCTTTGAGCAAGATGGAAAATGGGACCACTAGTCTTTTACTACACACAACAGGTATTGTTTTTACTCTTCTCGGGTTATAAAATTGGTATATTCTTCTGTACATTTCTCACCTCACTACTGTGAAGTTTCTGATTACTGTAAGTCCATGTCATTAATCGTGAAGAAAATTCAAGATTGCAGGATCATGAACAATAAAATCAAATGAGATTTTAAATCGCTTAAAAAAATTGGATGTTTTCGACACAAAATTATGTAACTCCTTGTGTGTAAATTTTATTTCCTCAAGGTCCAGATTTAAATGCTTAGTTAAAATTATTTGATTCATTTTTTTTAATGCTTTGGCTATTTTTACTTTTTCTTCAGCAGGAAGTCTACCATCAAAAAATGCCAAAGCCACAGATTCTTCAATAAGATACCATAAGTGATCCCAAATTCCATTTACGGCTGCTTGAGAAAGCTTTTCATTAATTTGTTTTAAAAATTTCAAAGCCAGGGATGGCACTTTGCTAGCTAAAGGAACATTGTACCAAGCTCTTAGGTATATTTTTACAATGATGATGAAAATATCCCTCTATTCTTGCAATTCCTGCGATGTCAAGGTAAATTCGTTTCGAAAAATAAATATTTTCAAGCAATATATAACATTTTTCATCAATCTGGTGTTGTGGAAAGGACTAGGTAATCAAAATTTAATTGTTTCTGTTTTAGATTCCTCTAAAAATATAGTAACTAACTGCAGAAGCTGTTTATAATCATCCCTTATCTGTAATTTTACAATTTGTTTTGGTGAAATTAAGTGTAATCCCCAAGTCCTTTCCAATAGTGTTCACAACAAATTGGTTATCAATTCCAATAGCATATTTAGAAGCTTTTTAAAAATGTTAAAATAATCCCACATAGAGTTCAGATGATGTAACAATGCAAACTTCAAAAGTAGATTTTAAAACCATTTCATGTATATGGTGTCTGCAAGGTAGATCTAAGAGATCTTTACCAATTTTTATTCTAACAAAACACAAGCACATTTTATTCTTTCCGTATTTGATGCAGTTGTGTCACAGCACAAGTCTTCAACTATATCCAAAAGTTGGTATTCTGAAGGCAAGTTGTAAATAGCTTCTGCCATATCGTCTCCACATCTAGAAGCCAATTGAGGGACACCCAAAAGATGATCTTGTCTTTTAGTATAAATAATTACTGGAAGCTTGTAAACCTTCTCATTTCCTGTTGTTACTGGAAATAACTTCCCATCCCAACAGACAACAGCGAAATTCTCCAACTGTGAAATCATACATTTATTTTTTTAAGACTAAAGTACACTCTGTGCAAAGCTTTTGACATCAGTGTATTGATATTTGATTTATAACTACGTCACCAGTGTTGTGTTCCAAAGCTTACGAAGTGGCCATTAAAATGTGAACACTGCCACCAAATTGGTGTTGAAATTAACTGTTCCACATTTCATTGGTTTATACTGGCCTGGCTGATTTGTTTGATAGAATGAATCTTCTTTTCAATGGAATCTGACATTGAAACAAAAATGTTTTATTAACATGTGTTACTGTACCAAAGGACTAAATCAGATTGAAGTAATGTCTATTATCAATAAATTTTATTATCTGCTAAATCAAGATTAAAGCAGTTATTAATACTCTCTTAAATATTGCTAGGGTATTTGTTATACTTTAATTTTCCATTGCGTTTTTACTTACATGATTCTTCCACTTCAAATTCCATTCTTTCACTCATTTCAAGATCTTGTTTAAATTGCTTTCGACAGTCTGCTTCTGCACTTAATCTTTTTGAGACTCTTTCTTCCTTTTCAGCATTTCTTCTTTCAATGGATCCTAATACACCAACTCTTCTTTTATATTTTTGGGAGACAAGAAATTGTTTGCCTTCTATTTTTATAAGTTCAAAGGCATTAGCAACATCAAATAAGTCCCAGTATTTCTTTAAAAATGTGTTCTTTTTGCTCCTGTATTAGATTCTTATTTGATTTCCTCTCCATTAATTATATAAATCTTCTAATTTAGTAATGCAGTGATGAGATTCTCTCAAAGGTATTCACACTTTTTGCCAAAAAAAAAAAATCCAGTTTCACGAATAACCAAATGAGCTCTTTCATGCTGACTCAATTTTATACATATCATGTTATAAAATAATAGTTGAAATAATAGTTGAAGCACTTTGTAACCATTTACATTTAGAAACTAATAAACAAACATTGGAGCTGATTGGTGGTGGTTTGTTATACAGATTGACCTTGGCGTTATACTAACATTAAATGCAGTTGTAGTATTTCAATCACTGTTCAAGGGTCAGGAAATATAAATACACAAGTCGATGCTACAATTCTGCAAGTTCTGTCGACTAACTCGACAGATTACGGGATAGGTTGCCGGCTCACAAGCACAAAGCAACAACATGCTGAGATGAACACAGTATACACTTTTAATGGTATAGAACAATGGTTCCCAAATGGTGGTCCGCGGAACCCTGGGGTTCCGTGGAAGGGGCACAAGGGTTCCGTGTTCCGTCCGAGAATTAAATAAAATGTTTGTTGAAAAGAGCCATAACCGCACTGTGAGAAGGCTACCCTGGTTCTGCTTCTGTTTGTGATAACTTACCGATGCGTGACTGGTTTTTCAGCTTACGCTTATAAAAATGGAGATCCGCCAAAAAATATATCTTCAATTAGGGTTCCCCGGCCAAAAAAATTGGGAACCACTGGTATAGACAACTGATACAGCTTGCCAAGGTAAACCACAAGTGATTAATAACCTAATTTGACCGTATTCCGAAGATTGCCTAGTTCGTATACTACTCGTAGCAAAATGTTCAGGCCAACGCATACTATCGTATTACTATCCTCCATTCCACATGCACTGAAAGCACTGTTTTTACCAAGTTCACAGTCATGAAACCAACATTCTGGAATACTTCAGATACTGGGTGAGTAGCTATGTAGCTTTTCTCCCGCGTAATCACTAACTCACGTACAGTTACTGCATTTGCACCATTCTGCCGTTAAAAGCCGACCTGCATGCGTAAAGTGTCCATGCTTTTCGCCAACTCGTAATAGACTAATACCATCTTTTTCCCGCGATGTTCCTCTCACATTTACCAATATCAATATTCCAGCAATACTGTTGTATTGTTACAACTTGTTTATTAGAAGGTAATGTGCAACTCTATTTTACTGTATATTTGGTATTGTAAGGACATAGGCTGCTATACCGGGGTGAAGTATAGGTCTAGTACCTTAACTGAATATTTACTTGAAATAAAATGTTCTCTAAATCTGCATCTATACTTTGAAATTGACCATGTGCCTGCCTAAAATATTTAACTGTAATACTTATCAGCTGCCACTAAGTTTCTTTGACCCAAAAGCTTAGAAAGTGGTTACTGTTCAAGCTTAACACATTTGAATAGTCCACTTGTTGAAAAATTTAAAGTTTATTCAAATCACATTTAGAAAAACAGCAATTACAGTCAAATAGGCTATCGAATTATATGTTTCCAAAAATTGCAAGGTTATGGAGAGAAGAGAACCGACCGAAAACCCCTTTAGAAAATTTAAATGTTCAAAGTCATTACTCGTCACTCGTCAGAGAATTTAGCATGCTGGTACACCACCCATGTGGTCTCTCAAAGTTCAAATATTCCCAACACGCTCACCATACCTAACGCAGACTACTTTAACACAACATTCCCGGAGTAAAGACAAAAGACCAAACTTTAAAGACAGCCCCCTCTCCTGGGCTACTGCCTATATACCCCCATCCGCATA
Source organism: Vandiemenella viatica (assembly GCA_031002005.1). Lineage (NCBI taxonomy): Eukaryota > Metazoa > Arthropoda > Insecta > Orthoptera > Morabidae > Vandiemenella > Vandiemenella viatica. The sequence goes on from CM061919.1 coordinate 10,959,365, forward strand.
CCACATGTATACTGATTCAAAATAGTGAAAAATGATTATGATTATAGAAGGTGTTCAAACTTTAACTGCAAGTGGTCTTGTCTTCAAGGTACATAAAAAGGTTTAGTGAGAATTCTCAAACGATTATCTTGCTTGTAAATGAATTTAGTTAACCCGGCGTACTGATAAAAAGATTCCTAAAGTTAAGTAGGGATTCCCCTATTTCTATCTGGATTTAATCAATTTTTAGGCACCCCTGCTGGATTGCAAATTCTCGCAATAAAATTAGTATTATCGTATTCTACATTAATTCCAATGATGTAAAATTTATTACGATCGGTGGTGAAATGGAAAAGTTATGAGTCTAAGAAGATCGGGTTTGAAAACTGTTTAGCAAACCCTTGGTTTCTGGTTCATAATTATTAAAATGTTGTTTATATCGAAAAAGTGAAGTTATCTGAATTTTCTTTGAATTTAGTTACATGTTTTAACAGTCGTTTTATTTATGAAAGTGGCTTGGTTTAATCACAATTTAATTTCGAAATTACCACAATGTGATTAGTGATGAAATAATTTTAACATGTATGTAAAATCTGTTATTCTGCATGAAATGTTCTGAAATTTTAATATGTTATACCAAATTTTACAATCTTTTAGGAAATTTGCTTTTTAGTTTGAGAAATTACCGAAAGCATATGATAAAAAATGTTAAAAGTGAAAGTGTTCTCCACAAGGTGTTTAAAATTTTATTTAATCTATTTAAATGGCCCGAAACTATGGAATTTTAATGAATTTAGTTATCTTTTGAATTATTATTATTTTAGAATTATTTTACTGCCTCTAAAAGTGTTAAGAATTACTGAAGAGATCACATAGCCAAAATTTATTGTTTGCAAGTTGGACAATAATGGATTACCCTATTCCAGGTTAGATTAAAGATTCTTTACTATAAAATTTTTTTATTTATTGCTTATATTAAGTGTTGTGGGTCTTTACTGCTTTTAAAATGGTATATTTATTGAATTGGTTTGCTGTATCGACTTCTGCTTGTAACGTTTCCTCATATCCTATACTGGCAATGAAAATTATATGTATCCTGGGAAGCTTACTTCTTCATGCTTTAAGCTAAGCAAACTAGAATTTACTCAAAATTCTAAGGAGCTTACAGTATGTTTTTCTTTTCATTCACTTATTAGAAAATAGTAATTATAAATCCCCTTGAGGCACCAGTCAGAAAAATGTAAATGACCCAAAATTTTTCTGGTGTCAGTTTTAGGTCAACTGAAGGGGTGAGACCTTAAAAAATTATGAGTTTGAAAAATAGGGACCACCCTAGTGTATATTGGTAATGAGGCGTGGAAAGATATTAGTGTAAGAATTAGGAGTAGTGCTTGGTAGGGAAAATATGACCATGATTACAGGGCATTCGATTTCAGGCACAATGTTGTGGGCAGATTTTGTAGGTAAGGGTGTCAGAGATTTAAATAAGTTACCTAGGGAAATGATGAATTAATTACAAAAAATGCTGAAAGAAGTAAAAAATCAAATTTGTAGAGGGCAAAAGTAGATGGCAGCAGGAAAGGGGGAGGCATGTGTGGAAATTGCCACTGGAGCATGCGCTCCATCACAATTATATTAATTAACATTTTCTTCAGATGGGTGCTGTATGCAGTAACACCATGGACTGCGACCAACACAGTGAACACACAGACTTAAACTAACCCATGGTCCTGTGGAATGTGAAGGGGCAGTTGTCTCCTGCATAAGAAGGTGTAATGTGTAGAACTGGCAAGTTGTTAAAAGAGGTGAATATAAAACCTGTCTACCAAGCACACAGCTTGATCAGCAACTCCTTGGTTAATTTAAGGAAAAAATAACACTGACTATAAGCCATGGGTGTTTAAGGTCTTTGTACTTGTTGCCAAGTTTACATTGGAGAGATGTTTAACATAGGTAGTTAAAGACATGTCGTGAGAACATATTAACTACCAAAAATCCAATAATAAATAGAAATCAGCTGTTTCTCAGTTTGTAGCCATGATAAACCACACCACAGACATTGGAAATAGTAAACTGCTTTTGCAAGAGTATCAGTGGTGACCAAGAAGATGGCAATAAATTGCTATGTTCCTAGACAGTAAAAACAAGGACAATGGCCCCTGACTTTATGATGTGGCATTCTCTTTTATGGATATAACAGGTCATGCTCCCATTCCCCACAATGCCGGCAATGCACATGATTGATTGGACAATCTGACTGTTCAAGGAGGGGAAAACCCATGTAAGGAAATTGTCGAACCACTGCATAAAGTACTCATGAAAAATGTGATTCTACCCAGAAAGAAGGCTGCAGCATGATGGCTGATACATTGACCTTCCATACAGTGTTCTTGTCACTTGGAGTTCATGCTACCACATATTTTATTTCTTTTAATGTGTGGTACTAAGGAAATTATTATGAAGAATATTGGTTTTATAAAACAATATTCCTGAAGAAACTTTAAGTTTCGGTTGACACTTTGTTCTTGAGTTTCAAAGTATGTGATAATGTTTTCTGGCTTATACCATATGAGACATCATGTATTTTCTGTTTCTTAGATAATTCATTTTGAACATTCCCAACATATAAAAATTAAATTACTTCTTAATTTTTCTTTTAATTGCTCAATGGCAGATGTCTTTTCTTCCTTTTATGAAAAATTTTAAAATATCGATTATCTAATTCTTTTATTGATAAATCTTGACTAACATGATTCAGTGCTAAACTTTATGATTTATGATTGACAGTTGCTTCTCAGCGAGGTTGACTTGTATATATTATTCCACACAATTGTCTTTAATTTCTGAAGGGAGCAGAGTTTTCATTTTTGTTTCTCTTTCTGCATTAAGGGCTACTTGGTTTGAGTAATTTGAAGGATTCAGTATATTAACATGAAGGAAGCGGGTGCAAATTGGGATGATAGTCTTCAAGGAACTTTTATTGGCTTCCATTCTATCAAATATTTCCAGATGAAGCAGCCGCACCCATTTGTGAATGCTAAGCTACGAAGTCCAGCAAATAGCCGTGAAGTGCAGGCTTTGCTTGCCCACTTCCGTGCATGTGGAGGCCGCTTACCCCTGGAACCTGCTCAGCAAATCTCATCACCACCATCACAACAGCAAGAGCAGCAGCATCAACAGCAGGATCTACAACCTGTAGATAGCCTTAACCCTATGAATCATCAACACTTGTCTGTGCTGTTCTGCAGCTTCGCACATGAATCCACAAATGCACCAGCATTTTGTGTCAACCCTTGGTAAGCTTTCTTGTTCAAATTATCATCAATAACGTTCATAACAAAGGACAGGGAAAATGACTCATCACTCACCAAAGTTGAAGGCACTGATGAGTGAAAAACATATACAATATTTCAGTTTTACACCTTATTCATGTTTTAGATTATGAGCCACATGGTTTGGGAGGTGTGCACATGCTGAAGGTGTAAATCCGAAATGTTGTATATGTTTTTGTTCGTCATGTATGTTTTTCACTTGTCATGGCCTTCAACTTTGGTGAGTAATGAGTCATTTTCCCTATCCTTTGTTATTTATATTGTCTAAAAATCATTACCTTTTTCCTAATATCATCATTAATAGTATTCTACACATAATAAAAAAAATATAAATTTTAAAAGAGGGTAGCAGTGGCATTCATATGAGAAAATGAGGAATTTATTACATCAGTGATATGTGCGATATTTTTCCCCCAAGATAATGGTGGAAGATTCTTATGAAGAAAACATCTAGGAATCTAATTTATAATTTATAAATATTTTTCTCGGTTAACTAGCCGAGTTAAAGGTGTGTTGTAATTACACTTACAATTGCACAATATTTCGGCGATCTGATTGCGCAATTGTAAGTGTAATTACAACACACCTTTAACTTGGATAGTGACCCGAGAACAACATTTATATTGCCAACGCTGAGAAAGATTGCGTTCTTATATAATTTATAATTGTTGATCTGAAGAAGAATGTAACAATCTGACAGGTATATCAGTCAAGATTTTCTTGATTTGTTCATCACTAATGATAAGTTATTTAAAACCTTCAATCAACAATTTGTCAATAGTTCTTTTAAGTTATTCTCTATTATTATTTGAAAAATTAAAAAAAATATGTTGATAAGAAGCTAAAATATATCTTGTATCAAATAACATTTATTCTAATAATTTGTGTAATAATAACAAATAATGAGGATTGTTGAAATGTATAGTGAAATGGTAGGTGAGATGTTGAAGGTTTATTCCTAAAACTGTGATTTAAATTTAGTAATCATTCATTATAATTTGTTATAATAGACTTCATGTTTAGTGATTCATACGTTGTAATATTTTAAATGTTTCATGGAGAATTCCCTTCAACATTTTTTCTGAACTATCTCTTTTTTTTATGTAATTCCTGAGCTGCTTTATATATATATATATGTATATTTATTTTACATTTAGCAGATCAAGATAACTGTTTCTTTCCATATATATATATGTTGTAATATACCTTAGAATTTCATATAACAAGATTGGTTTACAGAATTGTGAGCTTAGTTGAGTACATGATACCACAGTTTTAAAGTCATTTTCATAGTTAATTCAGGAAATAATTCAAAACTACATTATGTAGCTAATATAGGCAAGAATTCAAATTAAAACAGTAAATTCAAGCAATAAATTTATTTAAACAGTTGTAAAAAAAACTTAACCTGCATGTGCAATATTTGGTTTCATGAAATTTTGCTAAAGTTTATAGTTTTCTTCACTTTAAAAGATATTCGGCAGAATAAATAGCCAGAAGACGATAATGATTGTAGCTAGAGAAACCTACTTTTTTTTTGAGTATATTAAAAGTAATATGCCGGTATAGAAATTTGTCACATAATTTTCTAATTTGAAATTGAAAAATATAGAAAGTCTAGTTGTAGAAAGGAAGTAACGATATTTCTGCTGAAACAATATACTAAAATTTGGGAAAACACAGTTTAATCTAAAGATTGTTTTTTTTTTACATTATATGGTAAAGGCAGACATATGGTTAAAGCAAAGTTAATTGTTTCAGTAATATACCTAAATTCAAGGAAAGGAATGGTATTCAAACTAAAGTTTAATTGAATATAAAGGATTCCTAATAAGTTTCACTTGAATCTAGTAAGGCATTGGATTGAGATAGAATAAAATAAGTTTTGGTGCCAATGACGTTTGGTTAAGATGGCTTGGCTAGAAAGTATTCGCCTGGATTGATATTTACAATAATTCATAGTAAATCAAGGAAAGCAGTGAGAGACTTCAAATTTACACACTAACCATTTTTCAATACGAAAATTTAATGAAAGCTACGTACTTACAAGTCCATATCTTTAATAACTCGGGAAATAGTAATGAGTCAGATTCTACTTTTGGTTTGCATATTTTATTTAATTCCTTTTAAAAATAGGAAACATGCTTTATTTTATATCGGATAAAAGAGCAGATAATTAAGAGTAAAGTACTAGTTGTTTCAGTTTAGTATCTGCAAAATTACAAAAGTTATTAACAAGTCTTAGGAATCGCATTAAAATGATTTTTTTTATTTTTTTTATGGAGAAACTATCAAACCTACAAAAAATTTTCATAAGGATAAAAATTAACGCTTTTTATAAAATCTTGCTATCCTCAAAATTTCAGAACGATAGGAATATTTTTATTCCTCAAGGTAAAGGAATCTGATAAAATCTCAAGCTTGGGAACTGACATTTGATCAATTATCTGGCAGTTCTTGTGAGAAAGCGGACGTCTTTACATTCCCATGGTCCGAGTCTATAAATCCCACGTTTTTCCTCATCCCAGTCTTCAAGAGACAGTAAGAGTGGTACTATGTAGCTTGGTGGTGCAAGTTAGGCGTGAGGCAGGGTAGATGATAATTTTTATGCAAACTGGTGTAACTTTGAGGAGAATGTATGGAGAAAGAAGAACCTCATGTAGCTAGAAAGTCCGCTAGGGGTCGTGAGGTTGGTCTGGCTCAATTGTGTTAGTCGATTTTGCAGTTTATCTTCAGAAATATTGTCTGATGCCATTTCATTTTGTGAATTTGCTAAAGTTTTCAAGAATATCTGCCAGCAATAGACTTTCAACCACCTTTCTTTTTTGGGGGTTTTCTCCAGTTAAGTGGCGACCACAGTAAATTAGCAATGCTAGAGCTGAAAATATCCACGGTTATCCATGGTCACAGTTGAGACTGAAGGTTTTGCACTCAACCCAGTGCAAGCACAGTTCTTACAATATATTCTAGCCAATGTCTTTAACTGGTTTCATGCTAAGACCACCACACGCCAACCAGCTAACCTGTCCGTATTTCGAAAGACATGGTGTAGGAAGCGCAGCGCGCACAGAGAGGTCAATCTTGCAGTCCATGGCAGATACATCTGTTCTGATCAAGAATCACTGTCCAGGTATTCCTAAAGCATAATAAAAGTTGTCATTTCTTTTGCTGTTTCCCCACTTGGCCTACCCAAAAACAAATCTGTGCTACCAACTATCGTTTGCTCAATTGCCATTATGCTTATGCCTGCAGGCTCATATTCATCACCTAACCATACCCTTTACTGTGGATATGATTTCCTAAGTCCCTTCCTGTAAATGTTCATCCTTCTTCCCAAAATCCTACCCATTACCACTTGCCTGTGCTTTTCTACAAATATTCACCTTTGATTCTCCTAGACAATCATATGGCTCTTTCCTATGTGATTTACTTCATTGTAAAACTTGGAGCATACATTTGGCCGCCATTGGACACTAGCACACGTTTACACCTGATTTACCATCTTACCTGACACACTGCACAGGCTTGTATGTAGGCCTCAGTACTAACCAACTTACCATTGAGGCGAATGGCCAGAAGAAAAAAATTTACACTTGCAACATGAACCATCAGTGGCAGTCCTTGACTGTTTCCACAACTCTAACAATATCAACAACTGGGTGTGCAGACTTCCGCGGTCGTTGTCTATGTTAACTTGATTGTCCGGGTTGAACCGCGTCAATTTATGAAAACCTAACATTTTGGCCATCATTTTGTGACCTTCTTAAGAGGACTGTCAAGGCTGGAATCACTGCCTGCTATATATAGCGAGTGCACTAACCGTTCAGAGTGACATCACTAAAGTTGCTGCCACCAGTGTGGCCGGCCCAATGGGGGCTTGCGTCCTGCAATTTTGCTAATCAAGCATGACCATATTTGGTCAAGTTATAGCCCACCGTCCATGTTCATGTTATCTGGCCGCTTTTTAATTTCCAGCACTTCTCTGATATGCTGGGACCACCATCTGCTTTCATGAACCAGTACACTAGTGTCACTAAATAAAATTGCGTGCCCACTGTCAGCCGAATGTTGTGCTATAGCTGATTTGCTGACATCATTATTTTTAAAATGTCTTAAGTGTTCACACAGCCTTTCATTGACTGGCTGTCCAGTGTCGCCAATATACACTTGGCCATAGCTACAGGGTATCTGGTACATACCACCTGTTTACAATTTCTCCCTCCTGTCTTTAACCTTTATGAGCACATCAGAAATCTTCCTCAGTGCTCTGTATATCGGACTGATATTTTTCTTCTTTAGAAGATGGCCAATTTTATCCGTCACCCCCTGAAAGTATGGCAATACTGCCATGGAACTGACTGTTTGTCCTCTGGCTTCAACATCCGATACTGGGGCAAAATGTAGTGCTTGAGGTTCAAGCCTTGCGGTGGCCTTATTGATAACGTTAAGGCTGTAGCCGTTGGCCAGAAACATCTCCTTCAAAATTTCTTTTTCAGTGGCTATGCTCACTTCGTCACTGACTTTGGAAGCACGAATGGTTAAAGTTTTAAAAATTCTGCGTTTCACTGCGGGATGGTGATGAGAGGCTGCATACAAATAACAATTCGTGTGCGTGGGTTTGCGATAAACTCCGTGGCCCAGGGAGCCATCTTCCTCCTGCCTCAGGATCACGTCCATAAAGGGAAGTTGTTTGTCCACGTCAACCCCGAGGATATTTTCAATTTCAAAACCACCTCTGCATAACCTCACTCGATACACCTTGCATCGTTTGAGTGAAAGAGAAGACATCGTGGTGTTACCCGCTGACAAAGGTAATTCTTCAGTGGTTAAGTATGTGGAAGTTAGAAGCGTTATTGCAAGATGGAACGTATGGAAAGCTGCCAACAAACACTCTCCAGAAGATTCAATATAACGTTGCAACTAAATTACGGGAAACACCTCAATGGAACCGGAGGTCAAAAGAAAATTAACTACGCCAATTCAACTGATGCCACGACTGTACTGCCTTCCGAAGATACGCAAGGACAGGGTGCCGTTACGAAAAATTGTAAGCACTTTACAGGCTCTGACACATTCGCTGGTTAGATATATGGCAGATAAGTTAAAGATTCTGACTAACCCTATTTTTACAATTCAGAACTCGGCTGGTTTTATAAATAGGATTAAGGACATACGTCTGGAAGACAATGGCATACTAATAAGTTTCGACTGTTTACAAATGTGCCAATTGATGAAACCATCAGTATTGTCAGGGAACGACTAGATATTCTCAGCTGCCGGCAGAATGGGTGTTACTAACTGAATTCTGCCTTAAGACTATTTTCTTTCAATACAAGAATGACATCTACAAACAGAATGAGGGAGCAGCGATGGGTTGCCCACTGTCTCCAATCATGGCCGATGTGTTTATGGAGGCATTTGAGGCTGAAGTGGTCAATAATCACAATCTAAAACCTTCTTTATGGCTGCGTTACGTGGGTGACACATTTGTTATCTGGCCCCATGAGCGAGAATCCCTCCAGGCTTTCTTCCTAAACTTAAACAGTGCTCACAACAAAATTAAGTTCACCATGGAAGTTAGGTGGACAAACTACTTCCCTTTATGTATGTGATCGTGAGACAGAAGGAAGTTGGCTTCCTATGCCACAGAGTTTATTGCAATTAATGGTACTGTCCTTAGAATGGTACTGTCCTTAGAATGGTAGATTCTGCTGAATACCTTGGGGTAACAATTCGTAATGATATGTCATGGAATGAGCATATCGAGAATATAATTGGGAAAACAAATTGTATGCTCCGATTTCTAGGTCGTAACTTAAAACAGTGCACTCCGGAAGTTAAATCGATTGCATATAAGTCACTAGTGCGTTCTCACTTAGAATACTGTTGTTCTGTATGGGGTCCCCATCAAAAGGGGTTAATGGAGGCATTAGAGAAAGTACAAAGAAGAGCCGCCCAATTCATGATGATATATAGTTGGAGGGAAAGTGTAAGTGTGATGTTGAAGGAGTTAGGTTAGGAAGACCTGGAACACTGAAGGCGTTGCTCTCGAAAGAAGCTAATTGAAAAATTCACGACTGACATATTTTGGATGACAGCAAACAAATATTGCCACCAGCAACATTCGTATCTCAGAAAGACCATGAAAATAATAGAAATCAGGAACAAAACTGATTCTTTTCTGTATTCATTTTTTCCACGAGCGATTAGGGAATGGAATAGAAAAGATTTACCGGGTGAGTAAACTTAAAATCTGAAAGGAGTAGCTTTCGATAAAGCTCTCCGGCCATCCTCATCTGGGTTTTCCATGGTTTTCCCAGATCACTCCATGTGAATGCTGGGATGGTTTCTCACAATAGCCCATTGGCACCTCCTGCCACATCCCGTATATCCCTAACAAACTATTACCCTTTCGGATATGTGCAATGCACCCTCCACCACACACTTTTAGTGAATCGCGGAGTAATAATAATAATAATAATAATAATAATAAAGCCCCCACACACGAATCGTTATTTGCATGCAGCCTCTCACCACCATCCAGCAGTGAAACGTGGAATTTTTAAAACTTTAACCGTTCGACCGTTCGTGCTTCCATCATCAGTGATGAAGTGAGCATAGCCACTGAAAAAGAAATTTTGAAGGAGATGTTTCTGGCCAAAAGCTACAGCCTTAATGTTATCAAAAAGGCCACCACAAAGCTTGATCCTCAAGCACTACCTTTTGCCCCAGTACCGGATGTTGAAGTCAGAGGACAAACAGTCGATCCCATGGCAGTATTGCCATATGTTCAGGGGGTGATGGATAAAATTAGCCGTCTTAAGATTCTCTTTTTTAGGTAAGGGTGTCAGGGATTGGAATGAGTTACCAAGATAAATGATGAATAATTTACCGAAAACTTTGAAAGAATTTAAAGATAAAATTTGTAGTGGGCAAATGTAGGTGGATGCAGTATAGGGGGAAAATGGTGTCGCATTTCATGTCACACTTCATGTCGTATTTCTTCGGTTCGGTCGTATTTATCTTTTTATGAAGATTGTTGTTCTACTTTATGTTGCTTTTCTTCCGATGTCACCTTTCATTTGTAGTCCGTGCCGATTTGATTTTTACTTTATTAAACTTTTATTTAAACTAGACGACCCGTGCGAAAATTTCGCGAATAAAATGCGATGAATAGTGAGGTTGAATATAATGTCACCAAGTTCAGTCATTACTCTTCATACTCCTACTTCATTTATCGATTTTGGTTAGAAATCCAGGGAGATAAATGGCTCGAAACACAAAAAACGTATTTTAGAAATATTGACATTTTTGCGCTTTATGTGTCGTATTACGAAAAATTCCTTTCTTAGAATATAATGTTACCACGGCGGAAACCTTATTCTTTAATACGATATGTCATTTATATATATCGATTAGATATCAAGGGAAATATAAGGCTCGTGACACAAAAATACGTTGTAGAACAATTTATACTTTTTCGCTTTAATAGTTGAATTCCAAACACTTCTTTCTTAAAATATGATTTCAGCAAAGCTGAGACATTATTCCTCGCAATCGTACTTGATTTATCGATTTTGAATAGATATCAAGGGAGAAAGTTGGCTAAAACCGGAAATAAGTTCCGCCGAAACTTTTAAAGACAGCATGAACGTTTTTCGTAAAGACAGATTACATTCTCATGGAGGTGGGGTATTTATAGCTGTGAGTAAATTCCTCCCATGTAATGAAATAGAAGTTGATACTATCTGTGAAATTATATGGATTAAACTCAATGTTGCGGGGTCAAAACTCGTCATAGGCGCCTTCTACCGTCCACCCGATTCTGACATAGCTATCGCCGAGGAATTAAGAAGTAATGTTAACAGTATAGCTAGCCGTTTTCAGGATCATGCTATGATTCTGGGAGGCGACTTCAATCTGCCTTATATCGACTGGCGAAATTATGTTCACATTACTGGTAGCAGGGATAAGGCAGCTTCTGAAGTAATTCTCGATTTATTCTCCGATAATCATCTCGAGCAGCTAGTGAATGAACCTACGCGGTGTCATAATGGTAGCGAAAACATTTTAGATTTGCTAGTTACTAACAGGCCAGAATTATTCACCGACATTTCAACGACCACTGGAATAAGCGATCACAAAGCGGTAATTGCGACTATCAAATTAATGACCAAGCGAAAAAGGGGAAATGGGCGGATTGTATACAGATTCAGTAAGGCCTCAAAGGAGTGTTTTAGAACCTACCTGAGGAATAATTACCATAACTTTAAGTTAACAAAGGACACCGTTGAAGAGATGTGGCATCGATTTATACATATAATCAAGGAAGGTATGGAAGTACATATACCGAAGCGGAAAATAAATGGGGAGAATGATTCACCGTGGTACACATGCGAAGTCAAAAGATTACTCAAAAACAAAGAAGGATACATGCACGCTACAGAAGGAAGAGGTCTCGCAGCGATTTAGAAACCTTGGCTGAGTTAAGACTACGTGTGAAGAATGTGATGCGTGAGGCCTTCAACGATTTTCATTCAAACACTCTCTCTAAAAGTCTCGCAGAAAACCCAAAGAAATTTTGGTCGTATGTTCGTAAAGTCAGTTGTACCAACAGCAATATTCCAACACTAGTTTGCGAAGGGTCCGAGGTTATTGAAAGCCGCGATAAAGCTAATGTACTAAATACTGTATTCAAAAATTCATTTACTGACGAAAATGAGGATAGCATTCCCGTTTTTCCCACGTCGTGTCGAGTTGGAGATGGAATCATTACGAATAGATACTGCAGGTATCATAAAGCAATTAGAGCTCCTAAAGTGGGGAAAAGCACCTGGCCCGGATGGTATTCCAGTAAGAGTATTTTCAGAGTATGCGGCGCAAATCGGGCCATTTCTGTCTGATATATTCAGTAAATCCCTAGAAGAGCGAAAAGTACCTTCAGACTGGAAAATAGCGCAAGTAACTCCGATTTTCAAGAAAGGTGATCGCAGCGATCCTGGAAACTATCGTCCCATATCTATAACATCTGTTTGTAGTAGAGTTATGGAGCATATTATATGCTCGAACATTATGAATTTCCTAGATGAAAATAATTTGCTTACAACAAATCAACACGGATTTCGGAAGAAAAGATCATGTGAAACACAGCTGGCCCTATTTACACATGATGTAATGAAAGTTATTGATGCAGGTTCACAAGTAGATGCAATTTTTTTAGATTTTCAGAAAGCCTTTGACTCTGTGCCACACAACCGCCTTTTAGCGAAACTACGAGCGTACGGTATATCGGATCAGCTTTGCGAATGGATAAAGGATTTTCTAACTGGTTGATCGCAGTATGTCGTTGTTGAAGGAGAAAGTTCTTCTAATCTAGATGTCACATCGGGTGTACCTCAAGGAAGTGTAATAGGACCACTTCTTTTTTTAATTTTTATAAACGATCTCGGAGACAAAGTGAAAAGCCTTTTTAGATTGTTTGCTGATGATGCGGTTATTTATAGGGAAGTAAGGAATTTGGCCGATTGTTTAGCAATTCAGCGTGATCTGGATGTTATTTTGGCATGGTGCGCTGAGTGGCAACTCACACTAAATTGTAAAAAGTGTAAGACAATGAGCATAACTAACAAAAAGAATCCAATTGTTCATAAATACGAGGTAAACAGTTCAGTTATTGATGTGGTCGATTCTATGAAATATTTGGGAGTAACAGTACAAAGGAACATGAAATGGGACTTACATATTAATACGTTGGTAGGTAGAGCTAATTCTAGGCTGCGGTTCCTAGGTCGAATTTTGAAAAATTGTAATGAACAAACAAAGGAGATAGCGTACAAATCTCTTGTACGTCCACATTTGGACTATTGTTGTGCCATTTGGGATCCGTTTCGTAAGGGGCTGATTGAGAGTACAGAGAAAGTACAGAAAAAGCCGCTCGATTCGTGACCGCTTGCTACAGTCCTTATGAAAGCGTTACGGAACTGATTAGTAAACTAGGCTGGGAGTCTCTGGTAGATAGACGACGCACGTTTCGTATAAACTTCTTGGTAAACATGCGTACTGCCACTTTCACTTACGAGTGTAGTGAAATACTTCGTTCACCAACCTATTTGGGTCGGCATGACAGGAAAGATAAAATTAGAGAAATAAGGTGCCGCACTGATTCTTATATGAATTCCTTTTTTCCTCGTACCATTAGGGATTGGAATGCACAACAAAGAGATTAGGTTTGGTGCTGAGCACCCTCTGCCACCCACAGTTTTGTGATTTGCAGAGTATATATGTAGATGTAGATGTAGATAAGTGGTTCGAGACACAACAAACGCATTTTAGAAAAATTGACTTTTTTGCCTTTTATGGGTCGAATTACGAAAAATGGATTTCTTAAAATATAATGTTACCACGGCGCAGACCTTATTCTTTAATATGATACCTCATTTATCTGTATCGGTTAGATATTAAGGGAGATATATTGCTCGTGACACAAAAATGCGTTATAGAAAAATTTATACTTTTTCCCATTAAGGGTAAAATTCCAAAAACATTATTTCTTAAAATATGATGTCACAGAGCTGAGACAATACTCCTCATAATCCTACCTCATTTATTCTTTTTGGTTTGATATCCTGGGAGATAAATGGCTCAAGATACAAAAAACCCATTTAAGAAAAATTGACATTTTTGCCCTTTAAGGGTCGAATTACGAAAAATTCCTTTCTTAAAATATAATGTTACCAAGGTGGAGACCTTAATATTTAATATGATACCTCATTTATCTAAATCAGTTAGATATTAAGGGAGACAATTGGCTCGTGACACAAAAACGAATTGCAAAAATATTGATACTTTTGCCCTTTAAGGGTTGAATTCCGAAAAATTTCCGTCTTAATATATAACGTCACTGAAGCGGATATCTTAATCTTTAAAATGATAGTTCATTAAACGATCTCAGATAGGTATCCAGGGAGATATTTGACTCATAACACAGAAAACAGCATTTTAGAAATATTGACATTTTCGCCCTTTAAAGGCCGAATTCCGAAAACTTCATTTCTTAAAATATGATGTGACCAAAGGGAAGACCATAAGCTTTAAAATGACACCTCATTCATTGATTTCGGTGAAGTATGAAGGAAGATACAGGCTTGTTACAAAAAAATACCTTAGAGAAATAATATATACTAGACGACCCGTGCGAAAATTTCGCGAATAAAATGCAATGAATAGTGAGGTTGAATATAATGTCACCAATTTCAGTCATTACTCTTCATACTCCTACTTCATTTATCGATTTTGGTTAGAAATCCAGGGAGATAAATGGCTCGAAACACAAAAAACGTATTTTAGAAATATTGACATATTTGCGCTTTATGGGTCGAATTACGAAAAATTCCTTTCTTAGAATTTAATGTTACCACGGTGGAAACCTTAGTCTTTAATACGATATGTCATTTATCTATATCGATTAGATATCAAGGGAAATATAAGGCTCGTGACACAAAAATACGTTGTAGAACAATTTATACTTTTTCCCTTTAATAGTTGAATTCCAAACACTTCTTTCTTAAAATATTATGTCAGCAAAGCTGAGACATTATTCCTCACGATCGTACTTGATTTATCGATTTTGGATAGATATCAAGGGAGATAAGTGGCTCGAGACACAAAAAACGCATTTTAGAAAAATTGACTTTTTTGCCTTTTATGGGTCGAATTACGAAAAATTCCTTTCTTAAAATATAATGTTACCACGGCGGAGACCTTATTCTTTAATATGATACCTCATTTATCTATATCGGTTAGATATCAAGGGAGATAAATCGCTCGTGACACAAAAATCGGTTATAGAAAAATTTATACTTTTTTCCTTTATCGGTTGAATTCCAAAAACATTCTTTCTTAAAATATGATTTCGCAAAGCTGATACATTACTCCTTATATTCCTACTTCATTTATCGATTTTGGTTCGATATCCAGGGAGATAAATGGCTCGAGATACAAAAAACGCATTTTAGAAAAAGTGACATTTTTGCCCTATAAGGGTCGAATTACGGAAAATTCCTTTCTTAAAATATAATGTTACCATGGCGGAGACCTTATTCTTTAATATGATACCTCATTTATCTATATCGGTTTGATATTAAGGGAGATAAATCGCTCGTGACACAAAAATGCGTTATAGAAAAATTTATACTTTTTCCCTTTAAGGGTTGAATTCCAAACACATTCTTTCTTAAAATATGATGTCACAAAGCTGAGACAATACTCCTCATAATCCTACCTCATTTATTGATTTTGGTTAGATATCCAGGGAGATAAATGGCTCGAGATACAAAAAACGCATTTTAGAAAAAGTGACATTTTTGCCCTATAAGGGTCGAATTACGGAAAATTCCTTTCTTAAAATATAATGTTTCCATGGTGGAGACCTTATTCTTTAATATGATACCTCATTTATCTATATCGGTTAGATATTAAGGGAGATAAATCGCTCGTGACACAAAAATGCGTTATAGAAAAATTTATACTTTTTCCCTTTAAGGGTTGAATTCCAAACACATTCTTTCTTAAAATATGATGTCACAAAGCTGAGACAATACTCCTCATAATCCTACCTCATTTATCGATTTTGGTTAGATATCCAGGGAGATAAATGGCTCGAGATACAAAAAACGCATTTTAGAAAAAGTGACATTTTTGCCCTATAAGGGTCGAATTACGAAAAATTCCTTTCTTAAAATATAATGTTACCATGGTGGAGACCTTATTCTTTAATATGATACCTCATTTATCTATATCGGTTAGATATTAAGGGAGATAAATCGCTCGTGACACAAAAACGCATTGCAAAAATATTGATACTTTTGCCCTTTAAGGGTTGAATTCCGAAAACTTTCTGGCTTAATATATGACGTCATTAAAGCGGAGATCTTAATCTTTAAAACGATACTTCATAAAACGGTTTCAGATAGGAATCCAGGGAGATAACTGACTCGTAACACAGAAAACAGCATTTTAGAAAAATTTACATTTTTGCCCTTTAAGGGTCTAATTCCGAAAACTTTCTTGCTTAAAATACGATTTAACCAAAGTGGAGACTATATGCTTTAAAATGACACCTCATTCATTGATTTCGGTTAAGTATGAAGGAAGATATAGGCTTGTGACAAAAAAAATACCTTATAGAAATAATATATATGATAATGAGTAAACTTGTCTGACGATTAATTAACATTTATTAAAGTTCAATCATATGCTTTAACTCCGAAGATTGCAGGTTCTTTTATCAATAACTTCACGTTTGAACTCGTGTCTATGCTCTCACGCTAGCTCTCGTTGAAAGCCAACTGTTACCATAGCAACCTCTTACTGACACAGAGTAATCTGTAAACCCTTGTTCTTCGTTCTGCCACAACCCCTCCCAAGTTTACCATATATTTAAAAGTAAAAAATTATGGTAAACTTTATATGCGGTTGGACGTAAGAACTTTGCATTCTTCGGGATCTTTTTTACAGTAAATGATCACAATTTGCATTCTTATAACTAATAGCACACAGAACAAAACAAAATTCCAATGTCCTGTCACGGTCGCCATGTCGCATTTCATGTCACACTTCATGTCGTATTTCTTGGGTTCGGTCGTATTTATCTTTTTATGAAGATTGTTGTTCTACTTTATGTTGCTTTTCTTCCGATGTCACCTTTCATTTGTAGTTCGTGCCGATTTGATTTTTACTTTATTAAACTTTTATTTAAATAATGAGTAAACTTGTCTGACGAATAATTAACATTTATTAAAGTTCAATCATATGCTTTAACTCCGAAGATTGCAGGTTCTTTTATCAATAACTTCACGTTCCCACTCGTGTCTATGCTCTCACGCTAGCTCTCGTTGATAGCCAACTGTTACCATAGCAACCTCTTACTGACAGAGAGTAATCTATAAACCCTTGTTCTTTGTTCTGCCACAATGGGTGTGTAGGGAAATTACCATCGGAGCCTGTGCTCCATTGAAATTAAATTAAAAGAAAAATATCCATCCAATATACAGAGCATAGGAAGATTTCTGATGTGCTCATAAAGGTTAAAGACAGGAGGGAGAAATTGCAGACAGGTGGTGTGTACCCGATACCCTGTAGCTGTGGTGAAGTGTATATCGGTGAGACTGGACAGATGGTTAATGAAAGGTTGTGTGAACACATAAGACATTTTAAAAATAATGATGTCAGCAAATCGGCTATAGCACAACATTCGGCTGACAGTGGGCACACAATTTTATTTAGTGACACTAACTGGTTCATGAAAGCAGATGGTGGCCCCGGCGTATCAGAGTAGCACTGGACTGTGGGCTACAACTTGACCAAATATGGCCATGCTTGATTAGGAAAGCGCTGGACACAAGCCCCCACTGGACCGGCCATGCCTGGTGGCGGCAACTTTAGTGATGTCACTCTGAACGGTAAGCGCGCTCGCTATATATAGCAGGCAGTAATTCCATCCTCGACAGTCCTCTGAAGAAGGCCACAAAATGATGGTCGAAGCGTTAGGTTTTCATAAATTGATGTAGTTCAACCCAGACAACCAAGATAATATCAACAACTGGTTTACAGCGGGTTTCTCTGGATGCTACACCCTTTATAAACTCCGCAGGTACGAAGGGGCCTACCAACATATTCTTGACATCAGTCATTCCTGTGGACTTGAGCTTCGGTAAGACCAATTAATAAACTTATCACATTTTATACATTTTCATTTGTATTATTATTATCATCAGGCTTTTACAGCCACATTTGAGCACTTTAGTCAATCATTTTCTGGTCATCTCCTTAGCCACATGCATGCTCCATTCTTTCCTAATTGTTCATTCGTTGTGACCTTCGTCTTTCCTCATCTGTAAATACCCTCTTCATCATGTGTTGTTTATCTATTTTTGGTTTAAGTCTTATTTTCTTGTCTTTGAATGATCTGCAGAACAAAACAGAAAAACTCAAAAAATGTAGTGTTATTTCTAGTTCTTCCATATTTGTATATTATACATAAATTACATTTTACTGATACAAATTATTTTTTGTTTATTTATTACTTCTTACATTATTTTTCAAAGATTATACTTCACATAATTATTGATTCTCTACTTCTATCACCATCACTTCCATCCCCACACTGCCTACCTTATTAATCTCTGGCTTGAGTCTTGTGGTGAATCTCAGTGTGTACACATCTCATCCACTTGCCATATGTCTCACCTTTAAACATTATTAAGGTTTATACTGGAATATACAAGGGTGGCCCAGAAATTAATGCACCACATTTTTTCTCAGCCCCCAACCATGGTATGAATGGGAAACTTTAGTTATGAATTCTTTGAAGTTTTCAGAGTGTGCGCACAAAATTTCCGTTTCTTCCAACAAATGGCGTACTTGCAGCAATAGTTCAACATGGCATCTGTGAGTGATGTACGTTATAAGCAGCGTGTCATCATTGAATTTCTCATTGCGGAGCAAGAAACAGTTGGAAACATTCACAAACATTTATGTGCAGTTTATGGAGCATCAGCAGTTGACAGATTTATGGTTAGTCACTGGGCACAGAGGGTGAGGCCATAAGAAAATGGTTCTGCATAGCTCCAAGATTTGCAGCGGCCGGGAAGGCCACCCATGGCTGTGACACCTAACAAGATGCATCATGCTGATGTTCTCATTCGAGAGGACCGACACATAACGACTCAGCAGTTGACACAGGACCTGTCAATTAGCAAAGGAATTGTGGGTGAAATCGTCAGTGCTCTTGATTATGCAAAAAAAAAGTGTTCATGTTGGGTTCCCTGCCGTCTTTGGAACAACACAAAACTCTCAGAAAAGCATATCTTCTGAGTTGCTGCAATGTTTTGAAGCTGAGGGGTAAGCCTTCGTGTCCTGGATTGCCATAGGTGATGAAACCTGGGTTAACCATTTTGAGCTCGAAACAAAACTGCAGTGAATGGAATGGTGCCATCCTGACTCCACAAAAGAAAAAATCAATGCAACTGCTTCAGCTAGTAAGTTCATGATAACTGTGTTTTGGACTGTGATGGTGTCATACTCATTGATGTGATGCCGAGAGGCATCACCATTAATTCTGAGGCATATGTGAATTGGACACCATAACAGCCCAGGTGATTTTTTGCCTCACGATGATAACACACGCCCTCACACTAGTTTGAGGACATTGGAACACTTCACCAAACAGGGTTGGACAGTGTTACACTATTCACCGTATAACTCGGACCTAGCTCCCTCAGACTTTCACTTGTTTGGACCATTGAAGAATGCAATTCGTGGGAGACATTTTGAGGATGACGAAGAGTTGATTCGCACAGTGAAGAAAATGACTTTGTGAACAGAACAAGGAGTGGTACCGCTGGGGAATACACACACTTGTGTCTCGCTGGAGGAAGGCCATACAATGGGAAGAAGATTACGTGGAAAAATAGGGAGTATAGAAGAAACATCATTCTTTCTTGTGTATAAGTTTCATTGTGTCCAATAAATAATTGTTGAAGAAAAAAAATTGGTGCATTAGTTTCTGGGCAATCCTCATAATATTCTTGTTTGTGATTGTCAATGCCATACTGTCTTCATCTGTGGTGAGTGATGAATTTACTTTCCATTACCTTCAATTGCACAGTAGTTTTTACATTTTCTGTATTATCAAAATTATCACCATCAAAATGTTAAAAAACCTGACCATTTTCAAAAATAAAAAATTACCATCTTCTTTTCAGGGACAAAAAAAAGGGGGGGGGGACATTCCCTTTCATGTAATAAATAATATAACCCATAGTACTCCAACGTTTTTGGGTTGCAATCCTCTTTTTGAATCAGTTGTACTGATATTTAAGTATTATAACAGGTATTTCTGCTCGCTTTACCAAGGTGTTATGTACCTTGATGGAAGTATGAATTTCTGTATGAAAACAAATTGGGCTCTTTCCATCGTAACAACAAAGTGGTGTTCCTGTCTGCCTTCGCTGAGGCTGAATCATAACCCTGGGAGACTGTCGTACGAGAGACGAGTAAATTACTCCTGAGTTTCTACGAAAAATATAAATGTGGAATTTATACATCCTCTCCGTATACCGTTTTAGATTATTAAAATTCGAAATATGTATCTTAATTTTATAAAGTTTAGGCTAACATATTTGCATTCTTGAATTAACTATTCTCCCAATCTTGATTTAATTACAACATAATCACATAGATGTGGCCAAGAGTTTTAATCTTCTCGTTGCTAGTGTTGCTGTTTTCGTTATTAGATTCTAGATCTTCAGTTTCCATGATGTAATCATGTAACAAATGTCAATTTAATTTATTTCACTATAAGGCCAACACAAACTAAAAAGTGGTACTATTTTCCTTGTAGTAAAAATGTTACATTATAAAAATCATAGATGGAATTATAAATGAGTTGTGAGCACTGGTTTTCAGACGTAAAATACAAACGATACACAACTGTGGTGCTCCTGCTAACACTGACATCATATCTAGCTTAACAGTTATATATGCATTCCATTTGCTGTTCGCATTACCTAATTTGTTCCCCATTCGACTCGCCGAACATTCAAGTATGGTGTGGCAGGAAATCAAACAAATGAAATGACATCAACAACCAATGTAATGGATTAAGGTTGATAGAAATTCAGTTCAACGGAAGTTCTGAAGACAATAATTTTTTAGGTTAACTTAAAAGTTACAATTTTTTAATTGTTTTTAGCTTTATTAACTAACAATTATCTCTTTTCTTCCTTGCTTGGTCTACCTCCTTTAAAAGGCCATTTAGGGAAACAATAAGTGAAGCAGAGAAAAACTGACATAAGAGCAACCAAATTACTGTTGACAAAAGTTTCCTTTATCACTATCATTATTTAATTTGCATGCAGATGGTGTCCATATATAAATGAAATATGGATTATTACAAAAATGTAATAAAAAAATTACCTACCTTGTATTTATTATTTGCATATGATCAAACATAGTCTACAAAGATAAATTCACAAGTATAAGATTGTGGTGACAATGAAAGTGCCGTTAGACAATAAAAATGAGGAAGGGCAGTGAAAATATCCTATCACTTATCACAGATGAAGGCAGGAGAGCCATACGAAGATGATAACACAAACACACTTTACATGCAGTAGGATGTTGTGTGTGCACATCCCTCCTTGCCCAATGGCTCAATTCTACATACATGAATAAGGTTTTTAAACCAATTTGTTCAAGTTTTCCGGTTCTGTGTTCGTCTGGACCTCCTACCTTCAATGGTGGGTTATTTTCCCGATCCTTCCTTATTTACGAGGGTCAGTCAAAAAGTAATGCCTCCTATTTTTTTTTCTACGTTTAATTGTCAGGAAATTTAAATGCAATTACATAGGTTGAAAACCACAACATTGTGGATCATTTTGTCATTTTTCAATGTAATCTCCGCCCATCTCTACAGTTTTGGTCCATCTTTGAACAAGGGCATGTATCCCAGCACGGTAAAAATCACAGCTCTGCTTCGTAAGCCATTGACGCACGGATGTTTTGACGGCCTCCTCATCTTCAAAATGAATCCCACGATGAGCTTCTTTTAGTGGCCCGAACAGATGGAAGTCTGATGGTGCCAGGTCAGGGCTGTATGGGGGATGAAGCAAAACTTCCCATCCAATTTTGACAATCTCGTCAGAGGTGTGATGACTGGTGTGTGGTCTTGCATTGTCATGCAAAAGAAGAACATCTGCCATTGATTTTGTTGGGCGAACTCGCTGAAGACGTGCTTTAAGTTTTTTGAGGGTTGTGACGTATTGAACAGAATTTATTGTGCATCCCTGCTCCAAAAAATCAACCAGAATCACACCCTCTGTATCCCAGAAAACTGTTGCCATAACTTTCCCTGCCGATCGCACAGTTTTGAATTTTTTCTTCCTCGGCGAGCTTGTGTGACGCCACTCCATTGACTGCCTCTTTGATTCGGGTTCAAAAAAATGCACCCATGTTTCGTCCCCGGTCACAATTTTTTCAGAAACTCATCTCCCTCCAAACGGAAGCGCTGCAAGTGTTGGGAGGCTATTGTTTTCCTTGCCTCTTTATTCTGATCGGTTAACATTCTTGGAACCCACCGTGCACAAACTTTTGAGTACCCCAATTGTTTAATAATCGTGATCACACTGCCTTTACTAAGAGAAATAATGCGACACACTTCATCTGCAGTCACCCGACGGTCACCACGAATGATGTCATCAACTTGCTGAATGTTGTGTGGAGTCACTGCACTCACCGGCCTGCCGCTCCGCTTTTCGTCAGTCAACGGTGTTTGCCCTTCAGCTTCCTTACAACGACGAACCCATCGTCTAACAGTGCTGACATCCACTGTCACAACACCATACACCTTCTTCAGTCTTTCATGAATGCGTATGGGCGTTTCACCTTCTGCATTCAAGAATTCAATCACACAACGCTGTCTCAAACGAGCATCGATGTCGGCCATCTTACAAACTTCTGCTGTGCTGCCACCTGTTGACACAGAAAGTTACTACGGCAGTGGATTGCAGAAGAAGGTTTGAGGAATGGCGCCAAATTCAAATTTTTCACTTAACTTAATTTTTTTAAGTAGAAAAAAAATAGGAGGCATTACTTTTTGACTGACCCTCGTAGTATAAGATAGAAAAATCAGTAGACCAACCAAAACACAAACAGAAAATAATTTTAAAAGTGAAAAGTTTTAACAGAATATGTTTGTGTTGGGTAAGTTGCAGATTTTAAATAATTTTGGTATATTTATAGTATAGTATAAATAATATTAAATATATAGTTTTTAAATTCATAAATTGTAATAAATATATGGTAAAATTAAAACAATATTACAAAGAAATGCCAATATTAATTCTGTTATAAAATTTTACAAATTTATGACCATTTTCATATTGTTAGACCCTGACATAATTTTGGGATTCAGGTGATCAGACAGAATATCTAAAGCTTGGGATTCTTTATTGTCATTCATTGTCGTAGGCCTGCGTCTGTGCTGACCTGATTCATTGTTGCAATTCTGCCCTGATGCTGCCTCACAGTAAGAAGAGTTGTGGCCACACTGCCAAAAGTATCAGGCTTCAATTTCAAAATAATTTTCTCGGTGTCAAGATGGCCTAGAATCTTGCATTTTTCGGAATGCCACTAGCACTTCTTTTGCTAATTAAAAAAACAAAAAACAAATAAAGGATGCAGAAGAAAAAATTAGTGCTCTTGTACTTGTTTTGGGAGTGAAATATGGATTTATATAATATACTGGATACTTGAAGATAATATCAATTTCAGAAATTTTATGGACTCCAATGATTTTGAATATCTTTTGGGAATGGTCAGAAGCCGGATTTCCAAACAAAAGACAAACTTCAGACAATTTATTTCTCCCGTTAACAAGCTGGCTGCCATACTCAGATTTCTTGCAAGTGGAGATTCTTAGAGAAGTTTATTCGTGTATACCTTCTAAATTTTGAAACGGGTGATATCGTATTTTGTACACTGTTTGAAGTTGCCATATTTTTCTGTTAAAAAGCAGAAACTATACAGCTCAAGTAAAATTCAAACTAAAGAAAAGTGTGACATTATTCCCCAAGAAGTTTGCAAAATACAATTCCATGGAATAACTAAATTTGGTGGTAGGAACTTGGCGAAAAAATTGTATATTCCAAAGCACAATTACTATCAGAATGTAGTTGCCAAGTTAGAATTCTGTGATTTTTAGGCATTTTGCATTGGGAGAAGAAACTACTGTTGTGGTTGCTGAACTGAAGGAGTCTGACTTGAATATAAGCTCTTTTGTTTACTTACAGTGCTTGTGATTTCCTTTTTTAAAATTTTATTTCCTCTTTTATTGCTTTGAACCTCATCAACTTCGTCATTAAAGGACCTAAAGGACTGGAATGAATTTGTCTATAGCCTTTTGAAGAAACCATCCTGGCATTCACCTGGAGTGATTTCGAGAAACGAAGGAAAACCGAAATCTGTATGGGCGGATGGGGATTCAAACCTGCATCCTCCCGAATTCCATGTGCGAGCCTAATCACTCAGTCACCACACTCGGTGGGCCACTGTTATTTCTTTGTCAGGCTTGGAACTAGTTTTCAAAGAATTTGCAATTTAATCACCATAAAATATTTTAACTATCCTCTTGATTGAGTTTTGTTCATAACAACCAACAAAGATTTATTTCCGAACCAAGAGCATTTTTTGGGAGAAGTTCCACTTTTCTTCTACAAATTCAGTTTTCTATTTTGGCCACTAAAACTTTAATTTTATCCACTACCTGCATAGTACAATCTGATTTCATATCCTGTTTCAAAACCAAACAGATCAAATGTGGATGTTCGAGGGAAGTAAAGGAATTGGGTTACAAAACTTTTGTCAGACCATTGCTTGAATATGGTAGTGTAGTATGGGACCCACATTTTGAGTATCAAATACAGGAGTTGGAGAAGGTGCAAAGAAGGGCTGCTAGATTTGTTTCTGAAAATTATCGCAGAACGCAATCAGTAACAGATATGATAAAAGAGCTGGAGTGGGACTCATTGGAAGACAGGAGGAGGGTGAAGAGGGTCATGGGAGTGTACAAGGCATATATTGGCGATGAGGCATGGAAATGTATTGTTGTAAAAATTAAAAGTAATGCATGGAAGGGAAAAGATGACCATGACCACAAGCTTGCACTCGGCACAAGGGTGTCAGGGATTGGAATAAGTTACCAAGAGAAATGATGAATAATTCACCAAAAACGTTAAAAGAATTTAAAATTAAAATTTGTAAAGGTTAAATGTAGGTGGACGCAGAAAAGGGGGAAGATGGGTGTTTACAGAAATTGCCACCGGAGCATGCGCTCCATTGCAATTTAATTTAATTGAATTTAATGTTCCCAAAACTCAGATTTTTGATTGGTTGAAAAATAAACTTGTTGCTCCACAAATGGCTCATAAAATTTTAATGAATTAAGTTAAAGAAGAGAGATAAACAGCACATGAACTAATTTAATTTAATTTAATTGCAATGGAGCACATGCTCCGGTGGCAATTTCCCTACACACCCAACTTCCCCCTATGCTGCACCCAACTACATTTGTCCTCTACAAATTATGCACAATACAGACCATGTGTTAGTTTGCTTCCAATTCAGTTCTTTGAAAACCTTCAGTGAATTAGGAACACATCCACACTGCACATCAAGTGTCAGAGAACCACCATTTCGAATGGTATGCAAATATTTTGCACCACAACACCTGAAATTCAGTATTCAATGTTGCAAAAACAATTGATGTTGGGTTATTCGTCATGACTCATTGTCGTACTCTCTCCTGAGACGCAGTGTGTACAGGGCTTGGGGATATCGGGCAAAAACTAGGCATAAGGTGTCTATTTGACAAATTGCGAGACCAAAAGAAGATGGATTCATCAAATTAAATTGTTTGATTACCACAGAATATGGATAATATTGTAAAACAATAATGCAGCAGGGAAATAGTACAGGGAACACCTATAGAAAATTGGACAACCAATTTTTGAAACTTAAAGATTGAATAGTCTTAAGAAATTGATCATAATGACAAATGGTAATACATAGTATTTTAAAAGCTATTGTTAGGTGCTATGCTATTGCCGGGGGCTAGCAACACTTTGCCTAAACTGTGAACAATTAAATTTATGACCCGTGTAGCCTTCTGGTACCCTAATATTTAATAAAATAATTACCCTGTGTTTTGTATTATAAACCCCAAACGCAAAGGGTACAATAAATAAGTTTACTTGACACAGTTTTAGGATCACAAAGTACTTGTATTCTTCAAAAGTTCTCTCTTACATTGTTTGTACCAGAATTACAAATAAAGCCTCGGACAACAGTTCCATTGAAGATTGTCAGATTAAGCACATTCACTCATGAAGACAAACACTCACTAAGTCCCACTAACTTTAGTGAGATAACGATTATGGCTTGTTAAGTTCTGCCGCAACAACTACCCACGTGTAGCAGTTCGTTCTGCAAACTGGCGCCAAGTTAACTGTTTGAAAATCACTGAAAGACTGGTCATTTTCAAGATGGCTGCAGGTACTTTTATCAACTTTCCAATTTCTTTGACATCAGCAAAGTCTTTTGAAAATTAATATCGCTCAATGTCCTGAATAGTTTAACTTACAAATTAATACATGGACTTCCTGCAAACGTATCCTATCTATCTTAATTTAATTCAACCTTCAAAAGAGTTTCAATAAGATTAACCTTGAGGTCTCTTACATCATCAGCTAGTCGCAACTTGCCGCACTTCCTCAACAATTCACGACAATCTATCTTCAAAATCTTAATTATCTTACCAATGCTTAAATTTTTTTACAGAAACCAAGGTCTATTTTTAATACTCTAAATTTAAGCTGTCCTCTGATATTAATTTTTTCAATTTTATCTCTTTTAGTTAAAATCTTTATTTTTTCTTCTTAATTAAAAGTGGTAATTAAATCTGGCCTAATTAATTAACTTTACTTTCAAAATATGCCAGGCGATACTGGCTATAGCTGGTGGTAAGAGATTGTCTGTAACTTTACTCAATTCAATTTTGAATCTTAGATTTTAGCTTTCCTCTGGGTGGGTTAAAATGAAAACAAACCAAATTATCTTTAAAACTAAATTTTTCCAGGCATAATGAATACACTTAAAAATCATTCTTATTGAGAGCTTTAGTCATGGAAATGGATGCAGGAAAATCTGTTGAAAACTGCTTTATGTGAAATTTCTATCTCCTACATAAGCAACTTCAAAATCGAACTACAGAGTATATTACTACTGGGAATGGTTAGTAGAAATTCTTTTGCTGAGCTAATAGGTACCTTACACTATACTGGTGGTTGAGTTGTAATGTTTGCACCTGACATTTAGGGGGGTGTGGGTTTGACTCTTGTCCAGCAAGCCAGATTTCAGTTTGCATTGATCCCTCTAGGCAAATGTTGTGATAACTCCATCAAAAGGCCATGCCTAAATTCCTTCCTCTTCCTTGGCCACAATTTTATTTTGCCTCTGATGGTTGTGACAAACCACACAAAAAATTGCTATAAAAACATAATTATACAAATTTCTATATTTCTCACTGTTTATTTTCATCACATTTTCCTTCGATGTTTGCTTTTTCAGAAGAAAGCACAATTGCTTAATTGTATCAGAACCACATTTCTCACTTATCACTTAATCACATTATAGCTCACAGAGACAAATGATCTTTTGTTTTTTACTCAAGCATTTGAAATTGGTTTGTACTAACAGGAAATCTACAATGTATCCTTTTTACAGGGTGGTAAATATGGACTTCTATGGCCGTAATGACATCTCACTAGGAAGTTTCTTGGAACGGTACTGTTTCCGGCAATCGTACCTTTGTCCCTCGGATACGTGTGACACTCCTATGCTAAGTCATGTACGACGTTTTGTGCATGATGGAGGTTGTGTGCATGTTCTCTTAAAAGGACTAGAACATCCACTTCCAGGGAATAAATCAGAAATTTTAATGTGGAGCTGGTGCAACCTTTGTAACACGGTTAGTGTCTAAAACTTATATACTATTTAATTTCTATAATTCCAACCAATTTTAAGGCTGAAAACAAAATATATGTACATTTTGTTATTGAAGTTGCTCATTGTTGATATTAAATGTTCCCGGAAGGAATCATGAAAGGAATTATCCTTTAACTGACTTCCTTCTCCCTTTTGCAGAAAAAATAGAGATGGAAACAGTTATGAAACTGTTAAAAAAAAAAAAAAAAAGAAAAAAGAAATAGAATCCATTTGGCTTGTTTGGAATTTGTAACTGTCTTCCATTACTTAAGTTGTTGAATCTATATCATTTAAAAATTCAACTATATGTACACACTTGACAATAAATTTTTCAGCGGTGGCCAAATTTATTGTCAAGTGTGTACATCTGATATTGCAGAACTGTTTGATTTAACCCAATAGTCTCTTACTGTGCCTTCATTTGACTGTTGTCATATTTTTTGCATAGTAATAATAATATAATTTTTCTTTCATAAAACTTACACTCAAGCTAATACAGTCCAACAAAGAATCTAGAAGTCATCAGTTTTTGTTGCTCTCTTTCTAATGCTATTTTGAACTACAGCCCAACTTAATTCCTAGTCAGTTCTGAAATGAGCACAATTTTCCCTAAATCCTCCTGAGACACCTTGAGCTTAATAGAAAATCAATCTTGTTAGAAAGAAGATTGTGGTGGCCCAAGAGATTTTTGGCTAAAGTCATAGTGTCAGCCAGAACCAGGGCAGCTGCAACAGAAAATCAAAACAGTTAGAGACTTTGGAATGTGTCGATATAAATAGCAATGACAGTAAAGTGGGTCAAAGCATCAGCAGAATTAAGCTGGAGCATGACGGCACTTGGAAGAATATTGTAGGGAAGCAATCACCACTATTGACTGGAGGTCCTTCCCACTGTTGAATCCAGGGAGGGGAGCAGTTAACAAAACCAAGGTGCACGAGCAGAGAGAGGTCGAACTTGATCAGTCAATTGGGCTGTCTTTCTCTTGCTGCAAGATCGTCTTTGACAGCCATGGAGTGATGGAACTAGGCATGGCTAGAAGAGAGCCACAGTCTACAATGGGAGCAGCCAGCTGGCTATGCCAGCAACAGTCACTATAACAGGTGGGAGAAAGCCACATAATGGGGATGTCAGGCAGTAAACACAAGTAAGGGAAACCATCACATATGGGGGAGTTAAAGGGAGCTATGAAGGTTAACGATTGTATATGTGAGTGATGGAAATAAATTGTACATGTGCATATACCCTTACTGAGAGTCTTATTTATGTATGCTACCACTCACATGACAGAAGTCTTACACACAATTTATATGTTCCCCACGGGAGTGGCAGGGCAAGAAAAAGAAAAAAGATCGCCAGTCAACCACAAGATATTTTACACTTGTTTATCTGGTTAAAATCTAACTATTCACAATTTGTATGTGATCCTAATAGTTCAACAAATTACTTAGAATTGAGCAGATATAACTGGCATATTGGAATTTTGTCACAGTCTCCATACTTGTCTCAAGTTTGAAAATCTTGGGTGGCTTTCCCATTTCATTTAGGCATATTCTGGATAGGTTGCCATTTTCTATTGTAAAACTTCATATTACAAAACAAAATAACACTATTCCCAAATGCATTTGATATTTACTAAAATCACTGTTGCAAATAAGAAACTTACCATATGAGGTGTATTCGACAAGTAAGAGGAATTTTGAACTATCATGGGTTATTTTAGTCCATTTGGCATGATTTTTTCTTTTTTGTGATGGCAGACATGTCTTAAAAGTATCTATACATTTTGAGCTATATTGGATGTTTAGTTTCTTGTTACTGTTAAAAGAATAACATTTGTTTTGATACAGTGGAAATTTTTCTTTTGTATAAATCATGGATAAGAGAATTTGCATTTAATTGTGTTATAAAAATGGATTTAAGTGCTAGAAAGTTTTAGAAATGTTAAATATTGCTTTTGGTGAATCTACTATGAGTAAAAACAAGGGTTTACGAATGGTATAAGCGTTTTCAAGATGGTAGTGAGGACGTTGAAGATGACAAGCAAAAGGGTCATCCTAACAGATCAATAACTAATGAAAACATGAAAAAACTGAAAGAAATGATTATGAACAATCACCGATAACAATTAGAGAAGTTGCTAATAATGTTGGCATATCTATTTTTTCATCTGTTTTGGGTATGAAACATGTTGCAGCAAAATTTGTTCCAAAGGTGTTGAGTTTCGAACAAAAACAGTGGTGAATGGAAGTTGCTCAGGAATCTCTGATTGAGGTCAAAAATGATGCAGAACTTTTGAAACATGTCATGAAAGGTGATGAAACTTGGTTTTATCGGTATGATGTTGAAACTAAGGCTCAGTTGTCTGAGTGGAGGCGTTTTGGATCACGAAGGCTGAAAAAAGCTCGAGAAGTGTGAAGGTTATGCTCACTGTGTTCTTTGATTTTACTGTCACAGTGCACCATGAGTTCTTGCCACAAGGTCAAACATTCAATAGGGAATATTACCTTCAAGTTAAATGTCGTTTGCATGAAGAAATCTGAAGAAAACGCCTGGATTCAAAACAATTGATGGCTTTTGCATCACAATAGTGCAACTGCTCACACATTGTTGCTTTTTCATGAACTTTTGGCAAAAAACAACACTGTAATGATGCCTTAGCCTCCATATTCACCAGATAAGGCCCTGTGTGACTTTTTTCCCCCAAAAATAAAGAGAACCTTCAAGGCCATTGTTTTACAAGCATAGAGAGATTAAAAGTGCATCACTGAAAGAGTTGAAAATTCAGATCAATTTCCAGAAGTGTTTTGGTGATTGGAAGAAGTGCTGGAATAAGTTTATAATATCTAATGGGATCTATTTTGAAGGGTATAACATCGATGTAGATAAATAAATAAAATTTGTTCCAATAAAATAAAAATTCCAGTTATTTTTTTTTTTTTTAACACAAAGGGGCGTCCATAAATTATGCGAGGTAAAATAGGGAAGAGGGGGTCCGTTAAAATTTCACCAAGGTGATTAATTGATTTGAACAATAACTTCATGGCTCTGTTATACTGCTCTGGTAGCATTGTTACTTATATTATTACTTTGGTATTTTAAATCACCATTTCTTGCAGATCCTGTAAGAAACACTCAGTTGTTATGATCTAACCCTCTTGTGGCAGAACAGAAATATTTTCATAAGAAAATTATATTTTTGTTTCCTGAGAGTAGATAGAAATTAATAATATATATATATATATTCTTAGAGAAAAGGAAATAAGATATAAGTTGCTATGGAGATGAGGACTCGTGAGATGTTAGTTATCAGCGTAGATGAGTAGATTGAATGCTTGAGATAATCACTGCCAAAAAAAGAACCTTCATCTTCTGAGAGAAACCAATTTCATTGTAATCCCTAGTAGATTCAAATAATATAAAATAAACCATATAAGTTTGGATTGAAAGAACTGAGTTATTTATAATTATAATCAGTCCATCAAATCAACGATAAACGTCGCAAAGCGTTACACTCTGTAGGGAAACTAACTCTTCATTTCCGTTTCACTGAAATATTAATTGTAGCATAACTTGCTTCTATTTACATGCCTATGTTACCCTCCTTGAAGTTGATGGATCCTAGCGTTCTCTTTAAATGCCTTCACCCATTTAAAACCTCACATTTGTATCCTTAGAACCTACATATGCATTGTAGGTTCATGGTTTTCCACAATATTCTGACGCTGTTATTCTGCATTATAAGAACATGTCTCAAGTCCTAGAAATTTTGTGACCCATTTCAGCTGACTCGTGGAGTTAATAGTGTTCTTGGTGAACAATAAAATTGAGGCATGGCATGCAGATGGACTTAAGTTCCATAGCTATTCCATCATTATTTTGGTTGGTTTCCTAAAATCAGTTCAGATGGATTCTGCAGCAGTTTCTTATTAAAAGGCCATTTCTGATTCCCTAGCCATTCATTATTAACTATCCTATCTCACTTCTGATGAATCCTACCCACCCCCCTCCCCACCCTCCTTCCCCTCTCCCACAATGATAAAAGTCCTGGAAGAACTAAAGACTGAGTACATCCTATTTCTTTTTAGCTTTTTTCTTTTTTTAACACTGATTTCATTAAAATTATCCCTACATGATACTTCATATCCTCAAAACCACCAGAAGGATTTAGAATAGAAGTGCTCCAAGAACATGCTTTAGCAATACTGAACATGGCTTGAATCCATGTCACACATTGTATCTTGGACCTCTACCTACGTTAGTGTTAAAACGGGTAAGAATTCATCTGTCAGATCGCTGTGATTGAAATATTGTGCATTCAAAATTGATGCAGTGAATGGCCCAAGAACTTCTTATTAAGAATTGACATTGCAAAAGGCTCTGTTCTGATATCTTGCTTTTGTTTCCTGAGAAAAACATAGTTCTATATAAACCCTGCCATCATGACTGCAAAGCATCCAACCACACAATACAAAATTTTCACACAGCTTCGAACTTTATCATAATCTGTTGGGTTGAAGAGTTGTAATAAGCATTTTTTTTTTTTTTACCGAGCGTGGTGGTGTAACGGATAGCGTTCTGGCCTCGCATTCGGGAGGACGGCGGTTCGAATCCCGTCCGGGCATCCAGATTTGGGTTTTCCATGCTTTCCCAAATCACTCCAGGCAAATGCCGGGATGCTTCCTTAAAAAGGCCATGGTCAAATTCCTTCCCATTCCTTGCCCCCATCCTTTCCCGTCTCTAAAGACCTCGCCGTTGAGAGACGTAAAGCAGTTAAAAAAAAAAAAAAAAAAAAAAAAAAAGCATTTTTACAGAATTTTGACATAAATTGCTTCAGTTTTTCCTTTCTTGTTCCTAACAGGTTCTTTCAAGTTTGTTTTTTATCTTTTGTCTTCATCTTTACCATCATTAAGAACTTGAACATCATTAGTGCTCTTAAAACCACTATTTGCTTGTTATCAACAAATGAAGCAAGATTATTTTTCAGTCTTGGCTTACTACTTCTAATTTCTTTGACATTGACTGGCCACCAAGTTCTAAAAAACTAATTACCTAAATTGGAATGAAACTAAAAACTTTATACAATGGTCTGCTACCACTATCACCTTTTTCATCCAGATCCTTATAATGTTTCATCACAATCAGTATTGTTAACACAAGATAGTAAAGGAAAAAACAAAATAAAACTGAATATAAAAGTTCACAAAAAAACCTTAAATTTTATTTTACAAACAGTATGGTAGATTTTGTTTATATGTGTACTGCTACGATTTTACTTACTTAATATTTCACGTTCTTCCAAATAATGAAGTTTATATTTCCTAGTTTGGTCAGTATTAATTGGAAAAAATTAATTTCCTCTATGCCTTTCTTTCCTTTGTAATTTGTTTTAATGTAAGCTTCACAGGTGTTCAGCCGGATAGCGTCATAATAACACAATGTTTCGACAGTCAGTGTAGGTGGTGACGTCTAGCTTACAACACCTCAAGCTTTCCACACTTGATGAAGACAGCAGAGCAGCTGTTGAAACCTAGTGTTTTTATGACGCTATCCGGCTGAACACCCATGTAGCTTACATTGAATTAGAACACCAGGGAAGTCTCCACTGACATGTACTTTCTTTTATTTCAGCTAGTGTACTTGTTTTGGAAGACAAAGACTAATCCTTATGTCTTTTTTGACGTATCCATTAGTTTTCTCCACAATGGTAATCTCTGATGTTTTTTTTACTTTTTTAAATTTATTTTAATTGCCCAGTTTACAACTTTTATAAATTAGTTTCCCATTTATTTGTGTGCTAAATCACCAAAACTACTTTAATGATTTTTTTGGTGTTTCTTGTTTATTGTTCAACATTTACCATGGCAATTTATTTCAAACCTCGAATTCCTTACCTACAAACCAAGGAGAACATATTTTGAACTTTCATGATAATGCAATTTGTTCTGAGGAAAGGATTAGGTTAGTAAAATAAGGCAATTGTGTTGGAATAGGAAGAGTAATGTTATCTCAGTGTTACACAGAAGATTGTGCTACAAGAAAATTATTTATTAACAAATGTGATGAGAGAACACTAATGCTGACAAACAAACAACAACACAATATTTTGGCATATGCCTTGCTCACAAATAGAAAAAACGGCGAGCCATTAGGCCCGTTTTTTCTATTTGTGAGCAAGGCATATGCCGAAATATTGTGTTGTTGTTTGTTTGTCAGCATTAGTGTTCTCATCGCATCCGTCCACTTTGGTATGTGGTGGGTTAATTTCCCTTTCTTTTCTTATTTATATCGCCTAGAAGCCGCTTCCATTTTCCTTAGTTGCATCATTATTAACAAATGTGTAACACATAATATACACATTTTATTTTTATGAAATTTTTAATTTCTTGTTTAATGCTTATTTCATGTAGACATCTCCTGTTGTGCCAATGTCACAAAACACATGGTCACTCTCTTTCGCCAAGTTCCTAGAATTAAGATTCCATGCGGGAGTGTACACCAGGCGACATCATAGCTGTCAACATTCTCTTCACCATGATCATTACCTCTACTTTGGTCTGGGAAACATTGTAGCATCATTTAAGTAAGTAAAGGCATGTTAACTATCTTGTATATAAAAATAAATGTTTGTTTGTTTGTTTGTATGTACATTTTCTATGTGTTCCAATAGATTTTATCCAATTACAATGAACCTTTGGCGAGTTATTGTGTGCATGCATGCAAAGGTTTATGACCAAAAAATAAAATAAATATAATCATCCCCTCTCCCCGTTTACAACCCCCTAATTTTATATGAACCCACATTTTTTTAATCAGATTTTGATGCAACTTTGCATATAAAATAAACAGAAAAATACTGTCAACATTTGGTTTTCAAGAACCCAACCCCTCTCCCCCTTTCCAACCCCATAATTTTCGCCAATGTTTTTTTATACACACCCACAATTTTTACCCAATATCAAAGGGACTTTTAAAACAGAAAAATGCTGTATACATTTGATTTGCAGAATCCAACCCCTCTCCCCCTTTCCACCCCCTTAAATTTTTGTCAGTGTTCTTTATACATACCCACAGTTTTTATTCACTACCGACAGAACTTTGCGTGTGTATACTTTAAAACCAAAAGAAAAATAGTCTACATTTGGTAGAAGTACTACCCCTCTCCCCTTTTCCACTCTCTTAATTTTTGTAAACAGATTTTATCCGATTTCAATGGTCCTTTGCACACATGTACTTTAAAACAAATGGAAAAATACTGTCAACATTTGGTTTGTGAAAACCCAATCCCTTTCCACCTCCTTAATTTTTCTCTGTTCTTTACACATACACATATCCAGTATTGATGGAATTTTGCACACATGTTCTTTAAAACCAACAGAAATATAGCGTCTACATTGATTTTCAGAAACCCTACACCTCTCCTCCTTTTGTCCCCCTTATTTTTGTAAATGTTCTTTATATGTACCCATAATTGTAATCCGACTTGAATGGTCCTTTGCACACTATAAATTAAAACAGTAAAATACTGTCTAAATTTGATTTTCAGAAATCCAATTCCTTTCACTCTTCCCATCCCATTATAATTTTTCTCAATGTTCTTTATACAAAGCTACAGTTTCTATCTGATTTTGAACTTTCATATTTACCTGCTCAGCAATACTCTGCTTTTGCAGAAGACATAAGACCGAAAACATTGTTCAACCAAAAGCACCAGAATACACTTATTCAATTTTAATTTAATGGATAAAAATCATTGTCTTTTAATTATTTTGTACACGTTAATGTATCTGTTTTCTACATGCATACCCACTCAATGCTTGCCGGACAAAGCTAGTATATCATATTTTTTGAAATCCTGCTTGTGATGTATAAGAGATGAAAAGCTTTGTACATATCGGTATTTTAATTTAACAGCAAGAAGGATATCCTTTTATTCATAGCATTCAGTAGAGTGTAAAAATTATTTGCATGTCATATACATATTTGTTCTTGTTCATGATCTTGATTACTTCATTAGAAATTATGAGAATGTTATTAGATGGTGCTGTTTATTGTGATGGAGCTTATGCTGTGAATTGAAATCTTCCTCTACATCTAGTTTTTCTTTGTACAGATTTTAAATTATTTCTATGTCCACAAACACTATAAAAGAATTCTTCCTTTCTTTCTTTTCTTTTTTTATCTGTCATTTTGGTGTTAACCTTAAAGCCAGAATTACTTTTCTTGCACCCCAGTTTTTCTTAAACTGATCTCACCTCATCTTCTCAACTGACATTTTTTTCTTACGTATATAATCATAGTCAGCAACTTGATCTTATTGTGTGATAAATTTCATATTTGTTAACTCATACTTTCTTCAGGAGAGCAAAGATGATACTTTTATTAAAATTGATTGTAACCTCTCCTGGTTTGTAACATGCATTTAACAACTTTAGTAATCTTTGAATTCATTCTTCTCTGAGAGGATCTTAACAATTCTATTTGAATTCAAGTCTTTCAAAGCCTTGTCAAATCCTGTCTATATAACAAGATCTCCTAAATCAACATTCCAGTGCACTGTTGTTCACACCATCCGTATCGTACAGTTTCTCTTTCTGTTCTGTCGTCTGAATTTATGAGAGTTGCCATCAGCAGCTTTCATAGTTTATACATCTTTTCTTCGTTTCTAGGAAATTCTGTTTGACCCTATATATGCTGTAACTACTTTTTCTATGACTATTTCCTTTACTGCTTCTTCATACTTTTCTCACAGTTTACTTGCATTTCTAAAATATCTCTTCTTTTATCTTCTGGCTTCGCCTTGAGGATATATTTGTGTTTTCTCCTCTGATCCATAAACTTCAAATTTCTTCTGTGATTGAGTTTTTCAGAAAGCTTCTTTCCTAATTCCTGATGTTTTCTTACCAGCTTTGACCATCTCTTTCTTCATTGTATTCCATTCTTCTTTGTTTAAGGTCTTTCAGAGTTATTACTTAAATTGACTATTATAGTATTTATGAATTTTTCTCTAAGTGTTTGAGATTCTCCAAGTTTTCTTACTTTAAATCTGTTTTGTTGCCTTACTCTTTTGAAACTTCATCACTATCACAGTTCGGTCAGAGTCTATATTAGATGCCAGGTATTCTTCGCAATCTGGAATTTGCTTTATTAATCTCTGTTTAATAGTATAACCTAGCTGTATCCTTTGGATATTTCCATTGCTTGCATTATTCTTAAGTAGCATGTACTGAAATATCTTTCATACTGAAGTAAGGAGAGGAATAAAGTAAAATTAATACATTATTTAAACTTAACAGGCTCCATCTATATTGAAAATCTGATGAATATGAAGATATTAAGGTAGAAAGCGATTTAGTATTTGGGGTAGGTAAGGAGTAAAAATATTGAAATTCATAATTTTTTACTTTTCTAATGATTTGGGTGTAAAACTGTATCTACGTACAAAGTTTCAGCTTTCTACAACTTCAGGAATTACTTAAGAGGCTGATTATCATCAGTGAGTAACTGATAAAATTGATGAAATTTGTATGTGCATAACTTTCAAAATGAGAACAGAAATAAATCAAAATCTCATGTATCTACTAAGATTGCTGACATCTTTGCATAATAGAAACTTCAAATGTGAGGCGTTATTCAGAGCAAAGATAGTAAGGTACAAAAATGGCCAAATCACTTCAAGAAAAGGATAGGCAGTGCCACTGTTGACTTGGTGGACACATTGAAGTGCACTCGGATGGAGATTTTGTGTGGACTGAGACTCAAAAGGGTCATAAATCATGACAGGATTAGCTGATATTGCTGTGATACAGACATGACCACCAAGTGTGGTGGGTGGGTGGCAACACACTGGTGTCACATTTGGGAGGACGCGGGTTCGAATGCCCATCAGGCCATCCAGATTTGGGTTTTCATGGTTCCCCCAAATTACTCCGTGAAGATTCTGTGATGATTTCTTTAAAAATCCATGACTGAATTCCTTTCTGTTCTTTGCCCCTGTCCTTTCACACCTTTAATGACCACAACGTCGATGAGGTGTAATGCATAAAAAAGGCAAACATGATCTGCATTTCATCCTTTATGTTTACTCTGAAAAATTTGAAGAGTTTATGTTGAGTTTGAAGGGAGTGTAATACATAAAGACAGAGATTTTGTGCCAACAGAGACTATGCACTATATAGTAAAGGGTCAAAGAGTATGAGTACATGATCTGGTTTACTGCATCTGAATGTGCTTCCGAGGGTTTGATATGAAAATTTTAAATTATTTCTGTTGAGTTTGAAGAGTCTTGGAAGTAGTAAAGACAGAGATTTTACACAGCCAGAGATTATCGCAAAATATAATAAAGATCCAAAGATCATGACTGCTTGCTATGATCTGGCTGAAATATGAATATCACCTATTTTATGCCCTAAAGCAGCGGTCGGCAATGCGTGGCCCATGGACCGCACGGGGATGCGTCCCGTGACCTCTCTATTTGCGGCCCGTGTCCGTCTTATAAAAATCATATCGAAAGCCCATATTATAAAATATAAATGCATAGAAGAGTCTAACAGCGCAGCAAATGAACTACATGAACAGAGCAGGACAAGTGCGAGCGGGAACAATTCCCCCACTCTTTCCTGTAATTGAAACAATAGGTCAGCGATGACTATAATCTTCTCTCGCTTGCCCGCTGTCTGTCTGCGCAGGCTGTGTCATTGAGTGAAGCAAGTTATTTCATGTGCGCAAGCCATCACCGCGGCCCTGTACCTACGATTTAGTTATTGTTCTGTGACCTACGAGTACCACTATTTCGTTTACAGTTCAGTAAGTGTGTGATATTGATAGTTCATACTGTTACATAGCGAAATTGACATGTTTTCAACACTGCTTTTATTCTTACAACGTGTATTTGGCATTGTTGGTTGTAAGTTTTACTGATGGATACAAAAAAGGGGAAGTTAAGTGAAGATAATAGAGTGTTTAACGATGCATGGACAGATTTATACGTTTTTTATTAATTGCAATGGAAAACCGCTATGCTTAATATGCCTAAAAAAATCATGCTATACAAAAATAATATAATGTCAAATGTCACTATGATACAGAGCATAAAGAAAAAATTTGGGTGCCTAGTTGGTGATACCCAGAAAAACAAAATCAGCTCATTCAAAACTTCATTCAAGAACCAATAAAGTGTTGTTAAGGTGCAAATTCAAAGTAACGTGCGAGTTTAAGGGTGGCGGAAATACTTGCCAAGTCTGGGCGACCGTTTACCCACAGTGAATTAATAAAACAATATGCCTTAGCTATGGCTAAAGAGATATGCCCAGATAAAAAAAAAGAAATTTGAAAATTTAAGCTTATCTGCCAGAACTTGTACCCAGCGCACTGAAGATTTGGGCACTAATTTATGCAAAAAAAAACTTTGAGAAAAAGAACAACAA
Source organism: Vandiemenella viatica (assembly GCA_031002005.1). NCBI lineage: Eukaryota > Metazoa > Arthropoda > Insecta > Orthoptera > Morabidae > Vandiemenella > Vandiemenella viatica. The sequence goes on from CM061919.1 coordinate 10,998,699, forward strand.
TTTGAATGGTTCTCTTTACCGACGAAAGTAATAATGTGTCACATACTGCCCAGGTTATAATATATGTTCATGGAATTGATGAGTACTTCAACGTGTGTGAGGAACTTTAACAGTTATGTAGATTGAAGGGAATGATTACAGGGGAAGATTTGTTTTGTCACTTTGAACAGGCAATGCCGTCAATGCAATTAGCGTGGGAAAAATTGGCAAGTCTACAACTGATGGAGGTAGAAACATGAATGAGTAAAACAAGGGTATGGTGGGAAGGATTAAAACAAAATTGGCTGAAATCCCCTTATTTTTGCATTGAATTATCCAGCAAGAAGCGTTAGGTTCAAAGTCATTTCATGGAGGACGGCGGTTCGAATCCCTGTCTGGGCATCCAGATTTGGGTTTTCCATGGTTTCCCAAATCAATCCAGGCAAATGCCGGGATGCTTCCTTAAAAAGGCCATGGCCGAATTCCTTCCAATTCCTTGCCCCCATCCTTTCCCGTCTCTAAAGACCTCGCTGTTGAGAGACATAAGCAGTTAAAAAAAAATATTTCATGGAGACAAGTAATGGACATCATGATATCCACAGTAAACTATATCAGAAATAATGGGTTGACACATCATCAATTCCGAGAGTTTCTACCCGAAATAGAAGCAGATCATCAAGATGTCCTTTATTATTCAGAAGTAAGATGGTTAAGTAGAGGTGGAGAACTGAAAAGATTTTTCATTCTCAGAAAAGAAATCAACACATTTATGAATCAGAAAGGTAAATTTGTTCCAGAGCTAACAGACCCTCAATGGTTAATAGATCTTGGATTTTTGACAGATTTAACTCCTGAATTAAATACGCTGAATGTCAAGCTTCAAGGGAAAAACAAACTAATATCTGATATGCATAGATACGTAAAGGCGTTCCAAACTAAGAACCTGCTTTTCATAAAACATATTGATGAAAAAAATTATACCATTTCCCGAATTGTCAAAAAGCAGGCGAGGAAGCAGGCATTGATTTTAATTGGGATAATGAGAAAATTAAATACATTTTAATGGAGTTACAAGGTCATTCAGTGACAGATTTGGTGATTTCTAGAAGGTTTCGAACAAACTGAAGATTTTGCTAATACTTTTTCATGTGATGTTGATGATGTACCCAGTAATTTACAAATCAATGTGATTGAAATTCAATCCAATGAGAGTCTAAAAAACGCCTTTTACGAGATAAATGATTTGGTCAAATTTCATGGTAGCTTGCTGTCTGATTTTGTCGAATTGAAAAAGTTTGCTCAGCAGTTTATTTCAATTTTTGGTAGCACTTATTTATGCGAGCGAACTTTTTCAGTCGTCAATTATTGAAAAAATACGCTTCTAATCTCATAGATGAGCATTCGAGAGATATATTACGTATTTCAGCTTCTAACATGAAAGCTGACATACAAAAGATAGCCAGTCAAATGCAACCTCAAACGTCACACTGAGTTTAGTACCTAAGATCAGTTTTGTAACTTTTCTTCATTTGTATTAATAAAATTTGAAAACTGAGTTTTTGCATTTTTACTGCGTATGTGCGGCCCCTCCTTTACTTTGTTTTGCCACCTTACGGCACTTGTCTGCTAAAAACTTGCCGACGGCTACCCTAAAAAAAAAAAAAATTGTAGAGTTTTGATTGAGTTTGAAGGGTTACAGAAGTAATAAAGACGAGGTTTTCTGTGAGCAGAGATTAAGCAATATAAAGTAAAAGGGTCAGGAGCGGATTGAGCTGAAATGCGAAGTGAACCTGTGTATCGCCTTTGAGTTCATTCTGCAAAATTTGAGCAATTTAGGTTGATTCTGAGTTAAAGTAAGTATTTAATAAAGACAGAGATTATCTCACTATTGTATAGATATAGTAAAAAGGATAAAAGATCATGTAACAACAGACTAACCAGAAGAATTCTAAACCTGGCCATTTCAATAAAAATCAAAACTGGCTAATTGAAATCGAAAAGGATCTCCAGGAAATTGGAATAACAGATGATGTCATATGGGATAGAAGCCGACGTAGTAGCATGGCCAATAACCACAAATTTGCCAGCACCCGGTATATTGAGGGAGGAACACCTAGGTGGAAGAACATAGGAAGCAGCTCAGCGAGAGGATGAAGAGATATTTGGAATAGAAGAAACAAACATTTGCTAAATAAGTTCATTCGCACTCCCCAATTGGGCATAATGAAGAAGAAATTAGTCTCATTCTGAAAATCATACTACTGTTGTTATGCACACTTTGTGTAGTTGCAAGAAAAAGATGAGGAACTGGGTGTCAATAGGTTTTAAAATTAAGTTGAAGATAGATAGTGTATGATGATAGTGTGGAATTTATTATAGATTTTTAACATGGAAATTATTGTGAAGTTGGTTATTTGAGATGCTAGTAGTTTTGAGTGGAACCTTACTCCTTAAAATGTGATGGAAAAATTGCCTTACTGTCTCATAGGTGATAGATCAAAGTAGGATTGACCCAGGATGCTGAACAGTAACAACAGTGGAGAATGTCCAGCCATCCAGATTTTCATTGTTTTCTAAAAATCACTCTAGCTGACTGAACATAACCGACAATCAATTTTCTTCCCATATATAGTCAGCAGTTCCATCCTGGCTTTAAAAACCTTGCTGTCTAAGACTATAAAACCTTTGAATTTATACATATGATAATACTGTGAATGAAACCGGATTCACACAAAATCCACTAATAAGATTTTGATTGGATTGTGGATATTGAATGGCCCTTGATAAAGTAGGGTATGTTTCATTTTGATGAGATGTCTGGAATCAGAAAATGAAGTTGGTTTCAATTTTTCATTGAATGCAGATCATAATAGAATCACTTGTCAGATTTAAATTATCACAGGCGATGCATTGAATGTGATTCATGCAAGAAATACAGATCGGATTTAGTTTGTTCTTGCTGCCTATATGTTTATTGTGATTTCAGCTTACAAGCAGCATTATATTATTCAGAGGAATTAAATTATTTTTTTTTTCCTGTGTTAACCTTGATAATATTAGTTTAAGAGTGAGGCCTGTAGATTAACAATCTACAGGAACAAAATTGTGAGTCACAGCTAATTTAGAAATATGTTTACATTCTAAGATGAATGCAGGAGAATAACAACTGCTGCAGCTCTACTTTCTTCATATATGGTAAATTTTGGGGTTCCTCTACCTACCCTTCTTTATTTTCACTTCATTTTACAGTCATTATTATTATATTTCTATCCTAACTTTGACAGCTGTTTCTATTGAAACAGCTCCCAACTGAGAACACTCATTTGATCCACTGCTGTCTCAATAGGCCAGTTACAGTTTCATCAGAGCCCTCAGCCTCAGGTATTTTAGGATTCCCCAAAACACCTTCATAGCAACCATAGCACACTCAGAAAACAATTGTTCCCCATTCTACATCCCTCTACTGCCCATGGAAATTTTGAAACAGTTGGATTGAGGCAACTGATCTAGAGAAGTTGCATACTGATTATGTTAGGAAAGCACTTAAAAAGGAACCTGTATAGGATAGAATTAAAATATGAAGACACAAAGATAATATGTCATGAAAGGATGCCAAAGGAATAGTGTAACTTGGAACTGAAAGAAAAGAGGCATTAAAGAACACCAAATGGTAGATGGATTAAGGGAATAAGAAAGAAATTAAAAGAGACGAGCAAATTGATCAGTACTGGAAGAAGAGGAATAGTGGAGAGGTCTGTATTCCTTACTTAGCTAGCCAGAGGCTGGATGCTGTACAAAATGAAGATATCTATTAAAACAGAGCAAAGAAGAATGCAAAAGCTGATGAGCCCTAATAGGAATTGGAGAAACAATAAAGTAAACAACGGGTTATAATGGAGTTTTTTGACGTGGGGGGTAAATGAGCTAGATGCCAAAACTTTCCAGTCCTATTATGTTACAGAGGTGATAAAAACAAAACACTGTCAATTATGAGTGGATTTTCAGCCTATAGTTCTCATCAGTTGACTTTAGCATTCAGTTGAGTTGGACATGTTGTGCCATTCAGCTTGATGTTAAAACTCGAGCACCTAGTAGATAACAAGTACTTTGTGAATGCTATTATGGAGAGCTTAGATGGTTTGTACAGTTAATCTTTCCCTTCATTATTTATTTATTTATGTATTTATTTTGGCTAAATCGTCAATCTGTTACGGACAAAATAATTTTTAACTGATTTTAGGAAAAGTACCATCTTCACACTCCTAAAAATGACGCAAGCTGACAACTGTGTAAACTATTATACAGTTAGTCTTAATGTCACAATTCTTCAAAATTACTGACTGCAATATTACACAGAAGAATAAAACGGATAGATGAGATGTATAGTAATGAGCAGTTTGGGTTTAAGAAATACCTGGGTACAAAATAATCAATTCTGGCTTTAAGATACTTTTAGGATTTTGTAAACTAAGAAATAGCTTCTAATAATGTTAGATGTGAAGATGTTCCATATTTTAAAGTAATCAGGCCTATTTGAGATAAAAGAATAACTCATAATCTATAAAAGAATTAGACAGACTAATAAAAAATGTAGAATTACAAAGTAGATGCATTGAGGTGAAACAAGGTTGTAGTATGGCCTCAATTAAGAAAGTAATAAAGAAAATTAAATTTAAAAAAATGACTGCAGCATAAGTGTTCAAGAAGAAATGGTATATTGTTTTCTCCTGATAACATGTCCTCATTATGGAACAGAGTGAGTATATTGAGTAATTACTGAATGGCATGACCAGAATATTGAGAGAAGAATTTGAACTCTATATAAACCAAAGTGAGACTAGATTGATGCTAAAGAAAAAGGAAACAGCTATTAGGCAATATAAATAACAAGGGATAGGGAAAATGACTAATCACTCATCTTAGTTGAAGGCTGAGATGAGTGATAAACATACGTGACGAACAAAAATATGTATGATATTGGGGAAAAATGAAACAGCTTTTGGAAATATAAATAACAAAGAATCCTTCATTATTTATATGAACAAAAACGTACACAATATTTCATTTTTGCACCTTATTCATGTGATACAGAATGAGCCATATTGTTCGGGAGGTGTGCACTTGCTGAAGTTTACCACTGTATTAAAAGTTATAGTAGTAGCAGTATATTATACAAAAAATAGGATCAAATATATTAGAAGAAATAAGAGAATTGATTTACTTAGGAAATAACAAGTGATGGATGAAGCAGGAATGATGGTAAAAGCCTTCTTGTAAAAGATAACTCTTTGCCCTGACGCATGTAATTGACGTCACCTGGCAACCAGAGGCCTTATGAGTGTTGACTCTTCCAGAATCCAACGCTGGAAGATGGAGTCAGGCTCTGAAACATTTGCCAAGGCTGATTGTACAGGGGTGAGGGATAAAAGAAGTTTCCCCACACACCTTGACAATACGGGCCAAGACCCCAGACTATTATTTGATTTCAGTGCACATAAAAGGTCTTCAAGGAAGGAGTGCATATCCCTCTTAAGTTTCAAATTTGCAACACAGCAGGACAATTCCATCATCTTCTTCTGGGTTTAAACGTTTGATTTGTTCCATCTTCACACATTTTGCTGTGTCCACCTCTTCTTAGGTTGACCTATCCTCCTCCTTCCCTGGTTTGGCTTGTAATTTCACATCACCTTTGGTGGCCTGGTGTCTTCCATTCTTCCATTATTTCTTCATTTCCTTTCTTATCTTCTAAAGTATACCCAGTCATGGTTCTCGGAAATCTCAGCTGCTTCTATCCATTTTATTTGTTGTTAAGCCAATGTGCACGATTCGTAACAAAACTTTGTAAAATTTCATTATTGTGTTTCATCTGATGTTCTTAAAATTTCTTTTCATTACTCCATACCAGTATTGGAATGTCTGCAATTTGTTATTGACATTGCCATTTCTGCTAAAGTTTGTCATATCCTAAATAAACAAATGTGTTAATTTGTTCTATTGTTCTGTCATTGATAACATCTTAACCCGTATTGGTTTATCTCCCTTGACTGCAATGACTTTCATCTGCTTATCAGCAAAAAGCATTGTATCCAATACAGTGTGATTAACTTGAAAATGATTAGGCACCCATTTCAGCAATTTCACAATGGCATCATCGATATAAATGTTAAAAAGCATGGGTGATATTGGGCAACCCTGTTTCACTACTCGTGCCTACCAGTTGGAACACTGAAAATGCAGTTTGTACATGATCTTCCCTTCCAGAAGTCGTCGTGTACATCATTCATTAAAGCTACTGTTCATCTTTTCATTGTTATTGTATATGTTTTGTATGCTGTATGCCTTGATAATTTTCAGTTTTCGACCTAACTCCTTTTTTTTTTTTTTAAATATAGGACACACTAGTGCCACATTCAACTCCTCAGCTACATATCCACATGTCCAATGACTTTAAAAATCTTAATAACTGCATTTTAAAATTATTTGATGGAAACTTAAATAATTATGCATTCAGGCCATCACCGCCTAGCATCTTCTTTATTTTTTAAAGATACCAGTACTCCACCTAGTTCATCCAGTGTTATTAGATCTACATGTTTTGCAGTGAAATCTATTCCTGTTTGGTCTTCAATTTTATCAATCCAAAGGGCAGTAAAATATTGTAGCCAGGCTCTTTCAGGTTTGGAATTGTAAATCAATTAATCGTTTTCTGTCTTATTCGAATCTCTCAGCACTCTATAAGCTCTTAACTGCCTACCTTGAAGATTTTGTTCAATATTGTTTATATAATTCTGCCAACTTTGTCTCATTATCCTTCTTACTTTCTCCAAGCTATAGCTGGTCTTCTTCTGTACTCAATCATATTTTCTACTGTTATGTAGGCAGCACAATTTCATTTCATCAAAACAAAACAAAAAACATGGAAAGTAAGTACACGGAGGCAGGAGAGTAGCAACATGAATTCATATGATGAAACGCAGTGTGTGCACACCTAACCATCTTGCCATTTGTTAAAATTCTTCCCTGCAATGTGAATTGTGTTCATCTTCTTTTTCCCTAGTGTTGTCACTGCACTCTTGCCTTCATCTTTGTTAAATGATTGATTTACTTGCATTTTCTTTCTCATTATTATAGCTATCTCAATTATAGTTTTAGAATGGTTATAGATGACGTCTAACCTTGTTGATGTAGAGTCTGAACTGAAAAATCAAGCTTGGTGGGAGAGCGTCTAATGCTCTGTCCTAGAATTCATGAATACATGGGTTTAATTCCAATTCAGCCATCCAGATTTGTGTTTTCCATATTTTCCCAAAATCGATACTTGCAGTTGATGGAACAGAGCTTTTGAAAGGCCATACCTAAATTCCTTCCTGTTTCTTGCCCCAGATATCTCTCATCTCTAATGATCTTGATATCAATGATGTGTATAAAGCCTTTAAAAAAATACATTAAATTTCATTATTTCAGTAGTTACATGGCAGTCCTTTCTCTGTTCCCAACATTAAAATATTTGAACAAATGAAGTCAGAGAGCGACTTTGTAATGTTGCTTCTAATTGCTGAAATTTTATACAGTTAAAATAGTTATTATGCATAAATCAAGGCATTTTAATAGATATTGTTTCCTTTCAGGTACACTACCATTGCTCTGTGGGAAGTTTCTATCCCACCTCCCATAATACAAATCAGATATGATTGTCAGCAGCAGAATAACGTCATTGAGGAAATAAAAAAGTTAGCATTGAAGGGTTACGATGTCTACAGCAGTGTTTTGGAACGCCTTTGTGCTCTTGCATCAGACACTGATGGTAAGGCATCTTTAATAGGTAAAACAATTTTTATTTTCTGACATGAAAATTTGATATGACGGAAATATGTTGGTGGGCTTTTCAACTTATCAGTGGGGGTCATGAAATCTTACTTGGGGCTTAAGTGTGAATTAACAATGTTCTGAGTAAGTTTGTCCAATCAAAATAAGTTCTTTAACACTTGAGTTTAGTTAATATAAAAAGTTCTTTTACAAATTAATAATGATCACTACTTCCGAATAGGTAGAAACGATAGGACAGCAATTCACACTTGGTATGCAACATTATGAATAATGAAATCACTGTTATATTTGCCCCAAACAGCCACTGGTATTTAATAGTTTAATTTGATCATGAAATGATAAATAAACACTTCCTCTTCCATAGATTACAAGCCCATAGTGACATTCTTCAGGTTGACTTGACAATCACTCTGCCCAACCATCAGTCTAAAAAAATCCATTAAAATTTTTTAAATTCTGTAACTTGTGAAAATCATGAAACAGATATGCAACACACAGAAATGCTCTGAAACTTCTACACTTTTAAGATATTTTCAACAAATTTAAATTAGATTAGATTAAATTTTGTCGTGTCTTCCGAAAAACAAACTGGCAAGAACCTGCTACAACAACGAATCACAACAATGTAACAGAAACCCCATAACATCAGTTTTTAAAAATTATGCTAGCATTACATGATAATGTTCTGAGAGCATACTAAATTCTTGAAATGCTGAATTTTGTTGAAATCAGTTTATTAACATTCCAGATTACCCAAACAACACAAGCAAGTTACCTTTAATTTACAGTCTAAGCTCTTTATTTGCAGTTTTGTTGTTCACAGTTTCAGCATTCACAGATAATACAATTGTGACAACGTTCTTTACTTGCCTCTTGAAATTTTTGTTATTCACGTATCCATTCAGTACATTGAATGGATTCGGTATGATTTTAGTATTGCTGGGATGTACCGAGAGTTTCTCTATCTAACCGAAACGACTAAAGAAGCAAATTTTATTACCACTAAAACTAAAGTTCATTGCCAAAAGCTGTCGCTGCTGCTGTGTTACACGTTCCGCTAACTTTGATAAAAGCCGCCCTGCTACGATCGGATGTATGTTACTACTTCAAATAGTCAGTTATTGCAATAATTCTGAGTGAATAGCACATGTCTCCTCTGCTTTGTTCATAATTTATAATGTTTAGCAAGAGCAAAGAAAAATTAATTCCTACGTAAAAAAAGTTATGTTGCTGCTTAGAGTAAAAATGGAAATGCTTAATCGTTTTTACGCCTTGGTGAGTCATTTGTGTCCATATCATCTTCTTTCAATGTTAATGAATCAACTGTATGATTCATCAAGAATTCCGAAGACAAAATACGGATTTCTATATCTTCTACCTCTGCAAAAAATTTTCGTGATCTAGCAACTGAAAAATTGGAAGCTGCTTTATCGTTATGGATTGAAGACCATAATCGGCAGAAAAGAGTGCTCTTAAATGGTCCTATGATCTGCAAGAAGGCTAAGCATCTCTACGCACATTTTAAAGAACCTGGTGATGAACGCACAAGTGGAGGATTTCAAGCATCAGGAGGTTGGTTCAATAAATTCAAGTTGTGACAATCATTGCATAGTATCAAAATTCTTGCGGAAGCTGAATCTGGAGGCAACGTCACAGTGGGCAAATAACCAGAAGAATTTTTAAACATAATTGCTGATGGTGGATACAAAGCTGAACAAATTTTTAATGCAGACGAAACTGCCAGTTTTGTAAAAGAGTGTCAAAAATAACTTATGCCGTGTTGTAACTAAGGATTGCAATCCCGCAGTGTTTTCAATCCAGCGGGATCCGCGTGGGATTTGCGCCAATCCCACGGGATCCGTGCGGGATTGGTACAAACAGTTTTTAACGCATATATTTAAAACATAGTTACTTAAAACGTTAATAAATTAAATAATAATTATATTAATAAATAATTTTTAATGTTAAATGATAAAAATTAACAGTTAACTTTTTAGCGTGTCTTAAGTGTATTTCGAGGTTTTACATTTTTGTTTTTTAATCTAAACCAATTTTTAAAAAAATAATAAAAATGGAAAATATTGAGTCTTAGGTCATATTATGTGCCTTAAAATACATCACATAAGATTAAAAATATGGTTTGCTTAATGGCCAAGTTACCAGAGATTTTTTTTTTTTTTTTGACTTGGCCTTTTTTTGCGTGATTCATTGTTATATCTCCTGATTCCCTAATTGATATTACAGTAGATTCAATGTTATTAAAAGAAACTACTCACCAACACGTAAATTGTCAAGTATTTCAGATTTACTTATGTGGCGTAATGACGTTTTTAGAGTGGAAATTATTATTTTTTTAGTAAGAAAGGAGACTTTCTCGGCGAATGATTGCAGTGAAGTCCTCATAAGTTGTATCTCCGGATTTCATTTCAAACACATGTGAGGATGAAGGCCGAGGCCGGCCTCAGTAGCGTAGGGGCTAGAGTGCTAGCTCCGCGTGCCGAAGGTCGCCGGTTCGAATCCGGCCGCGGGCATGGATGTTAAGTGTTGTGTGTCTGTGTAAATGTCCTGCCCGTCCTGTGGTGTCTATACTTAGGAATCGTAACGTACTGGAGAAACTAATTCACTCAATGAGATATCATAAACACATTGCGTTGGCTGAATGGCTTAGCTGCCGGGAAAGGAAAAAAAAAAAAAAAAAAAAACGGTGGAGGCAGCCGTCGAAGTATGGTGTTCCTACAACATAATTCGTCGATACACCCATGAATACTTTGTTATAACTTTTTTTACCTTTAGTCAAAATAATAACAAGGAAAAGAGGGATTAATCGAAAGCCTGAGCGGCACATGTAAGCAGGTGACTTTCGTCAAAGAAACGCATTGAGGCAGCGCCCAAAATAACAAAAAGTCAAAGGATAAACAATTTCCTTTTGATAGCTGTTAAATAAATAGGTACGCGATCGTTACAATTGCGATAACATTAGTTTCATATCAATGAATAACCAAATTTTCAGCCGCAAATTAGGAAACTGTCACAATTACTTTATCTGCAATTACAGAGAATGGGAATAAAAACCGTGAATAAAAATCTGTAACCGTGTAGTTAAGATAACGTGTGTGACACTTAAACAATAATTATATAGTTAGAAAATCGTACTAAATACGCACCATAACTCAAATTACAGAAATGTGTACTAGAAACAGACGTAAGTTTTGATGAATAAGTAAAAGTGTATTTATTTATTTACTTACAAATGACGAAGGTTGACAAAAACAAATGCTTGTTCACTTGAGGCTAATGCCAACTGGAAGGGTACAGGTAAACAGTGCAAAATATCCACAGAGACCGAGTGGGGCAGCGAGTCACGCAGACTGACACGCGTTTCCACCGTATTTTGCGGATCCGCTTAATTTTGTGCGGGATCCGTCAGACTGTCTAATGATGCGGGATCCCGCGGAATTGCGGTATCCCGCCTTGCTGGATCCCTAGTTGTAACACATCAGGTGATTCTGTTATTAAACCACTAATGATTTACAGATTTTTAAATTCCCTTGCTTTGAAAAATCAAAATAAGGACAATCTGCCAGCGTTTTGACTTGCAAATAAGAAAGCATGGATTACAAGTGTTATTTTCTGTGACTGGTTCTGGAATTGTTTCGTTCATCAAGTTGAAACTTGTTTAAAGAAAAATAATTTAGACTTTAAGGGAATTTGAGGTTTGAACAATGCTCCTGATCACTCTCGTGAGCTTGAAACTATGCATCCAAATACATAGGTGATATTCTTGCCTCCTAACATGACAGCTTTACTACATCCTGTGGACCAAAGAATAAGCCAGGCCTTTAAGCTCTATTACATTAGACAAACCTTCAAAATCATACTGCACACCATAGAATGCAATCCTGATATGAATGTTATGCAATGCTGGAAAAATTTTGCCATAGCAAAATGCATTGTTACAATGAAAGAACTGTTACAACAACTGAAGCTATGCACTTTGAAATCTTGATAAAAAAAAAAACGTGGCCTTAGCTTACTGTCGGAAATGGTGGAGAATCTGTACAAATTCAAATTTTAACTGCAAACACTGCTCAAGTTGTGAATGGAATAGGAAGAGATAGTTTTGAACAGATAGAATCAAGTGACATTCAAGAATTGCTAGAATCGCAAGATGAAGATTTGACTGAAATTGACTTGGATGAAACGTTAAATCCCCAATCCATTGAAGAAGAGGCTTCAACGGACACTGAAATTGTGACATTTCATTTTAAAAACCTGAGTGAAGGTCTACGGATGATTTCTTCATGAAAATTGATCCGTCTATGGAAAGAAGTCTTGTTTTTAAAAGACAAATTGTAAATGCCGCAGCTGAATATCAATTGGAATTGAAAAAAAAACTTTTGAAAGTTGTGAGAAACAAAATGTTCACGGGGGGTTAGGCAAACACTTTGTCACAACTTAAACCGTGTGTAGCCTTGGATAGTCCAGCTATGGCTTTATAATAATGATACAAGGTCGCCACTTCATTTTTTACCACCTCAAGTTAAGGAAAGGTATAGACAAAATAAATGTTCACAAGTCGGTTGGAATTAAAAATCATTATATTCTTGAAAATGTTGTAACTTCATTAACTGGATAGACATGAGACAAAGTCACAGAAGAAAAGTTTGCGATTTCGACTAACCATTCGAGCAAGACCAACATCACGACCCCTCAGCTACTTTTAGCTACATGAGGTATTTAATTTTTCTTACACCAACGTTCTGAAAAGATAAACATGTCCACTCAAGGTTGTTATCTGCTGTGCCACGAGTCCAAACTAGCTACCGCGCTCTACATAGCTGCTGCATGAATCTAGATCACATCACTCTCACTGCTTCCCGAAGACTGGGCTGCTGCACGAGCATATATCACATCATGCTAACAGCTTCTGGAAGACTGGGGCGAGGCTAGGTTCTGGAAGGGGTATTTATAAAATCGGCTGTGAGAAAAGTTTTTGCAGGCAGGTCTCACGGGAAGCGTCAGATACTGGATCATTTTTGAACAATCTTTCATCATCTCTTTTGTCCTTGAACATTAAAAATGTTCATATAATTTTGAAATATTGGGAGTTGTTAGATATTATAAAAAAATTGTCAAATTTAGTTATTGTAAAAAAGTTTCTAACTTTAATAGTTTTGCCAGAAAAGAAACATTTAGATGGGGTTACCATAACTTTTGTAATATTACCTCTACTGAACTGAAACAAATTATATTCTATTTTCAAACTTCCATCCTTTCATCTGATATTTAATAAAGTATATTTCCTATTTTCAAAAGTGGTATAAAGTTCGGAAACAAAATCTGACTACTTAAACTATTCAGAATATCAGCTAGAAAATGGCTTCAAACAAATCTCCATATTGAAAAATGGTTACTGTAAAAATTTGGAATCTCTAAGGGCATTCCTCGATTTACTACAAATTTTTAAAAATATTCCTCCACATGAATATGATTCAATCCAAGCTATACTGACAAAGCATTACTGGCGCCAAAACTTATTTCACTTTATTACAATAGTATATTTAAATGAAACTTACTCAGAAACCTTTGTATTTAATTAACCTTTACTCTGAACACAATTTCTTTTCATGAATTACTGAATAAGACTGAAATATTTAGCTTTTCCATAAAACACATGTCTTGCTATACCATATAATGTTCAAAAAACTATCTTTAAACTACATGAAACGCTCCAAAATTTTAATATGTTGTTTCAGACGAAATTATGCTCCTTTCTATCTACTGACTGACTTCTTAAATGTTTTATAATAACTGATACTTCCATTTTGGAGTGGAAAATTACGAGACAAAATTCTTTACCGGCATATCACTTTTTAACATATTTAAACTCTAAGTAAGATTTTCTAGCAACAAACTTTATCATCTTCTGGTTAATTACTCTCCTAAACATCTTTTAAAATTACAGAAAATACTAATTTAGTGACGTTATATGAAACCCAATATTACATATCCAAATCTGAGGTTAAGTTTTTCTTCAAGTTGTTTAAACGAATTTATCACCTGAATTCACTGTTTACACTTGAACTATTGCTTATATCAGATATATTACTTTCAATTATTACGAAAATTGACTCCCAAAATGACTTTAAGATTGCAGTATCATATACTTCAACTAAGCTCACTATTTTGGGAACTGATTTCGTTATGCGAAATTCTAAGATATGTTACAAAGCGGCAAAACAAAAACAAAATTACTAAATTCTTTAAAGCATTGCCTGAGCTGATGATAATAGTTGAAACATCTTGCTTAAACTCTTTTAATAAATTGATTTTAATTTGACTTTTTTTTGGGACCTTGAAACATCTCCTCTATAATCCCATACAAATTACCATTCCATATTCGCAGTTTCCAATTTGTGTCATATTTACGGAACATATCCCACGCAAATGAGGAGCTTTTACTGTTTTAGACTAAACAGTCTCTTATCCATATTTGATAATTTATATAATTCCTATGACACTATGTTATTCAACTATTGAATCATCACATTTGTTTTTCAACTTACTGTTCTCACAGATACTCTATTGCACTATCGTAATTTCTACAACTTTTTTGAAACTATGCTTTCAAAACCTGCCAGTCAGCTAACTTGCATAATATTCATAAAATTACTAAAACTACCAATACTGTCTAAAATTTCCCCCAAATGTCTGAGACCTGAAAGTTTTAATTCCGAAAACCCGTTTCAATATTTTTTCATAAATACATATGTATACCCATAAATTATTATCCCATCACAATCTAACAACATTTCTGAAAATCATGGGGTTGTAATAAATGGATTATCGTATAGTATGACTACCATTGATTTAATTTAGGATTTTAAAATAAGTTTTATCACATGGGCCAGGTTAAACAACAGTGATTCCGTTTATCCCACAAGCATATGTTTTTCAGATGTTTAGCAGTATTCTTGGCTCCATAAAATAATTACATTTCACACTGAATGTGAATGTTATTAGTCACTTTCACAACAGGTAGCTGCAGTGTTACTAATTTTCCATCGAATATTGAAGGAGAAGATACACTTACGTCTTTTTGTGTTGCCAAAATTCACAGTCATAGCACCATACAATTAATAAAATTATTGGCATGGCAAAACAAAGTTTTGTTTTTTGCTATCTCCAGACAAGTCTAGGAGTGCTGTGTTATCTTTGCTGCTAAAAATTTGTCATTTAAATTTATGTTTCTGTTCATTACACAAGTTCAGGTATACATTCAGCAAACTGCTTCACCATTTTATACAACTGCTTTCTATTATTTTTGTTTTCTATATGACATTAAAAAGATGTTTTTTTCTTTTGCTAACATAATTTTTCACTGTCTTATAATTTTTAGTGACTGCACTGAAGCAACAACTTACTAAAGAACAAGCTCATTACAAGTCACGCATTGAAGAGATACAGTTAAAACTAACATCTCCTACACTAGAAGCAAAGAAAATGGCTGGTAAAATGGCTGAACAAGGTAATCTATATATTTCAAATTCTGTTTTTAACCTCTTGGAAAACAAAGGTAGATAGGGAAAGCAGACCCATCACTAATAAAGATAAATGCAGGAGGGCTCCAGTGGAATACACACAAAGATGAAAAAAGAACACAGTTTACAATGTTTCTGGAAAAATCCTTTCTCATACAGAAGATTAATAACAACCTGTTGTGTTTCACCATACAAATCGGCGTGTGTAAATACATTTCTCTTACCTTGAGTCTCATACCTTTCTGATTGACTAACAGAACAGTTACCCACCAAGGTGAATCATGTTAATATTTTTTGTTATAACTGCATCCCTGATTTCATTGTTGATAAATGATGGATTTACTTATGCTATTATTTTCATGTTATCTAAATGTAACTGTTATTTGCGTGTTGTGATTTCCTATGGTTTTTAAGAGAGGAAAATTGGAAAATACAAAATGAAACAGTTACAGCAGGAAAGTTCCAGCAATTATTATAACCAATTTGTGTTACAGATGTCCAGCAGTTGATGTGGCACATTGATGACTGTGTTGTTCAACTTAAGCGACTCATTTCAGACGTTGTGATTGCTTGGAATGCACGACTCATAGACCTCATAAATTCAACAAGACGGCAACGTAAGAGTGGTGCTGTCAATTCAAGCAGCTTGTCTCTTGATGTAGAAGAGGTATTTCACTATCAACGATGGTTCATGTTTTATGTTTACAAGATTGTAGTTTACAAAAGAAATTAATGATTATAATTTCATTTTCCAACAGCATCAAGAAAATAATTGAGTATAAATGGAAGTATGTAACCATCTATCTAGTTACAAAAAGTATTTCTGAACTCCATTGTCGAAGACTATAAAGCTAAGGCCCCTAGCCCAGAGGGCGTTATAATTAAGCCCCAGATTTTTATGAACTAAAAAAATTAAGTCTTTAAAATTCTGATTTAGTAACTATACATTTTTAAGGTAAATAAAACTTGAAACATGCAATATATAGTGCCGTTGTTTTAAAAAAATTGTGACTTTATTATATAACATCAAGCACTCCTTTAAAACTTTTAAAATAAGATTGCTCATTCACAGTAAAAAATGTGATGTAAGCCGTTCAAAACATTTGCTCTTTAATATGGACTGTAAACCACTCTTCTAAAACTTCTAATATGACCCTGAACAATGAAATCTTTTAACAGATTTTCAGAAGTAAACCCTCTTCCCTATTCTGTTAAAATTCTCTTGAAGGTTGAAAAACTATACTCTGCCTCATAGGTAAGGGATGCAGACTTCATTTGGGCGATTTCCTAAGGATTCCATGGCAGTATTTCTGCTACCTGTAGTTAAGTGAGAACATGGCTTATTTGTTCCATCCTCTTGAAATTTGGACTGTGCACCAAAAACAGCTTCCAGTTTCTTGGATACAGATACCCCAACTGGTTCAGGAGTCATTTTGGCCCTCACTTCGTGGATGATTTGAAGCACTTCTTTCGTTGGTAGAGTGGCTTGTTCCAACTTCTTGATTGAAAATTCTAGGTTGTAAAAATAGCATTTATTTAGGTCAACTCCTATACAGCTGGTACTGAGTGCGATGCTTTCTTTGCATTTACTATAGCAACAGCTTTACTTTCATCTAGTGTATCAATGACACCCATGATACTCTTATGGTTTTCTGCCCAATATATTACTGCTGAGAGTCAGGCCCCACACATGTCACTACTGGTTAGTGGGAGGGAGGGATATTGATGGAAGTTTTATCCCAAAGGTAATGATTTGACTTGGTGCCTTCAGAAATTCTTTCTTCTTTGGAGAAATGATATCATTAACTACAGGTTGCATTTTCAAAAAAATTTCAGCTGCCCGGTGGATCACATGGACCATTCGAGGATGGAATGCCATCAAACCCTCCCCTGCTTTTATGATGTAGGCTGCACTGTCTGTCACCAACAACCACAACTTATCCTCACAATCTGCAACTGGCCACAACTTCTTTAATGCATCCCTTTCTGTAATTGCCACAGTAGAGTGGTTTGTTGTTCGAAGTTCTCTACTCGTAACGGCATGGAGTATTGTGTGTTTCTCACATGTGAACTTTCCCACAAAATGCTGGATATATATCTGCGGCACACATCTGTAGTCTCATTTTCACATAACGAGATGAAGGGGTCAGCAGTGTTCATCCATTTTTCTTCAATGGTTTTTATATAGCCAATGCAGATAATTCTTTCTTAAGGTGGATTCATCTGCTATTTTGCTATTACAAAATTATTCCAAAAAGGTTTTCAGGACTCCATTTTGGAGGGTTGCAACTGGTATTTTAGTGTTAGTGAGAGCTTTGCATAGGTGCAGGTTAAATGAGTCTTCTATAACCAACTTTGAACTTCTAAGAAAACTCTGCTTCCATATAGAAGCATTTCTCATTATAACATTCACCAAACCCTTTCAGATAGGTACAATGCACCCTCTGCAACACACATTTAGTGAATCGCGGAGTAATAGTAATAGTAAATGAGTTGCCAAATTCTGATGCTCTAGTTTGTGGTATTGTTTTTCTGCAGGCACCTGTATAGAAGGCAAAATAAAAGTAGTCCACTTGAATATAACACCCTGGAAAATACCCAATTAATATTATGGAATTTTATCCAGCAGTCTAGACTCTAAAGAGTCTACTTTAAGTTGCTTTAGAAAAGAAAACAAATAAAATCTATTTTTTTTAAAAAATTACAATAAAAAATTTAGGTAACAATGGAAGGAAAGAAATGCCGTGAGGCAATATTTGTATGGAAAGACAGATGAAATACACTCAACACTCACCAAAGTTGAAGGGAGGAGGGCAGCATCAACACAAAAACAAAGAAAATACAATATTTCGGGCAAAACCCTTCTTAAAGTCAACAGATGTAAGTGGCTGGGCTTGCGCAAGACTCGCGTACGACGCAGCCACTCATAGAATGCAATAGACCGTCTGAGGTGGTGGAGAGAGCTACGATAATATAACTGCAAGTATAAATCATAAGAAAGATTAAAATGGTTAAAAAAAATAATAGTAATAAAAAATATAAATAAAAATATAATTGGAAAATTTTGAAAAGTGTATGAATCTATTGTGCTGGCCAGTGATGGGTGTATAGGGTGAGGATGGAAGATTAAGTCCTGGGGGATGTCTAGTCTGCAGGATGTGTTGATAAGCCAATTCCCACCTGTGGAGTTCAGATTGGGAGGTACTGTCAGGAAGTACTCTAATGGCTCTGACTGTGAAGCAGTTATTAAGGTCACGGGTGTCGTGAGTACAGTAAAAGCTCCTTATTTGCGGGGGATACGTTCCGTAAATATGCCGCAAATATGGAAACCGTGAATATGAAATGGTAATTTGCATGGGATTATAGGGGATACGTTCCAAAGTTCCGAAAAAACCCAATTAAAATCAATTTATTACGAGATTTTAAACAACATATTTTAATTATTATTTTCATGCTTAAACAATGTTTTAAAGAATTTAGTAATTTTTCTTTGTTTTGCCACTTTTAAACAGTCATTCAATTAGGGCTGATATTCAGCTGTGGCATTAATGATTTGTCTTTTAAAAACAAGACTTCTTTCCATAGACGGATTGATTTTCATGAAGAAATCACAAAGCTCATTTGCTATCTGTAGACCTTCACAACGTTTTTTTAAATTTAATGTCACCATTTGAGTGGTCGTTGAAGCCTCTTCATCAATGGGTTGGTGATTTAACATTTCCTTCTAGTTGATTTCAGTCAAATGTTCATCTTGCGATTCAAGCAACTCTTGAATGTCACTTGATTCTATCTGTTCAAAACCATTTTTTTACTTATGGCTTTACGCCTCGTTGACATCGAGGTCATTAGACGTGGGATGGGACTGGGGAGAAGGAACATGAAGGAATTTAGCCATGGCCTTTTGAAGGAAGCATCCCAGCATTCCCCTAGAGACATTTGGGTTCAAAACCATGTCATATTCCATTCGCAACTTGAGTAATGTTTGCAGTTAAAGTTTGCATTTGCACGGATTCTCCATCATTTCTGACAATGAGATCAGGCCACAGTTTATTTGCAGCATTATTTCAATGTGTATGGCTTAAATTCTAGCAACGATTCTTTTATTGTTACAATGCATTATGCTATTTTCCAGCATTGTATAACATTCATAAATAACATTATAAATTGTGAACAAATCAGAGGGGACAAGTGTTAGTACTGACCGAGCATGGTGGTGTAACGGTTAGCCTTCTGGCCTTGCATTCGGGAGGACGGCGGTACGAATTCCTGTCCGGGACTCCAGAATTGGGTTTTCCATGGTTTCCCCAAATCACTCCAGGTGAATGCCGGGATTCTTCCTTCAAAAGGGCATGGCCGAATTCCTTCCCATTCCTTGCCCTCCATCCTTTCCTGTCTCTAAAGACCTCGCTGTTAAAGAGACATTAAGCACTTTTTAAAAAAATGTTAGTACTGATAGATTCAGTGGCAATAATTTTTTATTTTTTTTTAGTTGTTTCGGCTAGATTGAGTGACTCTCAGCACGTTCCAGCAATACTCAAACAATGCCGACATGTTACTAAAGGGTACCAACTCCGCTGAATGTATGGAATGGATCCGCGAATAATAAAAATTTCAAGTGGCGAATACAGAAAGTTGTCACAATTATTTTATCCGCGAATACTGAAACCGCTAATGATGAAACCACGAATAAAGAGCTTTGACTGTACTGGCATGGTGAGCAACGTGAAGGTACATTTACTTGTTATATGGTGTCTTACATCATAACAATGAATGGTGTGCATTGCTTATGTATCTTACTGAACAAATTAACAAAAAAAAATCCCTGATAATCTTCTATTGCTAGAATTATAAACATTTACAATTTAATAATACAGATATACTAAGTTTAAAAATTAGTGATCAAATTTTCTGATACTTATTCATTTGTATGATACAAGAACGTAACAACTTGTCTTGGTTAAATGGTTTTATTCCAAGATTCACAATACTGTGTGTAAGACCCTAAGCTGTTACCGGGGTTGTAGTATCGGCTTAGAACCTTAACTATCAGTTCACTTGAATTAAAAGTTCTGTGGAATTTTTACGAAATAATTTTAACTTGACTATGTATCTGCCTGGATACTCAACTAAAATGCTTAATGATCGCCACCAAATTAGTTCAAACCACAAACTTAGAAAAGGTTAAAACAGTTTACTATGAAATCACAAAAAAAATTCACTTGGACAAAATTTTAGAGTTTATTTAAAAAGTCACATTTTCAAAATTAGCATTATACAGTTGAGTAGGCAATCGAACAAATGTTTCCAGAAATTGTAGGTTGTGGAGAGAAATGATACCAAATGACCCCTTTACAAAATTTGAAAGTTCCTTTGCAACGACACCCAACATGGCTGACATTGAGTGCAAGTTTCAAACTGCCGCCTTCCTGCTCCAAAACAAACTAGCGCAATTACCTCACATAACGCTAAGAAGCAACAATGAAATGAACACAAAAGGATAAATAATTAGACAATTAGTGATGGATTTACTGGTAATGTCTTATCATAGGTTGAGACCAGGAGGCTATATGGTGTCAACAATATTTTGATAATTTAGATCTGATCTTTGGAGTTTGAAGCAGTGATAGTTTCCAGGAAAACTCTGACTTATGTCACTGTAAAACTGTTATTAATGTTGCCAGAGCTGTGGAATTGGCACAATTTGTCACTGAATGGTCTATGTTACATTTATAAAATGTTTGCCTGTGATAATTCATTCTCTGATGGGAACGCTGTGAGAAGGCCTATATAAAAACTAGTGCAGTGGAGACAGGTTAGTTGGTGTATGAAGTCTGTTGTGGATCATGTAGCATGTGAAATAATGGGAAAGGTTTTTCTAGTGGTCAGATTGGAGTAGTCAGATGCATGCTGAAAGTTTGCAGCAAGGTCTGTTGCATGCAGAATATCCATGCAGACATTTGGGAGAATCTGAAGGCAAGTATTTGCTGATAAAGATGTTTTTAAGATTGGGTGGTCTGCTGAAACATGTCCAGGGAGCAGTGGATAGGATTCAGGGAAGGTGTGTAGGAAGCCATGCCTACGTTGCAGGATCTGGTTAATGGAATTAAGACCAGTAGAGAACTGGGTGAATAATCTTAATTTTTGAATACTTATGTTAAACTACACTCATCTAACACTGCAATTTCTGAAATAATCTCTGAATTTACTCCTTGTTGTAGATAACACCTCAAGAGGCTGCAGGTGAGGTTGAAGCTGGTTCAGTTAGTCCTTGTTCTGAAGGCCAAGAAGTGGAGTGTCCCTCATCTCCTGGAGTAACTGGAGTAGTTCCTGTTCCTGATGGAGAACTTGTTGAAGACAACTTTACACTTGCACCTGATGTCATCATTGCTTCAATAGAAGGTATTTTATAAGAGTAGTTTTGGTTTAATTTTGTTTCTTATTTCATTTTTTTCATAAATTGCTTATTGTTTCTGGTTATAATTCATTTAATTGCTCTTCAACAGTTGCAGTTACTATTTTTTTCATTTTAGTTTTTATGAAGTGAAAGCCTTGGTGGCAGTTTCCCCTTTCTTATACCCACCCACTTTTTGCTGTACGAACGTTAATTTTTAAATTTTTCAGCATTTGAATCTAAGGTGAATTTTTCACTTCAATGACACCACACATTATTTTTTTTATAAAATGCTTGTTCTATCAAAATAGAAACCTTAATTTTCAAGTTACAGTAATGATTTATAGCTCAAAATATTCAGAATAAAGAGATTTACAACATATGAAAAAATAGAGTCAATAGCTAAAAGAAAAGTAGGGTTGTTAGATGAAAAATTAGAAATTTATATATTACACAATTTTGAAATTTGTGGAATTATGCTACTGACAGCAAGGAAAGTACATTCAAATTAAAGAGGGATCTTCACCAAGTACATAGAGCTAACTTGTTTTTCTATTCCAGTAATATTTAAGCTTTAAAAGAGAATTTAAAGTCAAGATGATGCTGTTGACATCGCGCAACACAAGCAATGTCTTGACAATAGATTTAAACATTATAAAGAACACTATGGGAAGGATCTACTGCAGCAATTAAATAACATAATCATCAGATAAGAAATAAAATTTGGTGAAGATTGACACTTGTTTCAAATCAATAGGAGTAACTATTATGCAATACCAGGAATAGTGTGGTTCTCACTATCAAATACTGTTAGAAGTGGGTTGTAACTTACATCAAAAGTTGAGGAATTTTCTGTAGAAGCATTCAGTAGTAGAATGAAAACACAAGATTAAGAATTTTAGCAGTAATGGGAAATTCAGAGCTTTTTTAATTTTTTTTTTTTGCTGTCGTCAGTCTTTAGACTGGTTTGATGCAATCCTCCATCCCTTCCTATCCTGTGCTAACCTCTTCATTTCTACATACCCCTTACAACCCACATCCTCAGTTATCTGCTTCATATATTCTAATCTCTGTCTACCTCTATAGTTCTTACCTTACAGTTCTTAACTTGTGATTTTTTATCTCAAACTATAACACCTAGAAGAAAGACCCTCATATCATAAAATAACATTTAAATGATACCCAAACACATATAAAATTTTCAGAGTAAAAATAAGGATCCTCTTTGTTGAATCTTGAGTCATACTTAAAATGTATAAAAAGGGGGCATGCAGACAAGGAAAACGACATTATTTTGGCGGATTTGCTTCAGTGAGGATGTGCGTGTAGGATGTGAAGGGATTTAGCGAAATTTCTCATTAGTTGCACAACAGTGGTGCCAATCAAAATTTCTTTTGTGATGGACTTATAGTCTTCATTCCGATCAGGGGGTGGGGGCTAGGAGAAAGTTGCTTACTAAGTGAGAATAATTAACATGCATTTTTTTTTTATATAAAGGTCTGATGCTTTTCTGATATTCTCCGGTACTGCTTGATGTAAAAACTTTTCGGACAGTATATCATTTTAAAAATTCATCAAGAAGTCTACAGTGTATTTATTTGTGAACATACCTTTATCTGTTGGGGTAGAACAATAATGGCGACCGCAAAGAACCTGTAAGGTACCGGGCACAGTTACAATTCAAAGAAGAGTGTATGTTATATCCCCACCAAGCACTCTTGACAGCATGACCATGCAGTTTTACTTCCTGTTCACAAAAACTGGCATAGAAACTCTTGAAATGTTGAAAATGGTGTCCAAGATTGATACTATGGGGAAAATGCAACTGTTTGAGATATTTTTCCCCAATTCAAAAGAGGTGAAATGTCAGTTTGATGACCAACCTCATTTTGGCTGGCCATCAACAGCCTGAATTGATGTAAAATTCACAAAAATCCACAAAATCATCCTAAAAGTTTGACTACATATAATCAAAAAAGTTGTGGAGCTATCTGAAGTGACTTGGACCTCAGTTCAGCACATTTTTAGGTATGAGAAGGATAGCTGCCAAATTTGTGCCTCAAGTACTAACTGCACAGCAGAAATAATATTGCCTGGAAGCATGGTGTGCTTTGAAGGAAGATCTCCAAAATGATCCAGAACTTTGCTTGAAGGTGATTAAGAATCCTGGTGCTATGGTTATAATCCTGAAATGAAGCAACAATCAGGTCAGTGGCAGATTGTGATGTCGCCTTGTGCTAAAAAAGCAAGACAAGTGAAATAAAAAAAAAAATACCAAGACAGTGCTGAATTGTTTCTTTGATGTGTGAAGAATAGTCCTTTCAGAGTTTGTTCCACAGAGCCTGACACTTAACCAGACCTCTTACCTGGATGTTTTGAAAAGATTGCACAGCAATGTGCAACAGATAAGGCCTGATTTGTGGCAGTTGGGCAACTGGTTTTTCCATCACAACACTGCCCCTGCTTACCCCCCCTGTGCACTGATTTATGTCAAAAAACACCATGACCCCAGTGCCTCACCAGACTCTGCCCTCTGGGACTTCTTCCTTGATTGAAAAGAGACATAAAGGAAAACCTTCTTCCAACATCAATGAAATGAAGAAAAAATGACTGAAATACTGTCAGGTATCTCTGGAGAACAGTATAAAAAATGTTTCGAACAATGAAAAGATTGGACAAGTATATCAGTTCCAATGGAGAGTACCTTGAAGGGGATCGATTGTATTTTCTAAAAAAATTAAATACCTGATTTCGCTTTCTTTTGGGCATTTCAACAAATGCTGTAGGATCATTCTATCAATTGCATTTTCATGTTTTTCAAACTTATTTAAGCTATTGAGTCTGATAGATGAGTGATAACCATAAGATCTGGCATTAGGGTTCAGTTCTCAATCCTGTCACCAGACTTCAGTTATTCATGGATTATCAAAATCTCTGCACTGCTAATATTTTCACTAAGATCATTCCCGTCTGTGTTAAAAAGGCTATGCCAGTTCTAATCACTTTATTGCCAGTTTACTGGAAACCCATTTCTAAAAAAAAAAATAAAAAAAATAAAAAAAAAAATGAAGAAGAAGAAAATGCGTGCCCGCGTGTGTGTGTGTGGGGGGGGGGGAGAGGGGGGTTAGGTTTTCAGATAATTTTTTGGAGATACAACAAGTATAACTCTAATAACTCTAAATACATTAGAATAAAACTTAAAACAATAGATAAAGGGTGACAAATGTTCCTTTAACATGATACTTTTTTGATGAAGTTAAATTTGAGGAAAAAGAATATTTCATCATTGTTTGCTTCATTTCCTCCATTTTAATGAAAATTTGGCAATTTACTGTTACTTTCTTTGAGATAAGAATATATAAAAAGTGTAATTGTTTAAAGTTTCGGTTTTATAAGTCTCAACAGATCATCTTATTTTGGGAAACACTGAAGCTGCAGTCAAAGCCTGGGAACTACTAACATAGAAACTATTTTATCTATTTTTTGGATGAAGTGTGTGTAAGCATATGTAACATTAGGGTGGTTATGAGAAATCAAATTTCGAGTTTTGGAGGGGGGGGGGGGGGGGAGGAGAACTGTCATACAAGTAGCCAAATGGCTAAAAAATGAGACTGGCAAAGTTTTAGCATAATTGGATAACATTAACCCATGCCTCACTAAGGCTGAAATCTTAAAAAAAAAAGTTTTTGGCTAAAACATCACAGCTTTTCCTTCATAAATTGAAAACCATTGGTCCTGGCAATCTGTCTTTTGACTCATTTCATAGAAAATGTTGTTGCCTTGCACTTTTACTCTCATCAATTTTTTTGCTAAATCTAAGATTTAGTGTCATTTAGTACTTTTTAAATCACCTTCACAAAATTCACGAAATTGACTTTTTATGAAAATGCATAAAAACATTGCAACATTCTACTGTCCATATATCACTTGTTTTATTTTTAATTTTCTACATCAAGAATGGTTTATTTAAAAGTGTTTTCGAAAGTTAATGAACAAATCCAAATTGAATATTAAGGTAAAGGAGGAAAAAGAGCAAAGAGCATATAGAAATGGGAACAAATAATTTTCAATTACGTTTTTATTATTAAGTTGCATTATAAAAAGAAAACACTATAAAGAAAATAAATTCTTGATATTTGCAATTATCACATTATGGTGGTATTGCCTTGGATAAAGTGCCTTTTGAAGAGTCGGGAACATTTTTGCTATATTCAGATACAACTTGTAACAGAAACTGCCGTTGCCCTTTGCCTTCTGTTAAACAGGAATTGAAGTCTTCAATTTATTGCTCTCGTCTGAGGGCCAGTGCTTGACCCATTTTACAATAAAAAACTACTTTTGGAATAATTTCTGAAATAAGGTAGTGAAATGCAAATACAGAAGGTTTTGCTCCAATAGTTGCTGTAGCAAATTCCTCTGAGTTGACCAGTCTGTACTGCAGTGGTATCAAAACACATTCCCTGGATTTCACACTCTTCAATTGCTGAAAATACAGTTTTTTGCCCAAGTAATTTCCATACATTTTCAAGCTGAGAAATTCCTATCTACTGTTTCTCATCCCCACAACTGATCAAAACAAAATTAAATTTTCAGAAGTCAGTTTTTAATGTACCTAATCTACCATACAAATTAATGAGACACTTCTTTCTGAGTGATATTAACAATAATTAGTGAAAATATTTTTAATGTTACGAAAAATCATTTTACACCTTTTATTGCAAGTAATACAAAAGCAAAAAATAGGAATTACCTGAGCTTTCAGCTGGTATGCTACAGCCTTCTTCAGATACACTGTTTATGTTGATATAGCAACAGTCGCCAAGTACCCCAGAGTAAAAGGCTGCCATCTTCGTTGATGTTGTTCGTATTCCTTAAAATTTCTGCTGCCCCTTTCACACGTCGAGGCCACCTATGATCTCCTTTCCACAGCAGCCTCTTGTCTTGAAATTTTATTTCATGCCCGATATTAATGGCATGGCGAACTACGGTGGATTTGTCGCTGTTGTTATATTTATGGTGGTGGATATGTTCCTTTAGTCTCTCTGCCACAGTGCAGCCTGTCTTGCTAATGTAAACACCTGCCACAGCTGCAGGGGATTACATAAACACCTGTAAGCTGGTGCAGGTGTAATCTGTCTTTTACCCTAGTTAATGACTGGCCATGTTTGCAGTAAGCTTTATACACGATTCACACCTCCTTCCGTTTAACAGTTTCCAAATTCGGTCAGTGATACCATGTACGTATGGGAGGCACGTGAATTTTCTTGGCACATTGGTATCATGGGATAAGTTGATATCCCATGATACCAATGTGCCAAGAATGTGCGATGCTTGGTGACTTGTGCTATGTAAACATAAACAGTATCTCCGAAGAAGGCTGTAGGATACCAGTCGAAAGCTCAAGTAATTCAATAAACAACGCGGCATAACCTGTAAAGCTATTAATTATGAACAAAGACGGGTGTAGAAATCTTGGGAATCATTTAAAAAATGGGAAGTTTTGAAGTGTTTAAACTGTTTCTGTTGTAATTTTTGACTTACTGGGCAGATGTCGAGGATGTGAACCACAACATGAAAAGTGTTAAGGTCATTAAATCTTAAGTTTTAGAAAAAAATTGGTAGAAATTCAAGACAACAACATTTTCTTTGAAATTAGACAAGAATCATGTTTTTAGGACAAATGGTTTTCATTTTATGATGGAAAAACTGATTTTTCCGCAAAAATTTCATTTTTCAGGATTTCAACCTCAATCAGGCACGGATTAACATTATCCAATTGATCTGAAACTTTGCCAGTCTTATTTTCTAGCTTAATAGAAACTTCTGGGAGGGTCCCCCCCCCCCAAAGAAAGCCAATTTCCCTCTCCCTTCTCTATATACATTGTGACCACCCTAATGTAACATTTTATGCTACATGAGGATTGCACTCAAAATGTAAGTATGTGATTCGAGCAAATGTTGTATGGCCAATATGGGGCATCGCTTTGTTGTGTTGTATAAAGATAACTATAGATATCAATCCATGTTGCTTTGATTTGATTGCAAGCCAAAGATCTGAATATGAAGCACCAATGACAGTTTTCCTTTTAGTCATATAGTGCCCCAAAATGATACCTCTTTTGTCCCAAAAGTGTGTCGGCATAACCTTCCTGCTGATGGTTTTGTTTGAATCTTCTTCTGTTTTGGAGATGGGAATGGTATCATTTCTTGCTCACTTGCTCAATTTGCTCATGACTAATGTTTAAACTTGTTACAGTTTTATTCAACCTCACTTCATGGTTCTTCTTTGCTGTAGCTTGAGAATCTGCAGTTTTCTGAAAATTAAAATGTTACTTGCCTTGCCTGTAAGAGAAACAACTTCCACTTAAGGCACACCAATAGTAAGTTTCCTAATCCATTCATAGATATTTTGCTTTTACAAACATGCATCACCATACGGAGACTTTATTCTTTGGTATTTTCTATGGTTGATTCCGAATGATAGAAATTCATTCTTTACTGGTGCAAGTTTAAAGTGTGACATCACTCTTTTTACTGCTACTATGATAATGTTAGTGCATCTGCACTATAATGCATTCTGCATGCCATTTATAGCACACTTACTGACTTAGATAGTGGCGTTCAATTATTTCGTTATTGTGATATATATTAATTATAAAAGGTTGCGACAAGCCATCTTTTTCCCTTCATACTTAACCAAAGTCAATAAATGATGTATCATTGTAAAGCCAAGTTTCCCACTTTGGAAACATTATTAATTAATAAAGGAATTTTTCAAAATTATGTATAATCAAGTTATGGGTTTGCAATAGTTCAGAGTAAAGCATCTAGGCTTCAGTGGCATTGATAAGGAGTAATTCCATTATCGCTAGACAGTAGCACCACATATCAAAATTTTCGCACCGCATTACCACTAGATATTTCAGTTGACAAATAAACAATTGCTGCTACAAAATGACAAACTGAGATTGCTCAGTTTCAAGCTGCTAGCTCGACAAGGAGTGATTACCACTAGATAGCAGGACGACATACTACAGAGATAGGGATTGGGTTTTTTCTAGAGTAAGGAGCTTTTCAGAAATTTTTGTTTCTGTTCAGGAAACATTTCATCATTTCTAATTGCTTCGTAAGATGTTGTAAGTACTTTGATTTGACAAATAAACAATTTCTACAAATGAGCTGGTTATTCTTTCATCCTGCTGTGAACCACCAATCTCACTATTCATTGTATATCATTCATGAAATTCTCACACAGGCCACCTAGTTGTTATAAATTTAAGGTTTTTATTTTACTCACCTTCATATTTAATTTTTTTGTTTTTGTATTAACTGGCATTTGCACTTTCTTAATCTAATAATACTGGATTGTTACTTGTTAGATTTCATAAAGCTCATTTGATTTTCAATTGGATTTAATTTGTCACATGAAATGTTACAAAGCTTGGCTACTACTGGTTCAAAATGCTGTTTTGCGGTTCTAATTTCTAGAGCAGACATTACTGAGTAGTGACTAATGAGCAGAAACTGCTGCCTTATTTCTATTTAATAGATATTTTACACATTAAATAAATTGCTTACAATTTTTAAATCCATCAGTATGGCTACACTTGTTTAAGTGCCATTAGTGTTGGCATAGATGTATAACACATCCATGTTCAAATCTAGGTGCTTGCACACTTTACGGAGTGTGTTGGGTGAGTGATAATCCTGTGACCTCTTGATGGTTCAGCTATCCAGATTTTGGTTTGACATGGTTTCTTGACATCACTCCAGGTGAATGCCAAGATGTTTCCTTCAAAAACCCATTGCCAAATTCTTCCTGGTTCTTTGTCTCTAATCCTTTTCTGCCTCTACTATACTCAATGTTTGGGATGGTTTTTCCATAATCATTAAAGTTTAAACAATAATTACATGCAGAATACAACTTCACAATTCAATCACAGATTACTACACTTATCCTTTTGCATTAATATGTGTCAACCTATGACGGGAACTTTTTTTTTTTTTTTTTTTGAGAAAAGTTAGTTAAATGAGATTTGCAGTCATATATTTATTGAGGTTGATATTTTTTAATGATTAGTTGGAGTCAAGAGGAGTCAAGAGGAGTTCAAACAGCTATGTTGTATAAGTCTTAATTGTTTAGGCATTCTCGAGATTTTGAGTCATTGTTGGGTGCTGCCAGTGCACTATAAGAGAACTGGCTTTTTGATTGTTGTGGTCTGTTCCAGTCGTGCCTTCATGATGGCAGCTTAGGTGTGCATGTGTGTATGTGTGTATTTGTGTGTGTTGTGGCAGTAACAATCCATGGTCCTTCATTTAATAAAACCATGTTATATATCAACCCCCCCCCCCCCCCCCCATACGTAGTCCTCGCAAACGATGGCGGGTAGCGTGACAAATCATAGAAGGCCTATAGTGGAACTGTGTATGCTTTCGGCAATCTAAATTAAAAAAAAGATAGAAAGTAAAACTATCACTGAAAAGTCACAGTGACAGAAAGTGAGGGGTTACATGTGAGTGTGTACATGAGGCAAACAGGGAGTCTTAACACAGTGTCCATGGAAAAACTGCCACTGTTAAGGCATTATCTAAAATACTGTTTAGGTAGCAGCCATAAATTATGTGGTTCATTCAAGGAGGAAGGTGGGGTATTGGTTGGGTAAAAAACTATGCTGCGCTATGTAGTGGGGAGGAGGATCTGAGCCAAACTATCGTTTCTCATTTTTATCCTTTGACCAGTTAAAAAAGGGTGAAATACACAACATTGTGTGGAATTTGTTTTCATCATTTAATTATTTTCACATTTTAGATACGCTTTCTGCTGTCAGTGCCATAAGTGTATGTAATTTGAAGTCATAATGCTCAGGTAGCACAGGGCAGGAATGTTTGAACTAGCCGACATGGGTACGTTTAAACTTGCTGACATGCCAAAAAACATCAGGCACACAGTGACTAGACTCGTGTTCACATGCAGATGTCACATGGGATTTTCCCTGCAATTGATAGTTTGCGTTGTTTTTGTGTTTATGAACAAAGCTGTTATCATTCAGATCGTCCACACGTCACCATACTACTTATTGAAAAAATAATTCTAATTTTATTCTTAGTGAAGTGAAAATCAGAGCATCTGGTTTGAACTGTAGTTAATTTAGTTTTAAATTTAACTGAGATGTGAAATGGAAATGTTTTTTCAGTAAGTTTATAATCTCCAAAACAAAGTTTCTGAACTGTGCACATCTTCTAAGCTGACAAAGAACCATTTTCTGGCAACATAGAAACAAAGATGACAGAACTGAAGCCAAAAAACAGTAGAAAAGGTGGAACTCACCTTTATGCAGCAGGTATAGTTTGTTCTACTTTTTATTTTCCATTTTGGCCTCTATGGACCATGTGGTTCTTAACTCTTCTTGGCCCAATATTCTTTCATCCTTTTGCTGTGGTTGTCTTTTCATTCTTGGGTCCATTTCACCTGAATCTGGGGTGCAGTGTTTCGGCTTTAAGTATCTGGAGTCAATGTTGTGTATTTATTCCTGTTGTAAATTTCATTGGGGTCAATTTCTAGCTGTTCAAGATTTTTTCTGACTAGCCTTGTCCATCATAAATTAATAAACAATAATTGAATTTACTTGTAATGGAGTGCATGCTCCAGTTGAGATTTCTCTAGTCATCTATTTACCCCTTTATTTTTCACATTCTTTTTTGTGATTATTGTTTACACTTTAGAGTACAAATTACCCCATCAACCTACTTCTGCCATTTACAAATTTTAATTCTAAATTCCTTCACCATTTCTGCCAAATTATTACTACTTCCCTTGGTAATTTATTCCAATACCTGACATCCAAAGCAAAAAAAAAAAAAAAATATCCCATTCCCTTACAAAATTGATTACCAGCTTGTGCTCATAGTCACCTTTTCCATGTGCTACTCTTAATTCTTTGACCAGCATCTTTCCAAACCTCATCATCAACATGTGCCTTGTACGGTACCAGCATTCTTTTCATGCTCCTCCTGTCTTCCTCTGTCTCCCAATCCATTTCCTTGTCTTATGAGTTATGGGCTGGGTGCTGCTGTTATTTCCACAAACGAATCTAGCTGCTCTCCTTAGCACGTCTTCCAACTCTTGTATTTGATACCTAAAATGTGGAGTCCATTCACACCACTAATTTAACCAATGCTCTGAACAGTGTTTTGTAACCAGTTCCTTCACTCTCATCACTCTTTCCAATAAATGTAGGCTGTGTTACCTCTATCTACCACATGCGCAATGTGTCCTGCTCAGTTTGGTTTATTATCAAATGTTATGCCAAGGTATTTAGACATCAAGTCTTCAACAAGCAGCTCTGCCTCATACTATAATCATAAAGAACCTTTTCTTTTTTATTTGTGTACCTAGTAAGCTGATTCTTCTTGGCATTTACTTTCATTTCATGTTGCCATACCAAGTTACATAATCCATCCAAGCCAGCCTGCAGCTGTTCGGTCTTCTCCCATTTTTATCCTATTATATAACATCATGTCAAAGTGAAATTCATGGGTGAGATATCTGAACCATTTCAATAGTGGTGTTCGACGGGGCGTTGGTATGTCCTCAATACTCTTCAACCTTGTTCTGGACAAAGGGAGAAACTTTAAAGATCAAAATTATTGGAAATCCATGCAACACGGATGACCCAAAATGATGTATTAAAATTTCCTGTCTAGCCTTCACAGATGATTTAGCCATACTAGCATATGACGAGACAACAGCAGTTAAACAGATTGTGAGAAACAAACTGTTCACTGGGGGGGTAGGTAAACACTTTGTCTCAACTTTAACAGTGTGTAAGCCTTTGATAGTCCAGCTAGAGCTTTATACTAATGATTCAAGGTTGCCACTTGACTTCAAATTTTACTACCTTAAGTCAAGGAAAAGTATAGACAAAATAAATGTTCACAAGTTGGTTGGAATTAAAAGCACTATATTCTTGAAAAAGTTGCAAATTCATTAGCTGGATAGGCAATCAGACAAAAATCACTGAAGAAGTTTTACAAAATCGACTAACCATTCGAGTGTGACCAGCCTCACGCCCCCCTCTGCTAGTTAGCTACATGAGGTATTAAAGTTCCTTTCACCCATGATTTCAAAAGTTAAACTATCCATGCAAGTTTGTTATCTGCCACGCCACAAGTCCAATTAGCTACCGCACTCTAAATAGCTGCTGTGCAAGCCTATATCACGTCATGCTAACTGCTTCTGGAAGACTGGGGCGAGGCTAGGTTCTGGAGGGGGTATTTATACTTTCGTTGCTGCGTGAGCCTGGGGACAAAATTTTTTGCTTCCATCACACAGAAAGCGTGAGATACCAGAACATTCTAGATAAATGTGTAGTCGTCCAATTTTGACCTTGACCCTAAAAAATGCTCCTATCTTTCCGAAATTTTGGGAGTTGCTAGATATTATTACAAACGTCAAATTAAGTTGTTATAAAAAATTTCCTAACTTTAATAGTTTAGCCGAAAATAAATAATTTAGCTGCAATTACCCCAAATTTCAAAATATTTTTCCTATTGAGCTATAACAAATTTCATTCTATTCTCCTATTGCTATTCTATCATCTGATATCAAATAAAGTATATTTCTTTTTTGTAAAAGTGGAGTAAAGTTCGAAAACAAAATGTGACTACTTAAATTAATCAAAATATCAACTTGAAAACAGCTTGAAACAAATTTCCATATTGAAAAATGGTTGCTGTAAAAATTTGGAATCTCTAAGTACATTCCTTGCTTTATTACGAATTTTTAAAATATTATTCCTCCCAAATACGCTTCAGTTTCAAGCTACACTGGCCAAGGATTTTTTTTTTTTTTTGCTGTCGTCAGTCTTTAGACTGGTTTGATGCAATCCTCCATCCCTTCCTATCCTGTGCTAACCTCTTCATTTCTACATACCCCTTACAATCCACGTCCTCAATTATCTGCTTCATATATTCTAATCTCTGTCTACCTCTGCAGTTCTTACCTTCAACTGTTCCCTCCACTAACAAGCATTACCAGCGCCAAAACCTATTTCACTTTATTACAATTAAATACTTTAGTATTTTGAAATGAAACTTACTTGAATACCTTTTAATTTAATTAAGCTTTACTCTGAACACAATTTCTTTTCCTGAATTACCAAATAAGACAAAAATATTTAACTTTTCCATGAAGCACATGTCTTGCTATACCAAATTATATTCAAAAACGATCTAAAAAATGCATGAAACTTTCCCAAATTTTAATATGTTGTTTCAGCCAAAATTACACTACTTTCTATCTATCAACTGACTTCTTAACTGTTTTCTAACAACTGAATACTTCGATTTTAGAGTGGAAAATTACGTTACAAAATTTGTTACCGGCATATCACTTTTTTAACATATTTAAACTCTAAGTAAGATTTTCTAATAACAAACTTTATCATATTTTTACTATTTATTCACCTAAATATCTTTTGAACTAAAGAACTATACTGATTTATTGAAGTTATATGGAAGTCACATATTACATGTCCAAATCTGAGGTTAAGTTTTTCTACAAGTTGTTTAAATGAATTTATTTCTTGCATTTACTGTTTACACCTTAGCTATTGCTTATGTTAGATACATTACTTGGAATTATTACCAAAATTATCTGCAAAAATGACTTTAAAATGGTGGTACCATATACTTCAACTGAGCACACTATTCTAGAAACTAATTTCGTTATGCGAAATTCTGAGATATGTTACAAGATACAAACTCTCAAAGAATGTGCTGAAATATCTTTCCTCAAAACCAAGTTCATCTACTCAAAACTCCATACTCAAAATATTGACAAATTGAGAGAGTTCTGTATTTCAAGTATTTGGGAGAAATCCTCAAACCCATGGGAGGAGAGAAAATAGCACAGAAAGTTCGCATGCAAAAACTGAGGAGAGCCTACAGTAGAACCTACATCATCCACAGTAAAAATGTTTGCCCATATACACAGAGACCAGACATTACAACACAGTATCAAACCTGAAGCCCTGTACGTCAGTGTAACTTTAACGGTGCACAGGAAAAGTGTCTCAGAAAACATCCTGAAAGATAAACAGAAAATTATAAGAAAGATTCTCGGCCCAGAAAAAGATAGATGATGGATACAGAGTTAAATCTTGAAAAGTAGCTGATACCTTGTCAAAGCTTGTGGCAGACATCAGGAAAAGAAGATTAATATTCTGTGGACATATTCACATTCCCAGCAACAAGACTCTTTCACAAAATTATAAATTACATAAGACAGCTAAAAACTATGTCTTTGGGTCCAGCAGATCAATAAAAATCTAGAAAAAGCCCACATAAATTCGTCAGTAATCATGGACAGACACACATACAGACAAAAAATTAATAAATGGAAATTACCACCAGAGAATCAATTGAGTAAGAGACTGGGGACCTAGTGGACTGAAGAAAGAAAGGAAATCCACGGAGAAAAAATGAGAGATGAATTGTTAAAGCTTTGCATGATCCGACATGGTCCAGTTGCAAGTATTAATAATAATAATATTGTCACCTGCCAGCAGTCTGACTTCTGACTGTAAATTATCAATACAATCATTCATTAGCAATGTTTTTAGTAACACTTCAAAAAGAAAAAGATCCAGTGACTATATTTGAAATATATGTACCAGAAGTTGCTAGTGTCACCATATGGTTAGGAATATTTATAATTATAAAATAGTATACAAACAAAATATCCGTTGTGTACATTAGGTACCCAGTAATTTTAATGATTGTCTGGTAAGAGAAAAATATCTACTGCAATTAACATGAAAAAAATTTGTTCCATTGGTGAAGAGGGGAGGGGAAGAGGGGGGTAGCAGATTCAGAGCAAAAGCCAACACTCCTACATTTAGAGGAGGAGAGGTTCCACGGAGGTCAAAATGGTTTATTGATGCTGCCATATTTGCTTTTTTTACTATATTTTTTACTATAGCAGTCTTTATCCCTCCAGGTTAGGTAAGTTCCTCACCTTATTTGGATACTTATTGCCTTTGAGGTGTATTTACCCTCCTTTTTTTTGTTATTCCAATAGGCTTTCATTCTTTCCGAGATAGTTTCTTTGTATTCTACAACCACTTTGGTCTGTTATGTTATGGTTGATCAGTTGTAACTTCCCATTTGTCTACTTTGTGTCTGAAGTTGTATCTTTCTAAAATGTCTGTTGACCTTATGTTTGCGTTTTGAGATCCATTTGAATTTCGTTCAGCCAAGGTGTTGAATTTTTAAGAGAGGCTACATAATCTATTATCTTTTTTGCTAATTGATTTTTCTGGTAATGTGTTTAGGTGGCCAAAGAATTTAATTCGCATTTTCTTGATGACAATTTCAATGTTTGAAAACTTTTTTTTGTTGTTTTGATTGATTGTAGTCTGTAACCATCTTTAGTGTATCTTGCTCCCAGAATTTTCCTAATGATTTTTCTCTCTTCTTTTTTGATTTAACTTCATGTTTTCTGTTGAGTGTCAACATTTCACTTGAATAGAGGACTGTTGGTTTTATGACTGTGTTGTAGTGCCGAAGTTTGTTCCGTCTTGAAATGGATTTTTTGTTGAACTAACCCTATCACTTTTTTATCTTTTGGAGGCAATTTTTCTGCGAGATTATCTCAAGGCCTGTCAGTTCGATGAATTATCCGAGGTATTTAAAGTATGGAACCCTGTTGATTTTACTGTATTTTGTTTTCAAACTTACAATTAATGTCTTTGAACACAGGGATTTAGTTTTCTTGGATGGTATTTGTAGCCCTTTTCTGTGCATTCTTTGAGTGTCTCATGCTGTTTGATAGCAGTATCTTCAGGCTCTGCTAGTATTGCCAAATCGTCAGCAAAAGTGACGTATGGTATGTAGAAGTTGTTTTTGGAAAAGCCAAGTGAGATTTTTATTATTATTATCATCCTTACGCTTGAGAGAGATGATCTATGTTAATGGACTTGTTATTAAGTTATTTTTACAGCACTTCCATTTGTAAATGAAAGGTTATCATTTTTTAAATTACAGATGAATCATCCCCCAAAGTTCAGGTTAAAATGCATTGTGATTCGTTAGACGATCATGACGGGAAACTATCCCAAAAGAGTGTCAAAACAATATTGTCACAGCTATTGCCATCAACAGGTGCTGCTGCCCCTATTCAGGTCAGTTGTTTTTCTTATAGCACATTTAATTAGGATATTCTTCAGGATCTTGTTTGAAACATCTGGTAATATTTTGAAATAAATTGAGTTTCATTGCTCACTTATAATTCACATTATAACTGATGTGCATTGTAACATATTTTAGAGTCCGTTGAGTCCTCAAGAACATCATCTGGCACCAGCAGAAGGTTCAGTTCCAATTGTTGTGTATGAAACAGAACCATCTTCAATTATTGCTTATGCTTTAAGTTCACATGAGTATCAACGCATTCAAGATGAACTGAAAAATGAACAGGCAACATCAAGGTGAGTGCAAGCATAATAGTTGCATCAACGTACTTCTTATAATTTTCTCTTGAATTGCAGTTAACAAGAGTCTGAATAATGTATAAGATTAACTACAATATAAGAACTGCATTTAATCCACTTAGTGTCTAGTGCCACTTTATTAACAATCTACCAACTGTGGTTGGTGAGCAGTAATACTTCGACCTCACACTCAGGAGGACAGACGGGGTTTTGAATCCGTGTCCAGCCATTCAGATTTGGGTTTTTCATGGTTTCCCCAAATCACTCCAGGTGAATGCCAGGTTGGTTCCTTCAAAATGACTGTGATGCTTCCTTTAAAAGGTCATGACTGAATTCCTTACCATTCCTTGCCCCCTCGTCCTTTCCTGCCTCTATTGACCTTGACAAGGTGTAAAGTCAAGTTTAAAAATAAAGGAAAGAATATTACAAACAGAGAGAGTGAAATACTAAAAAATTGTAAGGAGTCCAAAAATTTAATAAAGCTTAGAGCAAAAAATTGAAGATAGAATTATAACCCATAGGGTTTATTAAGTAATTGTGATTTCCAGTATAGCCTCCACTAACATTCTAATTTTAATTGTTGAAGATTGGGGAGGATTTGTAGCATTATAATATTTCAATATCCATATTCATTTTCTTAAGTATCCTATAATCAGTAAATAATGGAATGGTTTATTAATGTAGGCCATTTAATTGTTGTCAACATTCTCAATTCTACAGCATGGTTGTTAGTGAACCATAAAATTAAGTGTATCCAAAAATTTCTCATTCATGGCATTTTCATGGTTATGCTATCAGCATGCTATCAGCATACTATAAACATGAAATTATGATAATCTAGTAATACAAACAAATAAATGATTCGTCTAACATTATTTTAATTCATTTATTGTTTTTACATAATAAGGTTGTAACGGAGGTCATCTTTGTGGATGCTGATGTCGATGTTAAGTGCTTGAACTCCCTGGAAGTGAAGGCTTAGTGGACGTTGACAAAGAGGTGGAAAAATAAATTTATAATTTTTACAATTTAATATGTAATTAAAAATAAACTTGAAATCAACATAAGTATATTTTTTATTGCAAATTCTACAGTTGGCATAAGCATAGTCAATTTCCATATAATATTACTAGACTGATTTTTTCCCTTGTCTTTTCTTTCAACAATAAAGAAATGCATGATGATTTTATATCTACTAATATGCACAAACCAACAAAATAACCTTCGTTTTATGAATTAACGGAATTCACCACTTAACTAATTTGAATGACAAGCATAAGGCAACGTCACCACAAACAACTGTGCCCGCCACCCGCTCTTCTACTGCTCTAATGGCCCATTCACATTCCAACTTATAGGACCAACGATGATCTGATTTTCCATTGTAGGACTCTTTTTGGATGTGAATTGGGTTGCAGGACTACATGTAGGATGTGTTGGATGATGTTGGCCTCCCAAACCAGCCAATTCACGTGCCTCCAGTCCAATATCCTTCCACATTGGCTCGTGAATTGGCAAATCATCCAACAAGTGTGCAATGAGGACATGGATGTGCTGCGAGAAATTACAAGCTATTTGTACCCTTTGGATGAACATGAAAGGGTTAGCACACCCAACAATAGTCCTACAGGAAGGTGCTACAAATTAGACTATGAGTTAGACCAGTTTAATTAACATGCAAGCTCAAACTTGTAATTCGTCACTAAGATAACACCACCATTCAGTTCATTATTACTCTTAATGCAAGACCGTGAGAAAGAAAACACTATAATATTCTTAGCTAAGCGCCGATGTGCCAAAATCTGTATAAAGAGAAATGAATAAGCTATATGTAATGTAAATGAACTGCAGTTATACCTCCACTTTAAAACTTGTGAATGCAGAGGTAGAGCTCCGTTACAACCCTATTACAGCATAGGGAGGCATCCATAAATTACGCTAGGTGAAACAAACGGGGAGAGGGGGTCCGGCGAAATCTCTTCAAGGGTGGGAGGGGTCTACGGAATCTTACGCAAAGTTTTGGAAATATTGTTGGACTGTAGAGCAAAAAAAAAAAAAAAGTTGCGAGGCCAATTTCTAGGGGGGGGTTCTCACGGACCAGATCTCACCAGCACCAGAGAGGGAGGGGGGGGGGGGTCCGGAATCTGGAAAAAATACCTCGTGTAATTTATGGATGCCCCCTAGAGTAATGTAGGGATACTGGAGAGGAAGAGGAGGCTCAGAGCTCATCAACTAACAGCAGTAGTGCCACTGTCATTAATTTCCTCAAAACAGAAATCAGCAGTTTGGAAAGATTTGCCTTAAACAACATTTATTTTCAGAGTTAAATGTTTTTATTGCATCTTTCAAAATATTTGTTCCATTTTCAGGGAAGTCATAATTAACATGCTTGAATATTGAAAACTATAATGATTATTTAAAAGAGCTAATTTATATTTTCTGCTTGTATTTATTCTTTCCTTGAAGTTTCCTGAATTTCAGTGAAAATATTCAGCTCTTCTCATATATGTGAGTATGTATGTTCATTCATTAGAAGCACCACACATTTTCCAGAAGTACAGAATATATAGAGAATAAAATATTGACAGTGAAACGCAACAGTTGGCGTTTGATTATTTGATATTTAAGTTTTGGCAAATTCTATCTTTATTATTCAGAACTGGAGTACTGTAAAATATCATGCAGGACTAAAAATCTATAGTTTTATAAATATGATTTAAAAATTTTAAACATACTGCTCTCAGCAACGGTAAATAGTTGATAGATGTAAAATACAGCCAACCAGTTGCATCAGTCAGGCTATTAGTCTTGACCAGTTTCAACCTTCTTAAGATGGTCTTCTTTAGAAGTGTATGCTAATATGCTATAAAAGAGAGTATAAACTCTTGTCAATTTCAAGGTACAATACACCTTATGTCATATAAAATTAGGATAAAAACCATCAAATTAAACATTTAACATACCTAGTGGGTGGAGATGACCATGTGCTTGTACCATGCACGCTTCGTCAACTGGCTAAGCTATCGTAAACATTATACCAGGAAAACTCTCTAGGAGGCACTACATGCAAGTGCATCCACATGAACCAGGATTAATTCTCGTGAAATAAGCCTCAATCATAATGCTTTAGAAACTAACTTTTTTAACCCCCTTTCAGAATTACTTAATAAGATCAGATTTTATTCTCGTTATTTCAATGACATAATTATCATATTCAATGGCAACGATCATGAGTTAGAAATATTATACGGTACATTCAATGGTTTTCATGAAACTATTCAGTTCACCAAAAGTCCAAAATGAAAATTCTGATCTGAACTTACTTGATTGTCAATGTCATACAGCTACATCAGCTTCGACATATATCGTAAACCCACATATTCAGATAATATTATCCCTGCTGATTCAAATCGTCCACATTCCTATAAAATAGCATTTTTTCCACTCCACTATTAAACGAGCACTGACAACTCCCCTGTCGCATATTGACCTACTAAAAGAAAGAAATATTATAAAAACAATTGCGGTTAATAATGGATAAGATCCATGTCTTGTAGATGCCATTGTTAGTAAAAAACTATGAAAAATTTCTCTACACTACAAACAAATAGATCCCTCCTTAGCAAAGAAGAACACAGTAATTTAATTTTGATCCCCTTTTTGGGGAACGTATCATACAGAATGGCTTAGTATGCCTCCTTCGGGAGGATCCAACCAACCTTCGGGTTGTGGACTAAGTTAAGTTATCATACAGAATAAAGCGCCTACTAGAGAAGAAATATGACTGAAAAATAACATTTGCCGCGAGTAATTCTTTAAAGAAAAACCTCGTACATAATCTCAAGACAGTTGATGACCCATTTTCTAACTCCAGAATTTATAAACTTATTTGCAATAATTCTCCCAAATATTACATAGGTCAAACAGGCAGATCAGTTAAAACAAGATACAAAGAGCATCTATTAAGTAAGAATGGTAACAATATACGCGATTCTAAATTGGCTGAGCATTTACATAAAACAAACCAGGTTCCCAGGGATTTAGAAGACACTATAATTTTATATAGAGAGGTCAAAGGATGAAAAATGGACTTATTTGAAGAACTTGAAATTTTTGAACATTTAGAAAAAAAACGACAGTAACATTTTAAACGATCAGCTGCAGCTCGCAAATAGACGATTCTTTGAAGGCTTTAGACCTATACTTATAAACAAGTAAGATTTTACAATGCCATGTTCTTAAACTGATGTTATTTCTCCTCAAAAAACCTATATAATTGCTTGTTGTTACATTTAATTACATGAAATTTAATATAAATTTATCAGCTGTATATCAACTTGTATACTTCAATATGTAAATATGTATGAAGATGCACACATGTTCAGTATATCAATATTGGTATCTACTATCGTCATCTTAGATAGATTTTAGTCATCTAATTATCGATGTGCCAACCATAGGAGGTGTATACATTTTATAGAACAATCAGCTAGTTTTATCCCCAATTTCCGCTTAAAAGTGATAAAAATTATTATATAGATATGTAGAACATGTGCTTGTGCACCAAGTCTAGTACAATTTACTTGATTTTAAATTTCCTCTATTTATTGGTGGATGTGATTGAGGCGTATTTCACGAGAATCGATCCTTGTTCGCCTCCTATAGTTTTTTCCTGCTATAATGTTTATGATAGCTTAGCCAGTTGACGAAGCATGCTTGGTACAAGCACATGGTCATCTCCACCCACTAGGTATGTTAAATGTTTAATTTGATGGATTTTATCCTAATTTTATATGACATAAGGTTGATTGTACCTTGAAATTGACAAGAGTTTTTACTCTCTTTTATAGAATTTTAGCATTTACTTCTGAAGAAGACCATCTTAAGAAGGTCAAAACTGGTCAAGACTAATAGCCTGACTGATACAACTAATTGGCTGTATTTTACATCTATCAGTTTTACAAATACATACATTTTAGAATTGAAGAGGTATGCCTGGGAAAGGAACAGTATGTGGAAGGAGGGCAGCAGTACAGTGGAGAAGAAATGGGAATAGTTTGTCACATTTCGAAATGCACTGTACTATTCCAGTTTAAATTGATAAATGGTAGTTTGATTATTTACTTTTGCTAACACGTTTAAGAGGATTTCTTTCTTCAGGGAAAATGATAACAGTTCTCTTTTGAATATTACAGCTTTAATTGAATAAAGTTGCCATGCCTGTGTGATAAGGAGAATATTTAAGTATTAGGTTTCTACTTAATGAAACAAAATTGTTGTAGTTCATGATTTGATTTAATGTGCTATTCTTGTGCAAATTACTCCAAAAACCACAAAAATAATGACCATAAAACACATAATCTCAGACTTCTTCAGAAACAATGCAGGCTAAAGTGTATGCATAACCTGACAAGTTAAAATACTGACATCTTTATACAACACTCACACAGATTCAGCGTGGTACATGAAGTCCCATAAACTATTCTCAAAAGTCCTAAAACATGAAATACAGAATGTAAGTATGTTAAACTGATTGAAAATATTTACTGCCACATCCCAACACTGATTTTAACTTTTTGTGGGTTAATTTGTCCCCAAACCATCTCACACTAATTAACATAGTGTTGCTGTCTTCAAAACTGGCTCCCTACCATCTCTTGCTCTATTTAACTGAATTTCCTATGACATGTCGCTTCATGACCATGCAAAAGGAAAAATGTGCCAATCTGTTATCAAATCTCCGACCATTTACTTTCTAAATCTTGGACCATGTCATTTCTTTGACTATTAAACTGTTCTCGATCCTTCTATTGACCCCAACCTAAATAACTGTAAGAAGTGAACTTATATTAACAGAACTGAAGGAAATTTCGACCCTCACATTTCTATGTTTCAAAACTTATTCAGTCAATAGAAACCTTTTTATCATGCTGTTACCTCCATCTACTAATTCTTCCCAAATGATCC
Organism: Vandiemenella viatica; assembly: GCA_031002005.1. Lineage (NCBI taxonomy): Eukaryota > Metazoa > Arthropoda > Insecta > Orthoptera > Morabidae > Vandiemenella > Vandiemenella viatica. The sequence goes on from CM061919.1 coordinate 11,041,895, forward strand.
ATTAAGAAGCTACTGTTATGTTGAAATCAAATCTTATCCTCCACAATCTATACTTATTCCTAAAATAATTAGCTTATCTGCTGAAATTGTAGTCTATATATATCTATAAAACAAAAACCAGAAAAATTTGAAAAATAAAAACTCAGGAACTACTTAGCAGATTTCTATGGGGTTTTCACTGTTTTAAAGCTTAGAATCTCAATTCAGTTGTTTGGTATGTCTTATTATTCTACGTTATATAACGCTGGAGTGTTAAATGAAATTCTCAGTGTGTGGTGAAAAATACCAAAGATGGAACCACTAGATGTGGCATACCCCGCAACTACAATGTCTCTGTCCATAGCCTATAATGAAGGCATCAAAAGCAGTTAATAATAATACCTATGCTGCATACTCCATTCTAAACAAAACATGAAATATTTTTAATTGGGTAGATTTAGCTATTAAACGCTATAGATGGTCATATTGAATGCAAGAAATTACGACGGAAAAAAAACAACAGAGATTTTCTTTAAGCAAGATCTTTTGCAGTATAACTATACTATCTCTGGGCATCGGCATTATTTACAGTAGTATTATTCTGGATTCACTTTTGATATTTGCATAAAAGGCTGAATTCGTGGAGTTAAAGTATCTGGTGTTTTGAGCAAAAATTATGTTCATTCACTTCACAATTTAATCTAATGTGAATTTCTAACATAATCTAGTGTTGGTTAGTTATGTAGTAACGCAGTTTCTTAACCATACTGTCTCAATTTATAACTCATGTTGATACTGTGAAAACTCTGTCAAAATTGACTCAGAAATTTTCAGGTAATGCCAGGGTATGCGTAAAATAAATGTGTTGTAACATCTTAAGACAAACCTTAAATTTTAACTTCGACCCCAAGCTTTCAAATTCGGAAAATTCATTCAAAATCTATGATATCCGAGCCACTGAAATTTGATAAATTTTATGGTCAATTCATATATATCTGAGACAAATTGAAAGTAAAGAACAAAAGTTATTGATATCTCACTTAGTTCTCAAAACTGAGGTGGTTCGGTTGAAAAGTGGCCAGGAAAAAATTTCATAAACGCCATGTTTGATCACGAATTCTTCTGGAACTTGACGAGGCAAATTGAAAGTAAAGAGTACCATTTTTTGATACCTCTCTTAGTTCTTGAGATACTGTATCTCAAAATTGAGTTGATTAGGTTAACATGCTGCATGGACTAGAAAAAAATTCACCAATGCCATATTTGATGACTTCTCCTGTAAATCAATGAGACAAATCTAAAGTAAAAAAAAATACATTTTTTTGAAACCTCTCTTAGTTCTCGAGATGACATATTTCAAATTGAGGTGGGTAGGTTGACATTCTGCTTGGACCAGAAAAAAATTTGAACTAGGAATCATATGGTGAACATTCATAATAGGTGTTTTGTTTTCTTCTTAGTTGTGGAAGATGGTTTAAAATATGGTATGGATCAGAAGAAAAACATTGCCAAAAGCACAAGGAATAGTGTATGTGTAAATAAACTTGAACCCACCCCATTCTTGGTAGGCGGCGGGTGAATCTAGGTTTGCTTTAATTCCGAAAATGGTTGGCTAGAATTTTATAAAACTTTGTAAACATATTTCTCATTGCGTGAATAAAAATAGCCAACTGTACTGGGCAATGCCGGGAACTCTGCTAGTAAATAAATTAAAAAAAAAACTCCAGGTTGCTAATCTTATCCTGTGATATCTCAATTAACCAAAATGTAGGTATGTTTCCAAAATATCATCCTGTTACAAGTTCTAAGCAGTAATAAGAAAAAATGTAAATTAAAGAACAAAGCATGCTATAATGAATGAGATGCATAAAGAGGTTAGTGAGAAGAGGACACAACACAGTTAGAAAATAACAAGGTAACAAGGTAATATGAAACAACTAAACAAGTAATGGATAGTACCAAAGAGCAGAGCTAAAAATATTTTCATGGAGATAGATGTGGTTGAAGGAGAACTATAGAATGATCACCACAAATTTCTATTACTGTATCTCAGGGGATAAAGATTGGCAGCCTGAAGGCTCTTTATTTACTTGCTACAGTTTTGGTAGATAAGTCAGAGTTTGTGGAGGTTAGGATCTTGAAAAGAGCAGTGTCTTCTAAAACTGCTTTCAAAACCAACTCAGTCAACTCTCATGACCTTAATAACTGTTTCACAAACAAGGCCATCTACTCACTGATTACCACATCCCTGTCGGAACTTTGTAGGAGGAATATGGCCTACCAGCATATTCTGGAAACCAGACACCCCCGTGGGCTTCAGTCTTGGATAATATCCACCGTCCTTATTCTGGTATACTCATCACTTACCATATAAGTACCGGTAATTTATATGTACAGATCTTACTACAGTATTTCTCCCCCTTTATTATTAAAAAAATTCACTTCTTTTACATTTTTTAAAATATATTTTGATTAATTTCCTCGCAACAATTAATGTATCCACTGACATTATTATCCCACCACCATCTCCAATGGTCGAAAGCATCATTCATGTGACCGTGTTGACTGTTGGCACTTCTGTGAACTCAGTCAAATATTTCTATTTTCTTGAAAATGGGCAAAGCTTGAAATATTGATTTGTGTGTGCATGTGCATGTCGATGGAATGCTCTTCTCTCCTCTCCTCCTGGGTGTTTCTTTCCTTTCTATATAAATTTCTAATGTTCATCTTACCCTCCTGCCTTCATCTATGGTAAGTTATGGGTCATCTTTCCCTTTCCTATCTTTTTATTATTGTTTTAGATAACATGAGAAGATAGAGTTTATAGACAGCTATGGACGAAATGGTGAAGAAGTTACTGGAGACATAGAGAAGGCACAGAGCATGGTGGGTGAGCAGTAATGCGCTGGCCTTGCATTTGGGAGCACGCAAGTTCAAATCTTCTGTGGGCATTCAGATTTGGGTTTCCATGATTTCTCCAAATCACTCCAGGCGAATACTGGAATGCTTCCTTTAAAGGCCATGGCCAAATTTCTTCCCATTTCTTGTCCCTAGATCTTTCCCACCTCTAATGACCTTGACACTGATGAGGTGTAAAGCCATAAGCAAAAAATATATATATATATATATATATATATATATATGAACGCAGATATATAAAGTAACTAGGTTAAGGCCATTTCAGACTATCTTGAAGGCATGGGGAGGAGGGGGGAATAGGTGTTTCTCTAAACAAATGAATGCCTAGGAAATTGGAAATAGATCCTGAGGGTATTATGAAGGAGCTATGTAAGTTAAGAGAGTAAAATTCCTAGTGGTGATAATATTCCTTCAAAGGTATTAAAGATAGGGTGTTTAGACATTGAAATATTATTTACATTAATTCTGAAGGCCTTTTTTTGTGAGAGGACTGGTAAAATGTCACAGTATATTTTTTTTAACTTAATGGTGCACGTGTTCTGATGACATTTTTCCTATACACCTAGTTCTCTCTCTCTCTCTCTTTTATTTTAATTGCAAATACTTCAGGTGTAATTTTCCCATCCACCCACCTATTTTTTACCTTTATCACAAATGCTGAAAGTATTTGAAATTTGTAAAGTATTCATTGCATCCCCTTGCAGTTTATTCCAGTTCCGGACTCCCTTACCTAAAAAAGAAAATTTTCCACTCCCTTATGTCTGAAGTCGAATTCCAGGTTGTTTACTGTTAATTTTTCTACCAACATTTTCCCAAGTTTCATCTCCATTGTATGTTTGAACACTCTCAGCCCCCTCTTCACCCGACTCATGTCTTCCAATGACTCCCAAAAAGTGGTGTAAGTTACTGACTGTTCTACAGTAATTTTCACAAACAAGTCTAGCCGCCCTCCTTTGCACCCCATATTTGATAACCAAATTGTGGATCCCATACTGCACTACTATATTCAACCAAAGTTTTGTAACCCAATTGCCTCACTTTCATGGTACATCCTCTTATCACCCTCTCCACTAAATGGATTTTATTATCAAATATTATGCTAAGATGTTTACAGTTCAAATCGTCAACACCTTTTTCCTCATCCTATTATCATGAAAGACCCTTACTGTTTTTATTTATCTTTTTTATCTAATTAGCTGACCCTAATGGACGTTTATCTTCATTCCAGGGTGACCTACCTACCTAGCTAAATATCATGTCCAGATTAGTGTTCAGAATTCTTCCATTTTTATCATAACATCTACCATTATGTCATCTGCAAACAATCTAACATCTGACTGTAAACCATTAACACAGTCATTCATTAAACTATAAACAGCAATCATTCCAGTACAGTGCTCTTTGACACTCCCATTTTCCTCTTTTAAGACTGCACTAACTACCTTAAGGCTTTGCTTTCTACATTTTAAGAATTCCTCTACCCAGAAGGTCATTTTTTCATCCTTTCCACTGGTTTTTAATGTATTTAACTCCATTTTATTACTCATTCTGCCAATTTCCTTGGAAAAATCTGCTGCTCTACTACCAAGTTGGCCGTACTTGTCCATTTCATCCAAAATATCTGGATGTAGCCCCATAATTGAGAGCATGTGAGCATCCTTGTTGTTGATTCAGAAACCATTTCCTCCCAAATATTTCTGATGTGTTTGCAATTAAATCTCTAAATTGACTTACCAGCCACAGTTATCAAATTAATTTTCTTGTAATTATTAACCCTATTTATCATCCCTCTAGTACTACCATCACACTTTTTCAGCCCTCTAGTAAGCAGAAATTCTTAATCTAAATAATATTAGAATATAAGGAATACTGTTATATCCTGCTATCTTTAATACTTCTGTAGTAATAATATGTACGCTGGTCTCTTAATGATTTTTTTTAACTTTCTTGGTTTCTCAAGATGAATTAAAAAAAAAAAAAATAGTTTGCTTATTTCTGCAAGCTGCTCCTGTGTTTGTAACCCTCCAATAACACCTATAACTACTTGTAGTTTGTGTACGTCTATCAAGTTGTTACTTCGTTCATTATACTCCTGCTGTTTACTAATAACATTCTTATAATTAGATTTGTGATATTCAACATTACTCTTCACCTTCATTGTGGCAACTCCCATCTTTTATTGCAGCCTCATTATTCCTTTAAGCTTTATGATCTTACACATTATGCATCTTCATTCAGCATTTCTTTTTATCCGCTCACCAGCCTCTCCTAAAAATGGCATAGTCCTTACCCCATTACAACTGTAAGTGGTCCCTCACAGCTTTAGTTAACAATATGAAAAGACTTCCCCTGGCCCTTCTGTTTAGGGCAGGACATAACTAGTGAAACCTCACCTACCAATGGTGACCTCAGGCACAACCCCCAAGATAGAACTAGTTGGGAACTTGGGACCTTATTAGATTCCTCATGGTTTTAATTATTTACATATAATAATTAGTCAACAATCAAGTTTCAAATTTTAACTAGTTTTGTTGCTAGTAAGCCATTGGACTTCAAAATACAGTTCACATATAAACACAACACTCCAACGATTACAGTTGACACTTCTTCCAAAGAGAATACTACCAAAACTGTTCGTTCAACACTGTCCTTGGCTGACGTAATCTGAGTCTGTAAAACTGTCTCATAGTCTATGCTGGTCGCATTATATAAGTTCCATCAAAAGTTCTAGAACACTACAAAGGCTTCCGACAGATATTTCTCGAATATTAACAATACTTAAACAATTGAAAAGATATTAAAAACAATGAGAATTAATCAGTTACAATCATGGGAAAATGATTTGAAATGAAAATTAAAGATACTGAAACACAGAATTATCCACATAAATCATTTTAAATGTAGTAAATCATCCTTTAAACATCGTAGCTCACCTTAATACTTACAATTAAAAACATTTAAGTAATTCTCTTGCATAGTTGTGTCCTTAAACATATAAAATGGTATTTATATAATTTCTTTTCACAAAACAAAAACCATTTACACTGATTTACAATAAAATACAAGACAAACATACAAAACCATTTTCAATCACACTCTATCTTGCTACAATGCTTCATAGAATACAATTCCAGTTAAAGTATAAGTTTGAGGGCTGTTACAACCTGCATGAGCTCAAACCTGATATGCTGCACCTCCTTCATCACATTCCTCATATCACTTTCTATACTATTGCCCGAGTTTCTATCTTTACTTTCTTCACACCACCCACTGTCACTACTCGTCCTCCTTAGTGAAACCCTTACAGAGTGTACCTATTTCCTTACCTAATGTTGTACTAGGTTTTGTACATTAAATTGTGACCTGGTAGCCTTAGCCTAACTGTTCCAGCAGACAAGTGCCTAAACCACTCCCATGGTATCTACGTAACAGCAAAACCCTTTTCTTCCTATTTTCCCTTCCTCTATTGCTGAAGGCCTGCTGCACATCACCTCTTCCTACATCTACATGAGGCTCTTCGTTGCCTGACCCTGGTAACCAATCAAGCCTATTTCCACCTATAGTTTCCGTTGACCATATTTCCCTTATGACTTGGTACTAGCTGTCAGTCATCCTTTCCACTCTATCCACTAAACTCTTCATCTTTCCTTTCTGCCTCTATAGGTTTAGCCCAAAGGGCCCAGATAATTTCACTGATTGTTTTGTGCATCTTCCTGTTCTGATGTTTTCAATTCCTAAACAAACTACACAAAACTATAAGAGAGTGTCATTTACATACTGTTTTCCTTTCCTGTGAAACCATTTTTTACACTCATTGCAATCCATACTATGAACCTGCAGCAGGTGTCACACTTTCTGGTCATAATTTTTCATAAATATTTCTTGTATCATAAACAATCTTTTGAGATTAAAAGTTATACTCTTGTGTTTCCAAGTTATAAGTCTAAAAAAATATATTCTGTGGTTATCAGATTTTTTTAAAAAAAAAATCTGCTATTAGATAGAAATGCTTTGCTCCTCCGTTATTTTACTGCAAGTAATAACTAGCAAAAAAGCATTTAAAAATAAATGAAAGTCATGCTTATGACTTTCAGTATTCAATCTACAGTGGAATTACAATCGAAAATATGGAGTCCTAATGTGATAACATTAGTCAGTTGTTTACAAATATATATATATCCTTCGACCACAAAATTGGCAAGTACCAAGATGGCTTCTGCACCGGTTGGAGTTGTATAGAACAAATATTCAATTTAAAAACTACACTAAAATATAAACCACTTAGGAACAGCCCAGTCATTTGCTCCTTTTTAGATTTCAAAAAGGCATATGATTCAATCGATCGGCAATCTCTCTTCAACATCCTCGAAGAGCAAGGGCTCGATCCAAAAACCCGAAACCTCATTAAACAAACACTCTCCGGCACAACCTCCAAAGTGAAACAGAAACAGAACTATTGGAAACCTATACAACTCGGACGATGTAAGAATGGTATTAAAATTTGCTACCTAGCCTTCGCAGATGATTTAGCGATACTAGCAGATGATGAAACCACAGCAATCAAACAGATAGAAACTCTCAAAGAATGCGCTGAAAAAGTAGGCTTACAAATATCGTTTCAAAAAACCAAATTCATCTGTTCAAAACTCCACACTCAAAATCTGGTCACAAAATATGGACAAATTGAGAGAGTCCCATATTTCAAGTAACTGGGAGAAATCATCGAACCCACAGGAGGAGAGAAAATAGCACAGAAAGTTCGCATGCAAAAACTTAGAAGAGCCTACGGTAGAAGCTACAACACATATAATAAAAAATGTTTGTCCATATATACAAAAGTCAGACATTACAACACAGTTATCAAACCTGAAGCCCTGTACGCCAGCGAAACTTTAACACTACACAGGAAAGGTGACCTAGAAAGCATTTTGAAAGAAGAACGCAAAATTATAAGAAAGATTCTTGGCCCAGAAAAAACAGATGACGGATATAGACTTAAATCTCGAAAGACAACAGAAACACTGTCAAACCTCGCGGCAGACATCAGAAAACGAAGATTAAGATTAAGACTTCCAGCAGCAAGACTCATTCATAAAATTGTGACGTATATAGAACAGCTAAAAACTATACCCTGGGTCCAGAAGATCAAAAAAGACATGGAAAAAGCCCACATAAACTCATCAGAAATCGGAGATAGACAAACATACAGCGAAAAAATTAACAAGTGGGAAGTACCGCCAGAGAATGAAGTCATTAAGAGGACACAGTCGTGAACAGGATCAAATAAATCGCTTTTTTTATTTTTAGACTTGTTCAATGCTCCAATTATTTAGCTACAAAACGCCGTTTGTTTCATGCAAATTTGACAATTAGATTTGGAGTTATTAATTTTTTCGTGATGCGTGGTAATAGTGTGTCTGTATTGTAATGTACATTAGTTTCTCGTATGTAAAACATTTAGTACAGATTTTTCTCAAAACTACATTTTTTGATCTTTTGGTACACTTTTCTCAAAAACTAAGACTGATAAAGACATCAGACTTTCAGCATCTCTTGTAAATAAAATGATGATTAATAAGATAAAAAAATGGGACCCGTCATAACAACAAGAACAAACTAACAAGGTCCAAGGTATTTATAAAAAGTTATATATTTTTTTGTCTTTTAGAACAAGAAAACATTACTCATAAACTATATAAAATATATTAACAAATCTTTATGTGATTTGCAGATGATGTTTTATCGGTATACTGCGAAAGTTTCAGGCCTGTATCTCCATTAGTTTCTTCAGAAAGTGTACCTGAACTTTGCTTGTTTTAACATTTCTTATGGGAGGTCCTTCGCTCGCGACTGTGTCCCCTTAAGAGACCGAGGAGGAAGTGGACTGAAGAAAGGAAGAGAATCTACGGAGAAAAAATGAAAGCTATATCGAAACTCAGAAAACTGAATCGTTAAGGCTTTGCGTGATCCGACAGAGTCCAATTGCAGATAATAATAATAATATATATCCTTTCAAACCCCTCATTTGGCTTCGGTTCATTGATGACATATTTATGATTTGGACACATGGAGAAAATGAACTTCTAAATTTCCTAAATCATTTCAATAACTTTAACATGCTGAAATTCACTTGGTCCTGCTCCCAAACCCAGGCCACATTCTGGGATGTGGATTTGTCCCTATCCAATGGCTATATCAACTCTTCAGTTCACATCAAACCAACCAACCTTCAACAGTATCTCCATTTCGACAGTTGCCACCCATACCATACCAAACGTTCTCGCAATTACCCTCCAGCTTTGGTGAACAAACAGCTTTCAAGTGCAACTTTACAACTGAATCAGCCCATCAATCATCCCAAACCCGCAAAAAGCAACCACAATCCAGTCTTGGTCACAAAATACTACCCAGACCTCTAATCCATTAACAGAATCCTCCAGCAGGGCTAAGGTTTTTTGCAAACCTGCCCTGAAATGAGATCCATTCTTCCTAAAACCTTCCTGCCCCTGCTGGAACTTGTTTCAGAAGACCTCCTAACCTCAGCAAACTTCTAGTCCACAAACAGTCTTCTTCATCCTAACAGTGAGCCCCAAGGTTCTTTCCCGTGTAATAGATCCCGCTGCAAGATGTGCGGTATACACCGTGCTTTCACCACTTTCATCAACCCTGTCACAGGGGAATGCTTCCCTATCATAGGACACGCCACCTGTGAAACCACCCATGTAATTTACCAGCTAATATGCAACCACTGTCTGGCTTCATATATAGGTTTGACCACAAATCCACTCTACATAAGAATGAATGGCCACCGACAGACGGTGTTCACACAGAACCCAAAGCACCCAGTTGCTGCCCATGCCATAACCCATGACTTCAATCATTTCAATTCTTGTTTCACAGTCCGTGCTGTCAGAGTTCTCCCTAATAGCAGCAGTTTCTCTGAACTCAGAAGGTGGGAACTTGCCTACCAGTACAAACTTGCCACAAGGCAACCACCTGATCTCAACTTGAGATAATACCCAGTCATTATTGTTATTATTATTATTATTACATATGTTTAATCTTTTTTAATCCTCTTTCCCACTACCTGTATTGAACCACCACTAACCTAAGGTGATATTTACTTCTTAAAAATTATTGTTTTATTATATTTTAAAATTTGTATTTGTACAATATTTTATATAATTATATTTCTTTTTCTTTTTTCAAATTTAGTTCTAATTATATTTTGATCTTCCCACCGACCAGAGATTAGTTTGGATATTTATCTATGCTCAGGTATTAGCTCTGAATCACTGCCCCTTCCGATGCTTGAGTTTGCCCCTACCATTTTCCCGACTGGCGGTCTTTCAGTGAGGCAGTCTCCAGCTGCGCCTACCTCTCATAATGTTCTCCTGTTGACAAAGGGTTTATCCCGAAAATTACTTTATTATTTGTGTTTGTGTCTTGTCGGTGTGTTCGCGCCCCACATCAATCATCTAAAGGTAAGTGGTGGCTCATTTCCCTATCCTAATTTGATTCCTTTCCACTACTTAGCTTATATATAACTAACGAAGGATAGGGAAATATGACCCAACACTTACCACAGATGAAATCAGCTGGGACGACGAACAAAAACAAACACAAGAGAAGCGCAATATTTCGGCCTACAGCAGCCTTAAACGTGCAGAAGGTGAAGCACCAGGCGGCGTTACATGTGTACACATAGACGGCCGACTGGTGCTTCACCTTCTGCACGTTTAAGGCTGCTGTTAGCCGAAATATTGCGCTTCTCTTATGTTTGTTTTTTGTTCATTGTCCCAGCCGCCTTCATCTGTGGTAAGTGTTGGGTCATATTTCCCTATCCTTCCTTAAGCTTTTTCCTGCTCATTGTTACCATATATATATATATGTTAGCTGTTACCCGCGACTTCGTATGCATGGACTTAGAATTGGATATACAAAGCTAAAAGTTACCTAACATATGTTCCAAAAAACACCAAGTCAGCATAATATGACAGGAATACCACCAATATACCATTCTACCGTCAAACCTGTCTGATGACTAAAACTGTTATTCAAACCAGAAAAAAAGTTTCCCATTTCCTTCCTAAAGATACAAAGTGTTTCCTTGTCATAGGTATACACATAGTCATCAAAATGTAACAAAAAGATGGAGACTTACTTTTGCATATATAACATAATTAGTTTAGATCACACACAAACTGCCTGTGGAACCAGTATACTGTGAATAAAGTAAACGCTTAAGGCACTGTTCTACTGCCTACGATTTGACACACATTCCAGCCCTGAATTTATTGGACCTACATTTCAACATGGTATCTTTACTACAAAATCCCAGGTTTGGGTCAAACTATGAAAAATTATTCTTAAAAATTGTTTCTCCCAGCTGGGCTTGAACCCAAAGCCACACAAGAAATTTCTTATGAAGCATGCACCTTACCCACTATACTACCAACCCTCTCTGTCATTACCCATTACAGAGACGTATACATATTATGTGTCTGTTGTTCACAGTTCAGATAGTTTTCATAATTCAACGACAACATGTATTATCTATACAGCTAATAGGATACTATGTCCATCCTAATGTCAAATAGCATCTCCTTGTCAAATTTCATCATGATCGGATTAGCTGTTTAGTCCAAGAAACGTAACAAACAGACAGTTACTTTCACATTTATAATATTATATAGATTTTTTTCCTTTCAATTTCTTTTCAGAAATATTAAAATAACAGATGTTTATATTTACAACAGAACAGGCTAATACATATAACCTACACTTTTTTTTTTGTGCTGTCGTCAGTCTTTAGACTGGTTTGATGCAATCCTCCATCCCTCCCTATCCTGTGCTAAACTCTTCGTTTCTACATACCCCTTACAACCCACGTCCTCTTATATCTGCTTCATATATTCTAATCTCTGTCTACCTCTACAGTTTTTACCTTCGACTGTTCCCTGCACTAACAAATTAACCAATCCAGCATGTCTCAAAATATGACCTAAAAGCCTGTCTCTTCTTCCTGTAAGCTTCTTCCATTAACTTCTTTCCTCATCCATCATTTCTTACTTTGTCTGTCCACCTAATTTTTGGCATTCTTCTGTAGCACCACATTTCAAATGCTTCGAGTTTCTTTCTTTCCGGTATTCCTAAAGTCCATGTTTTGCTACCGTATAGTGCTGTGCTCCACACATAGAGTTTTAAAAAGTTCTTTTTGATTCCTAGATCAATATTTGAAACTAAAAGGTTTCTGTTTTTAATGAAGGCTCTTTTTGCTAGTGCTATTCTGCTTTTAACATCATTCCTGCTTCGGCCATCGGTTGTAATTTTGCTTCCCAAGTAACAGAACTCACTCACTTCTCCTATTGCATCGATCCTATTTTTATATTTAATCTGCTAGTATTGGTATCACTTCTGCTACATTTCATCACTTTTGTCTTACTTTGATTTATATTCAGTTCAAAATCTTCCTTCAGTATTTTGTTCATGCCATTCAATAACTTCTCAATATCCTCAGCCCTCTCTGCTAACAATCGTAGCATACTGATTTTTTCTCCCTGAAAACTTATGCCACGTGGAAATTTTTCTTTGACTTTCTTCATTGCTTCTTCTACATACAAGTTGAATATTAACGGGGATAGACTACAACCTTGTCTCACACCCTTTTTAACCGATGCATGTCTCTCGTGATTCTCTACTTTTATTACAGCCACTTGATTCTTATATAGTTTATAGAGTATTCTTCTATCTCGATACTTTAGACCTGACTTCTTTAAAATTTTGAACATCTTGTCCCACTTAACATTATCAAAAGCTTTTTCTAAATCAACAGATGCCATAAAAGTATCTTTGTTTTTCTTAATCCGCCATTCAAGTATTAATCTTAAAGACAGAATTGCTTCCCTTGTACCGCGATTTTTCCTAAACCCAAACCTACTATCTCTTCCACTACCATTTCCATCCTTCTGTATATTATTCTGGTCAGTAATTTTGAAGCATGTGATGTTAGACTAATGGTGCAATAATTCTCGCATTTGTCGGCTTGTGCTTTCTTTGGAAGTGTGAAGATGATATTTTTATTAAAATCAGTTGGAATTTCTCCTGTTTCATAAGTTTTTGATAATAGCTTGAATAATCTTTCGACTCTTTCCTTTCCTAGAGATTTAAGAAGTTCTGCAGGGATCTCATCAATTCCAACTGCCTTATTTGCGTTCAAGTCATTCAGAGCTTTATTAAATTCTGTCCTCAAAACAGGATCTCCTAAGTCATCAATGTTGACATCGCCTTCCTTTTCCATTACACTATTTTTCAAGTCGTCCTCATCATACAGTTTCTCAATGTATTCCTTCCATCGGTTAGCTCTATCTTCTGAGCTTAAAAGAGGTTTCCCATTGGCAGTTTTAATGTTTATACCTCTTTTCTTCATTTCTCCAAAATTCTGTTTGATCTTTCTATATGCAACATCTACTTTACCTACGACCATTTTCTTTTCTACTTCTTCACACTTTTCTTGCAGCCATTTTTCTTTTGCTATTTTGCATTTCCTATTTATTTGATTTCTAAATTGCCTGTACTGCTCTCTTCCTGTTTCATCCTGAGCATTTTTGCACCTTCTCCTCTGATCCATCAGCTCCAAAATTTCTTCTGTGATCCAAGGTTTTCAGGGCAGCTTGTTCTCTAAAGCCTAATGTTTCTTTGCCAACTTTCATTATTTGGGTCTTTAATGCATTCCATTCATCCTCGGTTGAGCTCCTTTCACAGTTACTTCTTAGACCTAAATCTACCATTTCTGCAAAATTTTCTCTTGAGCTAGATTGTTTCAGTTTATTCACTGCCAGTCTCTTCTGGTTATGCTGCTTCCTTATTCGCTTGAATTTCAGCCTGCACTTCATTACTATCAAATTATGGTCTGAGTCTATGTCTGCTCCTGAGTACGCTTTACAGTCTAGAACTTGATTCCTGAATCTCTGTTTGACCATGATATAATCTAGCTGATATCTGCCTGTATCCCCAGGACGTTTCCAGGTGTATATTCTTCTTGCATGGTTCTTAAACAGTGTGTTCGCCACTACTAGCTTATATCTTTCACAAAATTCTATCAACCTGCTTCCTCGCTCATTTCTTTCTCCTAGACCAAAACTTCCTACAGTATTCCCCTCTTTTCCTTCTCCCACTATTGCATTCCAATCACCCATGATTATTAGATTTTCCTCCCCTTTCACATATTGGATTAATTCTTCAATTTCAGCATATGTTTTTTCTATTTCTTCGTCATCTTCCTGAGACGTTGGCATATATACTTGTACTAATGGGGTTGGGACAGGCTTAGTTTCTAACCTCATCAAAATAATCCTGTCACTAAACTGTTCATAATAACTCACCCGTTTCCCTACTTTCTTGTTCATTACAAATCCTACACCAGTGACTCCATTGACAGCTTGTGTGCTAATTATCCTGTTTTCCCAAGAACCGGAAATCCTGTGCATCCTTCCATTTAATCTCACTAATTCCAACAACATCTAACTTAAGTTGTTCCATCTCCCTTTTTAAGTTTTCTAACCTACCTGCCCTATTCAGACTTCTAACATTCCACGCTCCGACTCGTAGAATGTTTCTATCCATTCTGATGACTCCTCCCTGAGCAGTCCCCACCCGGAGATCCGATTGGGGGACTATTTTACCTCCGGAATACTTTACCCAGGAAGAAGCTATCATGATATATGTAATTTGAGAGAATTACATGTCCTTATGAATTTCAAAATTAAACTTAATTACCGAGTGTGGTGGTGTAACGGTTAGCGTTCTCGCCTCGCATTCGGGAGGACGCCGGTTCGAATCCCGGTCCGGGCATCCAGATTTGAGTTTTCTGTGGTTTCCCAAATCACTCCAGGTAAATGCCGGGATGCTTTCTTCAAAAAGGCCATGGCCAAATTCCTTCCCATCCCTTGCCCCCCATCCTTTTCCGTCTCTAAGGACCTAACTGTTAAGACTTTAAGCAGTTAAAAAAATAATTAAACTTAGTTTAATTTTAAGGAGTAATACTAATTTGAATAACTGTATTTATGAACAATAATCTTTTTATTACTTCTTCTTATCATTGCCTTTGTCCGTGCATGCACACAGGCAGGTTATCATGAAGGATGAACTGGGGTGTGTCCCCTTGCCTTCTGTGGAATGACTACTCATAAGTGTTGTAGGTATGGATGGCTGTGATAGTGTGTGTGTGTTCATTGTAGAGTGTTGTTTGTGCTGTGGATGAGAGATGAAAGAAGGGAAGTGTGAAACACAGTGCCATCCCTTTCAGGCCTCTTCTTCTGAAAGACTAAGAACCACCAGGCTTCACATCCCCATCTGACGGACGTATCATCAACATTGTCTTATGACCTCACACCATACTACCTGTGGAGATGTAAGGGATTTAACCCAGGACTTTGGGTGATTAGGAATTTTTCGTCTCCACCTTTCAAACCCTGCAGGAAAATTTCTTCCACCATTGGGGCTTGAACCAGATAATCCCGTGTCAGCACTGGAAACTAGGGATGTTATGTGGCTCAATTTCTCCATGTGTGGAACTTCCACATGCAATTTCACCTCCGCATCCACAACTTTTAATGCAGAAGTATAACGGAGGATTTGTTTAAATTGCAATATATCCTTTTCTCTTTGTACAATAGTCAGCCCATCATCGCCTAGCTAACAACAATGGGTTGTTTCTTTTCTCACGATACTGTCATAAAAGTAACAATGAACTTAATGGTGTTATTACCTAAGCACAAATTTACACATTTGAACTTGAATGTAAATTATAGCAGCCTATTAATGTTGCTGAATAAATAACACCAAAGCAATTCAATGTTTGAGTATTTATTGAACTCCCGAACCCATTTCACTTCTTTGGCAGAAGCATCTTCAGCGGGTTCTCCTGGTAATTATGTAAAAATGTTATAAATTGGTTTTGTTGTTGTGTTTTGTACAGTGGAATCTAAATTATAATCTATTTACATTTTATGGTATATTGCATTTACTCACGCTCCACTCTCAGCAGCAGTGGTTTATTCTTTGTTTGTGAGAAGTGATTCATTTTCCAGATTGTTATTAAACTGGTGATTATCACAACACAAAGACAGAAGGTAAAGTAAGTAAGTATCACAACACTGCACTGCTTTGAACTGTACTGTGTGTTTCTTACAAATGGCTGATCAGTTTTGTTTACTATCAACTTCCTGTCGCTATGCGGTACTGTTTTGTTTTATTCAGTCTTCCATTTGTTTGGTGCATTTTTTCAAGAGTAAATCATTGTCATTAGATTTTTTATGATTTTATGTGTCTTTGTAAAATGTTGTTTTGGCAGTGTCGATGTTTTTATTTTCGTTTCAGTTTTGTGTATAGTGTCGGGTGTGTCAGGTTAATGTATTAA
Organism: Vandiemenella viatica; assembly: GCA_031002005.1. Taxonomy (NCBI): domain Eukaryota; kingdom Metazoa; phylum Arthropoda; class Insecta; order Orthoptera; family Morabidae; genus Vandiemenella; species Vandiemenella viatica. The sequence continues at coordinate 11,058,213 of CM061919.1, forward strand.
TGGTTGAATTTTTAGGACCTACGTGTAGAAGTAGAACTACTATAGGATACTCTCAACCATTCTCACTACTAGAAGGGATCCAAACCATCCTTTCCACTCACTCTTTTTCTCAGCACACCAGTGTCCTTATCGCACACATGTAGAGTTTTCCCTCTAATTAAGATTGAACGACACAGCTTGTTGAATGGCAGGGAACCATGTTAGCTGTCCAGGAGTCCAACAACATCCAAGACGTCCTACATATAGTACTGTAGTCCCTTTTTCAGCGCAACATGAGTCCTACATAGGAAAATCAGATTTTCGTAGGTCCTTCAAATTGGACAGTGAATGGGCTGTTGAAGTTGTGGAAAGGCGGGTGGTGGGCACGGAGATGTGAGGTGGCTTAACTTGTGCTGTACACTTGAATTAGTTGAGCTGCAAACTCCACAGAGATCATATGACAAAGATGGTTTTGTTGCGGCATACATGGCTTTAATTCACTTATTAATTCATCCCACTTTTTTGTTCTTGAAAGATGTGGCAAAAAATAGATCAGTATGGCAATAGTGAATGAAAATAGTCTTTGCTTATACAAAATGTAGAATTTGTGATAAAAATATACTTATTTTGATTTTAATTTTATTTTTATTAAATATTAAAATCTAAGTAATTATAAATTTATTTTTCCACCTCTGCATCCACTTCCACAAAACATCTGCAACACTGATGTCAAGCACTGATCATTCGCATCCACGAAGATGACTGTTACAACTCTATTAGAAACCAGCTAACTGAGCCAGAAGTATTTATTACTGTTAAATGTTTTAGATCTAATTACATAACAAACTGTTATACTTCTGACAGAAATGAGTATACAGTGTTTGATAATTACTCTACCCACTACAGTCAGAATCCAAAATACTTATTTGTTTAGCTGTATAAGAATTTAAAATTGTTAAATAAGTTATACCACAGAGTTTATGTGCAGTTTATTAAATTAACTTCTAAACTTTCTGCTGCTTAAATGAATGTTCATAAAATAGGATCGATAAATAAGGTGACAAATTATAATCTAATCAGTTTTACATCAGTGTTAGATTAATTGGTGAAGAGCTTAATAAGCAACTATATCAAGAATTTGATTTTTTAAGTCAACAGCATGGGTTATTCATGTTATCTCATTTAGGGGAGTCTTGCACTTATTATTCTTCACCACCTTTTCCCAATATTTTGGGATTATCTGTCTTCATTGTGTTTTGCTCATCATTGGCATATTCATGTTTGGAGCTATGGTTGTCCTTGCTGGTGCTAAGCATTTTATACCTACTGCCAGTTTATTTATTTCATGCCAAAATTGTTGCTGTTACAATTGTTATGAATGCAAATTACTTTATTAATGACAGTAGAACAAAACAAAAAGAAAAAAAGTATAGCAATCAACACCAAAGGATTCATATTACAGGTGACCAAAAGTCAGCAAGATTTATGGGCAGTGTGGCAATTGCATAAATACGGGATGGTCACATAGTATTAAGGTCTTCAAGATACTAACTTATTCTTTGTCCTTCCTACAACGCTTCTCAGCTAATTTAGGACTCTTTGTGTCTTCCACTTAAGATTGTAACCTGGAGGTAGCATCTCTACTGTAGGTAACCATTGATTCACATGAGTCAGTCTTGCTTGCCACAGTGCGCTTACAATAATCTCCTAAGTGATTATCTAAGCAGCATGGGTCGAGTCGTACATATTTACACAGATGGGTCCAATACTGGCAACATGGTTGGGAGTGCCTTTTTTGACAGCACTAACGGAGTGGAAAGGCTGTTTAAGCTTCGAGCAGAAACTTCCTCCTTTACAGCTGAACTGTTTGCAATAATTGAAGCATTGGAATACGTGCTTGAGATGCACATTCCGAATACTGTAATTCTTACAGATTGAAAATCGGCACTTCAAAAGCTGGGTGATGGAATCAAAGATAGAGAGAGGACTCAACTTCTATATAACATATTAGAGTTGTTGACCACCATAAATAAACAAGGAATGAAGACCTCCTTTCTCTGGGTTCCTGGCAATGAGAGAGTGGATTCTCTTGGAAAATTTGCTGCACAAACAGAAAACCAAGCGGAACTTCTAATAGGAAGTGACTTAATATCATTATTTTGAAACAAAACAACTGAGGCCTGGAATGATATATGGCAATCCAGTGAACAACACAAGGGAAGAGACTAAAGGCAAATACCGACAACACTATGGTTTCAAAAAAAATATGCCACCAAAAAAGCTGTGACTATAATATCAAGATTAAAATTCAATCACGGCAGATTCGGAAGCCACTTGTACAAAATAAATTTAGTAAACTCCCCACTTTGTCAGTGTGCCGGGGAATCCGAGGCCGATACAAACCAACTATTCTTCGGATGAAATAATTACAAAGAAGAAACAGACACTTTCTGGAAAGATATAAAACATTGGGATATAAGTTATCCAGTTAACGTAGGCCACCTCCTTGCTCTAGGAAATATCGGAATATACCAGAGGATGGTATTATTGTTTAGTTTTAATGAACAGTGATTTGTATGTATCTGTAATGCGTATATGTTAATGTGGGAACATGTATGTGTGTGTATATATATATCACTAAATATAATGTATCTTGACTGTATGGCCAACAGGCCAAGTGTCAATAAAATATTAAAAAAAAAACTTTCAGTGGTACAACTAATGCAGCCATCATCCGCTGGTAGCTTTTTCTAAATTTCTGCCTTTATCTCGGGAGTTGATGACCAAATAATGGATGAGCAGCATGTTGATTAACCTTATTTCTTTCTAATGTTGCAGCTACGTGCTGTGTTATATCAGGGGAAGTGATTACTGTTGGACCATGTAGTTTTTCAGTTGGTGTGGCTCTTAGGCAATATATATATATATAAAGATGAATGTATGTATGTATGTTTGTTTTTTTGTTAGTTTGTTTGTTCTTCATACAAATCCACAGTTTTCATCCGATCTCGATGAAACTTTGCACACTTATCCTTTGAAACAAGGAGAAAAATACTGTCTACATTTGTTTGAAAAATGATCTGTATAAATAATACATGTTGTCTCATAATTTCGAAATACTACTGAACGGTGATAGATGCGTTGGATATGGAGGTGTCTCTACTGTTTTTCCGTGTAGCAGTCATGTAGCTCAGTTGCTGAAGCGCTGGCTTACTAATGTTTGGGTCGTGGTCTCCGGTTCAAATCTCCGTGGAGACTAAGATTTTAAAAAAATTGTTTTTGACCATAAGATTCACGCCTGGGCTGTCGGTTATTCAGATTGAATGTTAAACTGTAGATATTACAAAGTTAGGGGTGCAATGTGAGGCAAATCTTGCAATGCTGTAGGTGTACACATTTTTACTTTTTAATGATCCCTCAGGGATTGTTCGCAGTCAGTGTGTGTGTGAGAACCGCAGTATTAATACTATAAATGCGGAAGTAAGTCTCTGTCTTTTTGTTGCGTTTTGACGACTAAATGGCTATTTGAATGATCGATTTTGACAAGAGAATCTGTATGAAGGGCACAGGACATTTTTTCCAGTATGATTAACAGTTATGGTCACGGAATTTTTAGACCTTATCGAATGGTGACAGAAATATGTTGGAAATTGATTCTCTTCAAGAGACAGGTTCGACAGTAGAATGATATAGTGATAACTTTCCTGTCATATTATGGCGACGGAGCCTGAGATCGCCGAAATATCGTGTGGAAACACCTTGTTTACTCGGCTAGTCTCCCGAGAAGACTACATCCAAGAGAAATGATGAATAATTTACCGAAAATGTTGAAAGAATTTAAAGATAAAATTTGTAGAGGGCAAATGTAAGTGGGTGCAGGATAGGTGGAAGATGGGGGTGTAGGTAAATTGCCACTGGAGCCTGTGCTCCATTGCAATTAAATTAGATTAATTAAATGAAATATTCTCACCTAGTATTTGCAAGTAAAGAGCACAGTGCTAACCCAGATTACACTGTTTCATGGCTAAAAGGGGTGTCTTCAAAGAGCCTCAGGTATTCATGCAGGAAACTGGATATCTCTTCATTCATACCTGGAATATACATTGTATGGCAAACTTTAGTAACTGAAAGACAGGAATTTTTCTCAGCCTTTACAAAATTGTTATAGTGAAATCACACAATCCGAATTTTCAATACAAATTGCCCAATTTTTTTTAAGTAAACCTCCATCAGGATGCAATATTCAGTAGTCTGATTGCTGCAGATAGCTGAATGGATATTGGCCTATGCTGGGTGTTAGGTTTTGATTATGAGATTGTTTTGGTACACTGAGGAACCATGGCATCACTTATGAACAACAGATCATTGTTTTAACCCAGCTTTCATCTTCCACTGTTAAAAGAATTATGGAGTTTACTGGCATGAAGAACAGTCAGCTTATTATGTTCCACCCATTTTAGCACAGCTTCCTCATTCTTGTCACCATCCTCTTATCCTCAGCCACTGTTATGGCTGTTAGTCACCAACAATAATTCGAGATTACTGGCTATAGAAATTTTCAGATGGATTGGCTAGGAACTTTTCTTTGCTTGTGACTGTTCAGCCTCAACTCGATAGTAAATATTTCAGTATCATTATCCTGTGTATATGGAGTAGAAAGCACAGCTAAATATGGTTTGCCAAGATGTCACTACAATACTGCCTGTGTGGCCTCTCACCTATAAAATGTATTCCTCCTATTTTTGGTCTTCTCTAAGCGATTTCTATGTGTGTCGCTTGTAAACATTGAATGTCGCATTGTTGCTATCAGTCTGTGAAATATGTAACTATATTCAGTGGGTGATACATGGATTTTTTGTTTATTTGTGAAAAGTGTAGTTTTATGAGCTGGAGATTGGGGATGTTTCAAAATTCATCTTCATGGTTGTGGAACTCCACTTGAAAACAACTGTCAGGACAGCCAATGCGCAGGCACGTGGGCTCGTGCCCAGTCCATTGAACTTTTCCAATCAAGTGTGCAGGGTGCTTCAATACAATGAGCCACTCTGGTGGGTCATTTCTCAAGTAGTGAACTACTTGCAAGGTATTTTGGATGAAATGGACTAGGAATGACAGGTTGAGAGTTTACCTCTGGATCTCTTCAGATAAGCCACAGAATAGTGGTAAATAAGTTAAAAACCATTGAGATAAATGATAAAACATTTTTATGGGTAGAGGAATTCTTAAAAGGCAAAAAGCAGGGTTAGAAATGCAGTGAAAACAAATAATTGAAGTGAAAAGAGGAGTGTTGCAGGGTAATGTTTTGAGATTATTGTTGTTCATTATTCTTGTGAATGATTCTGTTGTTGCTTTATAATAAGGAGTTAGGTTGTTTTGCAGATGACAAAATGTCTTATATCAAGACTAAATCTGGAGTGAATTGTCAACAGCTATGAAGGCATCAAGATACAATATGCAGTTGGGTTGGACAATATGGAATTAAGATAAATGCCAAAAAGTGGTCAATGTATTAGGTGCACAGATAAAAATAATAATAATAGTTTGTGTTATAAAATGGAGCTGTAATTACTTATTCATGACATAAAGTGTAAAAATCTTTTGACATAACATTTGATAGTAAAATTGACCCACATTACAGGTATCAAATGCAGGAATTAAAGGGTTTTCAAAGGAGAGAAGCTAGATTTGTTGGTAGAAATTACTTCAGAGCGTAATCATTAACTGATATTATGAAGCTGGGATGGGACTCAATGGAAGACAACAGGCAGGTGGAGAGTGTGTTTAGAGGGTATAAGATATTTAATGGTAAAGTTTGAATGGACATAAGACTAATAAGTAGTGACCATAACCACAAACTGGCACTTGATTTCAGGCATAAGGGAGTGAGGAATGTGTAAATAAGCTGGTGATGTGACTGTGGTCATATGTATAGTCACCTTTGCTTTGTTAGTTCTTTCGTTAATTACGATTTCTTGATGTCCTGTACTGTCATTTAAGCCGTGTTAGGTATTTAGTTTCTTGAAATAATTAGTCCAAAGAATCACTTTCCAATTTGTTTATTTTTCTGTGTGCCATACAACAACTTTACACAACAACATTGTCTCTAAGTGTGAACATACAAATGTTCCAGCGATTCTAACTTTCAACTGACTTGCAACTCTTTCGAACTAAAACTCATCTCTGCCGTTTATTGATAGTTTCTGTTATGTCCATGTTTCAATACCATACAGGAGGACAGAGAACACACAGCAGTGCAGGGGTCTCATCTTCGTGGTAATTGATAAATTACGACTTTTAAAAAGGTTTTTCATTTACCAATACGTGACTTTATTTCATCAGATGGATTCCATTGGCTGCTACTATGGTGCCAAGATACGTATACCTTGATACACAATCAATGATCTTCTGGTTAATCATAATATGGCATTGGGAGTAGTTGTTTTTGCTAATAACCATTACTTTTGTCTTATTTATATTAATGTCAAGTCCATATTCATGGCTGCATTGTGATACTCTATCTATAAGATATTGTCTGACTGTCTGAAAAAAATTGTGTAGCAAATGTTGTTCATCCAGTTTCCATTCAACAGCACTCCCATCTTCACATCACTCAACGCCTCCCTAAAGATATACTCTGAGTAGATATTAAATAATAAGGGGGACAGGATACAACCTTGTCTTATACCACAAAGAATTTTTACTTCAGCCGTATTTTCTCCCTTCAGTCTCTCATGAGCAGAGTGGTTCCAGTACAAGTTAAAAATAATTCTGAGGTCTTTATCATCCAAGCCAATACTTTTAAAATTTCTATAATTTTCGGATGCTTTACCCTGTCAAAGGCCTTCTTTTAATCTATAAAACAAGCATAGAAATCACATTTTATATATCTGCAGTGTTGAAATAGTACTTGGATGCTAAACAGAGCTTCTTGTATTCCAACTGCATTTCTGAATCCAAACTGTGTAGGTGATACATATTCTTCACATTTATTTATTTATTTATCAATCTTGTTTCTTGGATCCCTGCTGAGGAAGGACCTCTGGGATGTGACAGATGAATAACCTTCAGAAAAAGTTTTAATGAGTGGCTCATAAGGCTGGTCGTTCTGTAGTCACCACATGACTTAGATCTGTTTTTTTGTTGTTAATGTAATAAACTCTGATATGAGCCAATCTTGAGGAATTCTGCCAGAGTTGTAGATGTCATTGAACACTGTGATCAACCACTTTGTACTATCTTCATCAAGCAGTTTAAAAAATTCTGCATTTATCTTGTCAGGGCCTGGAGTATTATCATCTTTCATTCCTTTTATTTCAGCTTGCACATCAGTCAGTAAAATGCTTGGATCTGTTTCACATTCAAACTGTGGCGGTTCCGGACGGCTATCTGAGAACAGTTGTTTTATGTGTCTCTTCCATGCATCTCTGATATCTTGAGTATCAACAATGACCTTTCCCTCACTGTCCACTAGTTTATTCGCTGTATTATGTCTACATCTGCCTGTTACCTCTCCAACTTTCCTGTGAATGTTGAAATTGTCAAATTTAACTGTAGAACCTCTATTTCAGTACATTTCATGTGTATTTCCTTTTCTTTAGCTTTTCTTATTTTAATTCTTATCATCTTATACACATCAGAATTACTTTTTACAATCCTCCTTCCCTCCATCATCTCCAAAATCTCATCTGTCATCCATGTCTTCCTTTTGGCCAAATCTGATTTCAGGTGTTTGTCTTTAACAGATAATACTATCGAATTTAGTTTTTCAATTTTTTTCTTCTGTTTGTAAGTTACAAGACATGTTTTTCAGTTCATTATTGAGACGTTCCTCAACCTACCTTCTTATGGAGGGCTCTCTTAATTTCTGAATATCAATATTCATAACCATCTTTTTTGCAACTTTCTTCATCCTAACTTTGAAGACACCAACTAATGGATTGTGATCAGAGTGAATGTCAGAACTGGGGTTGGTTTTCACTGAAGTACTGCTTTTCCTATATCTTTTGTTGACTAGGATGTAATCAATCTGATTTCTGATGGTGTTTTCCGGTGAATCTCGGGAGATCTCCACTTGTACAGGCATCTAGATGGTAGTTTGAAAAAGGTATTAGTACATTTGCAGGAGAACAGGGATTTGTAATAACTAAGTTGTTTCCCCCTTTTGTTTCTTTCCCCAAGTCCACAAGGGCCTTTAAAATCCCCCTCACTTCCTCTTCCAACTTTGGCATTGAAGTCTCCCATTAATATAGTAAGATTTTTCCTTGGTAACTTATTCAGTACTTCTGTTATGTGGGCTTATAACTTTGATACTTCTTCATCACTCCCATCTGTGGCTGGGGCATACACCTGGATTATATTCATCCGTGTTGGTCTGGTATTTATTTGTAGTAACAAGAGTCTCTCCGAAATTGGGACAAAATTAGTGACACTCTCAGCAATCTGTTTACATATTATGAGTCCTACACCAAACTGAAACTGACCATTGGACGTACCTGAATAGTACACTCCATGTTTATTGATGTCACAGAAACCTGAACCTGGCCACCACATTTCACTCACTGCTCCATTCTCTTCATTTCCTGAATGGCATTGTAATTTTTCCAGCCTGTGCCATGGTTCTTACATTCCATGTGCTTATCCTTACATTAGCATTTGTTGAAAATTTACTTCTCATAGTGGTGTCCAATACTGTCCCCTCCAGAGATCCGAATGGGGGACTTGAAGCTCCGGAACATTTAAGCAGCCCCTACACAGTCAATATTATTGCACAATAATATTGAACGTCTGTAGGTAAGATTGAGAGGTTGTGCAATATTATTGAGTGAATCTAAACAGTTTGAAATATATTGTGCAACCTGAAATATATTGTGCCATCTGTGGGTGATATTGCTCAATATTTCCTCAGTTGGTCTCTAGACACGGGCACGATCACTTGCATTTTTTTACTGTAATTTTTTTTGGAATGGAAAAAGTGAAAAAGGGCGTTTATTATTGCGTGCAAGATTTACCAGCATTATGGAATGTCAAAGCGTCAATAAAAACTGACAGGGAAAAGTAAGGCTTACGAAATTCTGCTGCACAAATATAAAGAGAAACAAGCAATTACTACTAGGGAAGATGTTACAAAAAGGATCAATTCTTTGAGGACCAACTACGAAAAGAAGTAAACTAATTAAAGATACAAAGAAGAATAGTTGTGGGTGGAGATGAAGTGGAGGAGCCTACGTTTTGGTACTTCGACCAGCTGAGTTTTCTTGGAGACCAGGATGTGGTGAGCTCAAAACATACAATGGGACCACTGGAAGAGCAGAGAAAATTACTGAATGATTTAAGTATTTATTATTTCAGTTTTATTATTAGCCACAATAACAACAACAAACCTTGAGTTAGTATACATTTGACCTTAAAAGAAGTTATTAGGTATGAATACAATGCAAAATTTATTCAAACAATGCTAACAAAACTGATATTTCCAACGAAATTTTCTCTTATTGTTAAACAGTCACGCATCGTCACAGAAAAAAAATAAAAAATGGTGTAAGCTTATTACTGTTTAGTAAAAGTTCTTGTGAGGTGATTAATAAGCATATCTCAAAATTTGGAACATTAAAAATGCCGCCATCATATACACGAAGACACATACATTCGATCCGACGTCTACCATTAAAAAGTTGTAATTCGCGTTTACTATACCTAACAGAGCAATACTGAAAAAGTGTTTAAACTTATAAAAAGGAATTCAGAACCAGGAGGTATCTTGATAACTAGATGTCTCCTGCGTAAAACACCAAGACAGTTCGTAGACAATTCCATCGTGTGAATATTTCCACGTCACATACGAATTCTTTATCCATCTTACTTTTTTTTCATTTTTTTTTTCACGCAGTACAGTAAAGCAATAGCAACAGCTGCTACGTCCTTCTCGTCAGTTATTTCGAAGTCAACTAAACTATTGTGCAATAATTATTGAGCCGTCTATGGAGAACATCAATATTATTGTGCAATAATATTGATCGCGTAGGGGCCGCTTTAGTTTTGAACACAGCCATGATGTGTTACAAGAGAATCCAATGGATCTTTAATCCAGTAGTTTCTTGTTGCTTTCTGCATCCTCATACCATTGGCCCACTTGTGGCTCTTCTGCCTTCTGGAGCGATTTCTCACTCCAATGGCAAGAGATTGCACTACCTTCCACCACTGGGGGGGAAGGGGTCTCCTTTTCCCGGGAGATATTCAGTCCCTTCATTCATTGGCCGCTTGTGTATGTGAATAACTTTTTTCGAACCTTCCAGTTTTCTTCTACTTTTTCATCTAGTACCATACTTTTACATCTACTGAGCTTTACAATGCTGAAAAGACATAAATATTGAATGATCACAAACAGTAGACTTTGAGAAATCAACAGAACAATTGATGGATCACATGGGTTTGTTTCTACAAATTGTTCATCACTACATCGCAACATTGCCGAATCAACCAACAAGACAGGTTTTCTATTATCACAACGTGTCAGTTAAGTCAAATTCTGGACATTTGATTAACTTTGGAATCAGTACTTAAGCCTTTTCATTTTCCCTCACTTTAGTGGATAAAGATCTTACCTCATTGGTCCCCTCCTCATCTGAATCTATTGACACTACTATAGGATTACTTACTAAGTTACATTCATTAACTTGCTCATCACATCTTGGAGTTACAACTTTGTCACATTCTAGAGATGACATTACAGATGCATTACTATCAGCGACTTCTTCCTTTACACTCAAATTGATTACTTGGTCATCATTAGGTGTAACTAATATCTGTTGAACAATCTTATTACTACTACTATTGGAGCCAAATACTTCCTTAGCAACATATGCACTTGAATTATCACTATCTGAGCCAATATTAGTTGTTGAACAAACACGATCATCAATTTTAGGTACTACATCAGTCTCATTCAAACCACTGCAAAATCTCTAACCCACATGGAAAAGTCCTGACCTGCTTACTTAATTTTCTGCTCTCCATCATAATCCAACTCTTCAATGTGCTTAATTGCCTTATCATTCACAAGATACATTTCATTCTTAATTTTTGACAGTTCCAATATCAGCGAATTTTTCAAATTTAATGCTAAGCTTGGAAATCCTTTTTTCTGCTCTAACCTTCTTTTTGGCTGCGTCCTGAATGTTGATTGGTACCTTCTCTAATTAACCTGTTTAGATCCCTGTTTAAATTTCAAACTTCCTCATTCAAGCTATCTCTTAATCTTTCTTGATTACAAATTCCCTTATTAATCACTTTGACATAATTTTTTGAGGATTCAGCTGATTTCACCTTCAGTTCCACTGATCTTCTAGCAGATTTACAATTTAACTTAATATCGTACTTAAATTCTCATACACGAAGTCTAACGCCATTAACATAATAATCATAATCAAATTTCCTGTAAATAGATACATTATCTGGCAAATTTTTCAAATTTCGAAGTAATATCTCGGTATCAAGATGACTCTGAAACTCCAACATGATTTACATAAACAACTACAACCTTAAAACATATAAACACTTAAACAAGAAATGAGTAAATACAAAGAATACTCTTCTGCAGATTGCTTTGGATTTCAATGCTGGGCCATCAACAAGTGTCATCGTGCGAACCATTCAATGAAACATCATTGATATGGGCTTTCAGAGCCAAAGACCCACTCGTGTACCCTTGCTGAGTGCACGACTCAAAGGTTTATGCCTCGCCTGGGTCCGTCAACACCGACTTTGGACTGTTGATGATTAGAAACATGTTGCCAGGTATGATGAGTCTCGTTTGCAATTGTATGGGCATGTACGGGTATGGAGTCAACCTCATGAATTCATGGACCCTGCATGTGAGCAGGGGACTGTTCAAGCTGGTGGAGGCTCTGCAATGGTGTGCGGCGTGTGCATTTGGAGTGACATGGGATCCCTGATACATCTAGATACGACTCTGACAGGTGACACATATGTACGCATCGTGGCAGATCACCTGCATACCAATCATGTCCATTATGCATTCAAATGTGAGAATTATCACACCATTAGTCTAACATCACATGCTTCAAAATTACTGACTAGAATAATATACGGAAGGATGGAAAGGGTAGTGGAAGAGATAGTAGGTTTGGGTTTAGGAAAAATCGCGGTACAAGGGAAGCAATTATGTCTTTAAGATTAATACTTGAATGGCGGATTAAGAAAAACAAAGATACTTTTATGGCATCTGTTGATTTAGAAAAAGCTTTTGATAATGTTAGGTGGGACAAGATGTTCAAAATTTTAAAGAAGTCAGGTCTAAAGTATCGAGATAGAAGAATACTCTATAAACTATATAAGAATCAAGTGGCTGTAATAAAAAGTAGAGAATCACGAGAGACATGCATCGGTTAAAAAGGGTGCGAGACAAGGTTGTAGTCTATCGCCGTTAATATTCAACTTGTATGTAGAAGAAGCAATGAAGAAAGTCAAAGAAAAATTTCCATGTGGCATAAGTTTTCAGGGAGAAAAAATCTGTATGCTACGATTTGCTGATGGACATTGTCTTGTTAGCAGAGAGGGCTGAGGATATTGAATGGCATGAACAAAATACTGAAGGAAGATTTTGGACTGAATATAAATCAAAGTAAGACAAAAGTGATGAAATGTAGCAGAAGTGATACCAATACTAGCAGATTAAATATAAAAATAGGATCGATGCAATAGGAGAAGTGAGTGAGTTCTGTTACTTGGGAAGCAAAATTACAACCGATGGCCGAAGCAGGAATGATGTTAAAAGCAGAATAGCACTAGCAAAAAGAGCCTTCATGAAAAAGAGAAACCTTTTAGTTTCAAATATTGATGTAGGAATTAGAAAGAACTTTTTAAAACTCTATGTGTGGAGCACAGCACTTTACGGTAGCGAAACATGGACTTTAGGAATACCGGAAAGAAAGAAACTTGAAGCATTTGAAATGTGGTGCTACAGAAAAATGGTAAAAATTAGGTGGACAGACAAAGTAAGAAATGAACGAGTTTTGGAAATGATGGGTGAGGAAAGAAGTTTATGGAAGAAGCTTACAGGAAGAAGAGACAGGCTTTTAGGTCATATTTTGAGAAATGCTGGATTGGTTAATTTGTTAGTGTAGGGAACAGTCGAAGGTAAAAACTGTAGAGGTAGACAGAGATTAGAATATATGAAGCAGATATAAGAGGACGTGGGTTGTAAGGGGTATGTAGAAACGAAGAGGTTAGCACAGGATAGGGAGGGATGGAGGATGGAGGATTGCATCAAACCAGTCTAAAGACTGACGACAGCAAAAAAAAAAAAAAAAAAAATGCATGCTGGTGGACTTGGGCAATTCCAAAAGGACAATGCAACACCCCACATGTCCAAAATTGCTACAGAGTGGCTCCAGGAACACTCTTCTGAGTTGAAACACCTCCACTGGCCACCAAACTCCCCAGACATGATCATTATTGAGCGTATCTTGCAATGTGCCGTTCAGAAGAAATCTACACCCTCTCGTATCTTATGGATTTATGGACAGCCCTGCAGGATGCATGGTGTTAATTCCCTCCAGCACTACTTCAGACATTAGTCGAGTCTATGCCATATCGTGTTACGGCACTTCTGCCTGCTCGCGGGGGCCCTACATGATATTAGGTAGGTGTACAAGTTTAAGTGGCTCTTCAGTGTATTTAGACACAAAATTATCTACATAAACCAGTCCAAACCATCGCAAACTGTCCTCCAAACAGTGTATCTCACATCAATACTTACAATTACATACTTTAAATCAATGTTTCATCCATAATACTGTCATTGAACATATCACATAGGATCTATATAATTTCTCTCCATAAAACAATGTTCATTCCTACAAATTCACATTTAATTACAAGAGAAATATACAAAACCATATTTAATAAACTCCCAGCTTGCTTCAGATAATTCTTAAAATACAATTTCATTAAAGGGCTGGGTCTCAGAGCTGTTATAGCTTGCCTCCAAAATTTCGGATTACAGGATTTTTAATATTTTGTTGCAGTGGTGAATGATGATTTCCTTCTCCATGTTGAATGTGATCACCTCTTAAACAGTGCCTACTTTCATTGTAATGAATTATTTATACTTCGATCTGATTTCATATGTTTTCTAAATGCAAAAATCTCTAAAATTGTAACATTTCTATCAACTTTACATGGAATAAAATGAGTTGAAACTGTTTTTCTTAAATTACTGAAAAAGTTTATAGCACTTATATCCTTTTATGGATTTACTGCTAAACACGGTATTGTAACATTTAGTGACATTTTCTTGAATCATTACCTTCCCAAAAGCTTGCATTACTTTTTCTGTTTAATATCCAAATTTCATAATCACTTTATTGTTGTACGGAATTAAGTTTAATACCTTCTGTGTAATGCAGAAATTGCCATTCCACTGATAGTAACTTACTGTTCTGTTTGACTTGTTAGCCCTATAAACAAAAGGAAGCAGGGCAGTGAACGAGACAGTGTAGCAGAAGGTCAGCAGCCCATAGAAGCTCGACGGTCTGGTGTGCTGTCTTTCCTGCGTGGTGGATCCACCAGGTTTGATTCTTCCCTTAATAACTATTCATTTATAATGTTTTCTGTTTATAACATGATATTACAGTTGAAAAAACTTCAGTGCCTTAAACATCTGAATTTTATCGATAACATTCACGGTGGCTGTGGTGGAATTGTCATGTAAACATATTTGCCTCCAGTTTGCAAACTCATACTGTAAAGTGACCAAAGACGTTTTATTCATTTTACTGTTCCAAATGTATTATAATTTGAATTGAGTTGCTGATTCTACACAGGTAAAGATCAGTTAAATAGGATTAGCAAAATTCATTAGAATCATACATCTTAAAAACATTTGAACTGGAACTAGATTTAAATTTTTGCAGTAGTGACACAATTTTTATGGTGACTTAAGTGGTGGGGTGAGTTCTGGAGTGGCACGTGTGGCATGTATGTCTTGTTCTTCCAAAACCTTCGGTTTTAAAAGAGTGCAGCTTCTCCATACATTGTAAATACAGAAAAAAAATGAATTTTTGCTATGCATGTTCAGTTTTCTTTCTGTCTTAGGTACATTGCTATTAATAAAACAGGTCCACAAATTTTTTTTTCACTTGCAGGGGATATTTTTGGCAATTTTACTGTTTCAATGGTGTTGTCTCTAAAAATGATCTCCATTTCCCTCCATAATGTACAATTTTTTCCAAAAAAGTGATACAAAAATTGATAATTTACTACAGTTAACTATGCATTATTTTTTCTTATAATTCGAAAAAAAGAAACGGAAAATTATTCCTTCATGATATATTTGACATTGTAAAACCTTTTCTTTTCTTTGACACTCCGCCAAACCTGTTTTCACTTTCAATCTTCCATTTTGCTCCTGAGCGTCCAACAGTAATCAGCTAGCATTTGGTGCCCCATCTTCCATATCTCTCGATTCCACACATCTTGGTGTATTTTTTCACCCTGCTCTTCACTGTAGGCTCCTAAATTTTCTGGAATATGGGAGGATAGGAAATGAACTTTTAAGCTTGTCTTTCATTCTGCGTACATTGTCAATCTGGTTTTGTAGAGAGAGTCTTTAGTATTCCTCAAAAACCTATGCACTGGATCCTTAAGAGCCTCCTGCCCCCTACCCCATCCCTTCACCTAATTTTCTTTGCCCCTCCCCCAATTATTTCCGAAAAGAGAAGATTTGGTAACAGTTTTTGTATGTTGGTGTCAGTAAAAATTCCCTCTTCCAATTTCACTTCTGATGGTTTAGGAAACTATGGAAACAACATCTGAATCATTCCCCACCCTTAGGCAATAAACTGTTTCATAAGCCCTAATTTTATTTAAAGAGATGGTGATAAAACTCCTTCAGGTGGAACCAAGGTTGCATATTTGACCTTTTATATGCCAATTCTTAAGGCATCCCAAAGTGACTAGTCAGTTTTGATCCAATGGAAGTGTCTGGCTCACAAGCATAGATAGCAGGGATATTTCATGTGATCCGCCTTCTGACATTAATTTTTCAGTCTTAACTCTAGCAATTCTGCTCTATCTTTAGTACGGCCTAACTCTCTAATAGATCACTAAGCTTGTTTTTGGAGTCCCTCATCAGCAGAAAAACCTTAGCTAGATTTTTGCTGGTGAGAATCATTCTAGATATCATGCAATTTTGAAGGTTGGTGTGGAACTGGTATTTCTGAGATATGAAGCCCTGGACAAATAGTAGAACTAAGGTTTGATACAATATGTTCTTTAAAAAGTATTTAAAGCTCTTGCTACCGAAAAGAAAGAGCAATCAGTAGTGAGATTTCTCTGTTCATGCCACATCATAAGAATGCCTAAATAATTTGAGCTTTTCTTATCACTAAACCACAAACAAAGATCTTCTTCACATTATCCATACTCCCTGTGAAGAGCCCATGGTTTGTCTTGTTCCTCAAGTTTCAACTTGAAGTAAGCAAACTAAACCTTTTTCACAAAATCACTTATATTTCTTTGTCAACTTTAAGTGTGTATTCCCCACAAATAAAACAAAAGTTGTATAAAAAATTGCACAACCTCTTGAAGCCATAATACAGAAATAATAATAATTTTTTAAAAAAAACCTGTGCACAATCACACATGAATACAGGATGTAAACCCAGTTTTCCGTGTGAATCACCATTGCCCGGTCTGCAATGGTAACCATAACACCCGGCACATGCAAGCAGCCAATCCAAATTATATTTTTCTCTTTGATTACTCTGCATTTCAGTACATGTGAAAATCATAGTAGAAACTTGTATCTGTGTGTTACTGTTTTTGTTTGTTCCTCGGATTCCTTGTATTTTCTATTTGTATTTCTCTTGAGGAAATTAATACATGAAATAATTGTTGGAGATATATATATTTATTCAAGAATTTCAGGTTAAAGGGAGAAATTTTACACTCGAACTAAAAATGTGAATGTTGATATGATGGAATTTTTAAAAATATTTTTTCCTAGTTTCAGTGAGTTAAAATCTAAGAAACTATCAAAAAATCCTATGCAGGTTTGTGGTTACAGACCTTTGTAATCCTAACCTTTAATCTTGGATTAATATGTAATTGATGTAATTGCCTGCATAGTTTTAGAGACGCAATTCTTATTTGAATCTGAGTGATTGACGAAATTCTTATTTGAATCTGAGTGATTGTGATAATTGTTAAAATGGAGCAAGGGGAGGGGGGGGGTTTCGCAGCATAATCAATTTTTTTTCCTACCTTGTCTTCTTATATAGCTACAAAGTCTTAATTTAAATAATGCATTTTAGAAACAGATTGGGAGAGCTGTTGCTTCCAGTGTTTGGAGATAAACAGTTACATTTTCCTTTAATAAATACCTCCCTTTACTTTCCGTGTTAATTACAGCAATGGTTATATCAAATGTACAGAAACAAATGTCTTTTGGACTGTACGGACTTGGTTACTATGCATTTTTATTATTATTATTTACATGAGAGATTATCACGCTTTTAGTGAAGCTAGTTACTAGTTTGATCATCATCCTAGACAGCTTTAACCATATATGCTGGAAACACAGCTCCCTTTTAGGATGGCAGGTTTTCTTTTTCCATGGTTTCCTGATATCTCTCCAGCAAAATACTGAGATGGTTCCATTAAAAAAAAAAAAAAAAGAGAGAGAGAGAGAATTCTCTTCCTCCAATTCCTCTATAGCCTTGTTTTCTCCTCTGTCTTGCACACATTTTCCTATTCCCTTAACCAATCATCTGGGTTCTTCTTTAAGGTGTCTTTACTTCAAATTATATATTTTCTTTGGCACTTTTCAGTCTCTCAGCCTCTGCATGTGTCCATACCATTGGTTTCTTGTTCTTTATGTTTTATCATGTACAGGTTCCTCACATCCTCTTCCAGCAACTTGTCCAGTTTTGTTGCACTAATCCTACTCCTATGGAACTTCATCTCTGTGTCCTGAATGCTACTAATTTCTTTCTTTCATAACTGTTCTAAGAGTGTGTATAGAAGTTCGCTGTACAAGAGCTTAACATAGTTTGGTATGCTAAAGTTGTTTACTGAAGTAATACAACTGATGTGATATGAAAATGTTTAGAATTAAACTGCATGTATTAAAGCAAAAAATAAAAAAAATGGATACTGATTATTTTGTGTATGATGCTATAAGACATTTACACAATTCAATTACAATTATACTGTAATGAACAACCTAAACACACATAGTTAGTGAACAATGCCTGCAACTGGCCACTCAGACAGGATCTCCAGTCACAATCACTACAATGTGATGTCGAGGCGCTCCAACCAGGCCACCGCCTCCGGCATAGCCAAATTTAGATCTTCCAGATTACCAGGAAAGGCATGCAATGGACAGTCCTGCACAATGTGTGACACAGTTTGTAAAACCTCACCGCAGTCATGGTATGGAGAATCTACCCAACCCCAGGTGTGGAGAGTTGAAGCAGTTCTTCCCGTACCACATCAAATTCAATTTAGTTTACACCAAAGTGACCGTGGTAAGTTGAATCCTGGTAGTTTTGAGCAGGGTTTGGTAATTTGCACTATGCCTTGTGGTGATGACGATACCCATTCTGCTGTCCAGCTATCCGTAGGGCTGAAGGAGTTAGATGCTAGACTGACAGCAGTCTTCCAGGCAGGGCAACGTGACTTCAGCTGTGTTAGGAAGTAAATAAACACCTGTATAACTCTTTAACTTTGTCACCTAACTGAGAAATAAGAAGAATTCAACAAACTCTTTTCACGTGATTTCCCAACATCTAAATAAAGTGTTTACCTCTGTGAGTAGGTACGAAGTTTGATCTGTCTTGAGAACTGTAGTAAGTGAAGACTGTTGTGGCAGCTGTTTTCTGTTCTGTAGAGCAAAGTGTCAAAAATCATGCAACACTAACAGGATCCTTAAAATAGGAACAGTATTAAGGAGTAACAGAGTTCTATATCCTCTTCACAGCAGTGATGAATGCAATCCAGCTAAGTCAATATGACAAAATAGTCATCAATTTTGTTGTTTACATCCCTGTGTGGGATGATGTAAATATGGAGAGTGACTCACCTATATTCAATAAGAGAGTGTGGTGATGTTTATGCATTGTAATATGCAGCCTGTAGGCTTGGTTCAGAAGGAAAGTAACTAAACATACTAATGAGCCATTTAACAGGAGTGTAATTAATAGTTTCCAGTAATGAAGAACTTATAAAACCTGGGAAATATTTCTAGAGTGATTTAAAATGTTTAAACATGTATGCTCATCTTACAAGTTACCCAATCTTAAATGTGGTGCAAGCAACTGAAATCCAACAAAGTCATTCAGTGCATTAAAAGTACAATGACACACTAAAAAATTACCAATAGGACTTAAATAAAAGGCTAGAAAGCCAGATATAACTTTAGAACCAAGAAAAGTAAGGGGAACTGTAATTAAAACCTTCAAGATCCTCAACAAAAACAGGGATGTAGTTTCCTTCAATACATTTTCTGTACAATCTGAAGAAGTCCTATTGTAGGGATGTAATATTAAAATTAGAAAAGAACAGGATATATAAGACGAAGGAGATATATATATATATATATATATATATAAAGGGATAGCGAAATGAACCAACACTTACCTTAGATGATGGTATCATGGGGTGAACACACAAATAAGCACAAAACACAGGAAAAACAATGAATATTTCGATACTTGGCTTTTAGTCAACAGGAGAAAACCAAGGAGAGAGGGTGGAGTAGGAGACCGTTTCACAGAATGGCCGTTAGTCAGGAACATGGTGGGGGTAAATTCAAACAGAGGGCAGGAAGAGGGCCTCAGTGGATTGGAGCTAGTACCTGAGATTGCAAAATGTTACAAAAAGTGCGGAAAAATATATTAAAATGTTCATAACATAAATAAGTAAACAAAATCAAATTGAAAAAAATATAATGATAATAATATTAAAAGAATCTATGTAGTTAAACATCACCTCTGGTATTTGGTGATTCATAGGCATGGAGGCAAGTAGAGGGTAGAGGGAAGTAAAAGTACTACTGGTTATTATCTCAAATTGAGACCAGGAGCTTGCCTTGTGCCTAGTTTGTATTGGTAGGCAAGTTCTCACCTTCTGAGTTCAGAGGAGCTGCTGTTGTTTGGGAGGACTCTGATAGCATGAACTGTGAAACAAAAATTGAAATTATTAGTGTCATGGGAGATGGCATGGATAGCTACTGGATGTTTTGGACTCCGAGTGAAAACTGTCTGACAGTGGCCATTCATTCTAATGACTAACAGATTGGTAGTCAAACCTATGTAGGAAGCCAGGCAGTGTTTGCAGGTTAGCTGGTATGTTACGTGGGAGGTTTCACGTGTGGCGTGTCCTATGATAGGAAAGTTCTCACCAGTGATAGGGTTGGTGAAGGTGGTGGAGACATGTTGAATTCCACACATCTTACAGCGGGGTCTACTGCATGGGAAGGATCCTAAGGGCTGTCTGATGGGACAAGGAAGACTGTGTTTGTGGACTAGCAGCTGGCTGAGGTTGGGAGGTCTGCTGAAACAAATTCTGGAAGGGCCAGGGAGGATTTTTGGAAGAATGGATCTCATTTCTGGGCAGGTTAGTAGGAATTCATAAATCTGCCGGAGGATTTTGATCGATTGATTTATTGATTCAAGGCCAGGGAAGTATTGTGTAACCAGAACTGAACTATGTTTGGTTTCAGTGGGTTTGGAGCAGTCAATAGGTAGAGCAGGTTGCATTGTGGCTTGTGAAAGTTTCTTGTGAACCAAAACTGGGGGATAATTGCAGGATACCAATGCTTGTGAGATGTTGTTTGAATATTCCATAGGGGATTTCTGATTGGCACATATACGACTGCCTCGAATGCCAAGACTGTATTGGAGGGAAAATTTGTTATGAAATGGATGGCAGCTGTCAAATAATAATAATTCATCTTAATCCATATTCCTACACACCTTATCCACTTGTTTTTGATACGTAACTGCTACTGTTTATGATATTCTCCTATAGGGAAATTAAAATTTTTAGCGTCCTTCACTTGGAGGCAAATAACTAATTTTAACACATATTCTTAGCCTCGTTTTAATATTTTATCACCGCCCCATCCATTTACCGCTCTCGCCTCCGTTGGCGCGCATTTCATATCGCACTATCAGCCAAGTAAATTATTTGCAATCATCCAAATATTTGTATTGGTTTTATCGTTCCCTTTTTGCGATAAATTATGAAATTCTAGAACATAACTCCACTATGTTTGTTTACCCATTGTTGTCGTTCACATATAGAATGTGTGATCCTACCACTCTGATACCTACCTTCTGCCATATCTTTAACACGTAACTACTGTTCATTGGTGACGTGAGTCGATCTTTAACACTTCTCAATTTAATTTAATTCTCCCCCCCCCCCCCCCACCCCCTCTAAAAATGATTCCACCAACATTCCCTTACAGGGCGCCTATTGATAAATACTTGTCCTCCTACCAATACCATGCCTTCCAGTTAGCAAAACTACAGTCTCATATCCTTTTCCTAAAATCATGCCTCTTCTTTAACATTCCTCCAAATGGTCTCACCATCAAACTTCCAGTATTTGGGTGTCCCCCACAAATTCACCCAGCACTACTTGCCTTCCGCTACAAACAGTCTTTGGCTCTCACCAACCTTGTCCTGCAACAGTACACCAATCTGGCTAACCAACACTCCAGAAACCTCATATCCCTTGACAAAATACTTCTGCTCTCATCGCCACAAGTAATCCCATTTATAAATCAGATTCTACAACAATCAGTGAATTCCAGTAGTAGACATGCCCAGAACCATCTGCACAAATTGTCCACATTATTGAAGTCCCATCTTGCAGTGGGACAGTCTCTTCCCTGCCAGCCACTCATCCACCAATCAAAACTGCTGCCTCCCCTGATTTCCTCAAAACCGTCTATTGCCCAACTGCTCAACATCCCTCACCCTCCTCCTTTGAAACCCACACCTCACTCTCTGCACTCCAGCCCTGCCTCTTCATCACTATCTGAACCCCAACTCTCCATACTCTCCAAAGGTCTTACTTTTTCTCCTACCCCTACATTTGACCATGCCAACCTAGTCCAACCTAGTTTCATTCTGCCAAACACTCCGTTGGCGGTACCACTTCGCCACTCATGTCAGTGAACTTGGCCCTCAAGACTACCTGGAACCCAGTCTCCAAAAATTCAAACCTCTATCCACACTTGACCCACCACCTCTTTCCCAGAACCATCCAATACAAAAAAATTTAGGAATTTTTAATCACCAGTTTGGCTTCTCCTAGTTTTATGAAGTCATTGATGAATACCAACAGTCTCAGCCCAGCTGAAACCCGTGCCAGAAATCAACTTTCGACTAACCCAGATCTTATCATTCTACCCGCAGACAAGGGCTCAACCACAGCAGTTATGAATCGCAGTGCCTATGTGGCTGAAGCCCTTCGTCTGTTATCAGATGCAAACACTTACTGCCGCCTTGCTCAAGATCCCACACCAGATGTCACCAAAAAAATACAGGAATATGTACAGTTCAATGGGACCTCCAAGGTTTCACTCCACAGTCAGTCTCTCCCCATACTCCTCAAAATCCACGCATGCCTACCCTTTACCTCCTTCCCAGAATTCCATAAGCCTGGCAATCCAGGATGTCCCATTGTTGTAGCTTATGGATCTCCTACTAACCGAATCTTTGCTTTGGTGGACCAGCACCTACAACCTATAGTCTCTGTCCACTCCCACATCAAGGACACACAACACTTTCTTTTCTGTCTTTCCACCATACCCACACCACTTCCTTCCAATTCCATACTGGTAACCATTGATGTCACATCACTGTAACAAACATTCAACATTGCCATGGTCTCAGCGCCATGGTATTTTTTCTGGATAAATGCCCTGCCAACAGACGCCCTACTACATCTTTCCTCACCACCTTGGCTGAACTGATACTGAACAATAACTACTTCTCCTTTGAAGGCAATATCTACCACCAAATCCGTGACACTGCCATGGACACTCGCATGGCGCACTCTTATGCTAATCTCTTCATGAACCGCCTGCAACAGATGTTTTTGGAGAACGTCCCCCTCAAACCCATCCTGTGGCTGAGGTTCATAGATGACATTTTTATGATCTTGAAACATGGAGAAAACACCCTTCTAAACTTTCTGGATAATCTAAATACCTTTAATAACTCACTGAATTTCACATGGACTTACTCCCACCCTCAGGCCACATTCTTGGATGTGGACCAGTCCCTTTTCAATGCCCACCTCAGCACCTCAGTCCACACCAAACCCACCAACTCACAGCAGTACCACCATTTTGACAGCTGCCATCCATTTCATACCAAACTTTCCCTCCCCTACAGTCTTGGCATTTGAGGCAGTCATATATGCTCCAATCAGAAATCCCCTATCGAATATTCAAACAACATCTCACAAGCATTGGTATCCCGCAATTATCCCCCAACTTTGGTTCACAAGCAACTTTCACGAGCCACATTGCAACCCGCTCTACCTATTGACTGCTCCAAACCCCCTGAAATCAACCATAGTCCTGTCCTGGTTACACAATACTTCCCTGGCCTTGAATCCATCAATAAAATCTTTCAGCAGGGTTATGATTTCCTACTAACCCACCCAGAAATGAGATCCATTCTTCCAACAATCCTCCCTGGCCCTCCCAGAACTTGTTTCAGCAGGCCTCCCAACCTCAGCCAGCTACTAGTTCACAAACACAGTCTCCTCGTCCCATCAGACAGCCCCAAGGATCCTTATCTAATATCATTATTTATCATATTAGTTACAAAAATTCTTTTTTTCAGCACTCATTATTATTTGATTTACCACAATACTATCATTAGCGTTCTCCACTACATCATTACACATTTGAGAAATAATTTTATCACTTTCAGTTTCCTTATCCAAATTTGTAAATTTGTCTACATGATTATACATTATGGCATTACCCAAAGTTTTTATATTAACATTTTTGCATTGAACTAAAAGCTCAACAGCTTTCTCGTGGTTCCCATTAATTACTTCATTTGCAGTTACCTCATCAGTTTGAATATCACACTGTCAGTTATTGTATTATCTACATTAGATTCCTTTATCATTCTCATTTTTGTTTGTATCAGTACCATGTGTAACTTCTACATTAGGACAATGGCCATTTTCAATAACAACATTCGTATAATTTTCATTACGTTCAACAATCACACTTGATTCCTTACAACTTTCAAAACTTGCTGCAGACTGGGAGATGGCAAAACTGGATGCGATGTCAGCGTATCTGTGGAGCAGGACAGAATCTGGGTACAAAATTTGTCTTATTCAGTTTTTATTAATGCTAAACTAACAACATTCTCATCTTTTTGTATCAAATCCCATCTATAACAGCCCTCATACCTGAATTTTGAATAGTATTGTACTGTATGAAGTATTTGTAGTGAGCTGAAGTTTGCTTGAATATGATCTGGTATGTTTATTTTGCAATTTCTTGTAAATCATTGTATATAGACTTTGTTTTATGAAAGAAAATTATTTAACGTCCATTTAATATGTTTAAGAACCGAATTGTGCAAGAGAATTTCTTAAATGTTGGTAATTCCATGTATTAATGCAAGTTATGATGTCTACAGGACATGTTTCTACAGTTTAAAATGATTTCTGTAGATAATTTTGTATTTAAGTATCTCTAATTACCATTTCTGATCATTTTGTAATGATGTTAAATGATTTTGTATTAATTCTGATTGTTTTTAATATGTTTAATTGTTTGAGTAATTGTTAATGTTCGAGAAATATCGGGTGGATGCCTTTGAAGAATTACAGAAATTTCGATACAGACTATATAAACAAATCGGCAGAAGGACATACTTAGTTTAGTTTAGAGCAGCGGTTCTCAAACTTTTATGTTCCGCGAACCCCTTTTAAATTTTCCAGACAGTGGCGAACCCCCTAAAATTTTTTTTAAAAAAAGCTTTAAAAAAAAATAAGAATTTTCATTTTCATAAAAGTAATACATTTATACAGAAGATTGTTGTCAGTTAATGTGATAGATGAGCTTGTTTTTTGTCGCATGTTGTGTCAATATCAGGAACAGTTTTACTCAATCTCAGTCTCATTTCATATTCGACATTCATTCGATTCCTGTATTTCGTTTTTATCATAACCAGTTGTGAAAACCCACTCTCACATAAGTAAGTTGTCACGAAGGGTAAAAGGAAATTAACTGCTTTACGTGACAGCTCCAGCTATATTCTTCCTGTCTTGCTGCCCAAAAATCAATTAAAGACATCTTTTTAAAATCAGCATGAAGAGTACGATCTGTGGAAATTTCCAGCAATGATTCATGTTATATGAGATGTTGCTTAATGCTCAAACCAGAATTTATGCTTTTGGTTGTGACCATAAATGGATTTCGAAGCCAGTCTCTAGCATTACCGATATCTGGAAAATACCTTTTCAGTTCATCAGAGAGCTGAGACAAATGTACAATAATTTCAGCTTTTACTTCGGCATCCAGTGATAAGGTGTTGGTCGAAACAAATTCATGCAGAAGAGGAAAACATTCAGTAACACCTGATATCATGCAAGTTTTCCAAAATTCAATTCTTATGAGGGCTTGTATTTTATCCTGCACAATGAATATGTTACACGTGGAGCCTTGCATAGAAGCTTTCGTTTCGTTGAGAGAAGAGAAAATATCAGCTAGATATGACACCCTTATAAGCCAGGTTTCATCTTCAAATCTTAACTTGAAGTTGAAGTCACTGTCCTTCACAAATAAATAGACTTCATGACGCAGTTCAAAAAACCTAGCTAACATCCTGCCTCTTGACAACCAACGCACTTCACAATGTAAGAGTAATGAAACATGTTCACTGCCCATGTCCCGACATAATAATACAAAAAGTCTCGAGTTGAGCGGACGTGCTTTTATGTAATTTATTATCTTTACGGCCTCTGACAATACTGTTTTTAAATAATCAGGCATTTTGTTGCACGCCAGTGTCACTCTGTGCAATGCACAGTGCATACTTTTGGCTTCAGGAGCAAGATGTTTAATTCTAGTGATTAGTCCAGATATCCTACCTGTCATGGCCTTGGCACCATCAGTCGAAACACCAACACACCTTCTCCAGTCTATGCCATGTTCTTCAAAAAAATCATTGATGACGTTGAAAATATCTTCTCCTTTTGTCGTAGTCTCCAAGTTCTTGCATAACAGAAAATCTTCTTCAGAAATGTTTCTGTGTACATATCTAACAAAACTAAGTACATTCGGCAGTCCAGTAATATCTGTTGATTCGTCAACTTGAATTGCAAAATAAGTATTTTGCAGTCGTTCTGGTAGTTGATTTTCAACATTGAGTGCCATGTCGTGAATGCGCCTTGCGATTGTGTCATTTGAAAGTGGTATTTTATCCAGCAATTTTGCTAATTTGTCTCCTAGCACGCAACTGACCATATCTTTAGCAGCTGGCAAAATTAATTCCTCAGCAATATTGTATGACTTGCCGGTCTTTGCAATTTTGTATGCCACTAGGAAAGACGCACGTAAATAATCAGCGTTGGTAGTTGCAGTATTTGTCACAGTTTTTTTTTAAGATTCCAACTCCCTCTTTTTTTGAACAAAAAATCTAAAGATTTGTTTACGTACTGCTGATGTTTTGTCTCCAAATGTCTTCGCAGCAATGATGGCTTCATCGAGCTATTTGTGAGAACTTCTGAACATATTACACACTGTGGCTCTGGGTACTGGGTGTCTTCTTTGCACACAAATCCAATTTTCAGATAATCTTCATCATATTTTCTTTTCTTTGTCGATGGAATGAAGTGTTCTTCTGGTTTACTTGTTTTCCGCGTATTTTCTTTCGAAATTGAACTTTCAGTAGATGTAGACACAATTTGACTCAACGAAGTTTTCAATGTTTCTGAACTGGATAACTTTTGAGTATCTGGACATTTTCCGTGTATTGATCTGGTTTTTAACCACTGGTTCATGTTTTCACTTACTTTTTAATCAAAATTACTTATCAACTTTATTTCAACCGGCCGAAATAAGTGCGCGCGCGGAGTACCACTGACTTGAGAAACAACTATACTAAACAATGCCGCGCGCTTTTTGTCAGTCACAAATTATTACGTAATTTCAAGCCATTGTAGCCCTTTCTTAAGGCATTATTTTCCGCCCCTATTGTTACCAAACCTAACACGATTGTGAGTGGTGCCGAATAATGGAAATATATAACATAATGTAGAATTTGAACCTTGAAAGATATTTGGCATTCAAAAATTTACATATTATCTATTAATACTTATTCGGCACATCGAGTGAAAGGAGCGATATTTCTTTGAAGGCATTGTATTAAATGATGCATGTCACACGCGTGATACAATCAGTCTGCCACCATTACGTAAATCTCGCCGCGAACCCCCTATGATCAACTCGCGAACCCCTAGGGGTTCGCGTACCACACTTTGAGAATCGCTGGTTTAGAGTATACAGTTTATAGTTTGGTTTTGACCATGGAGGAAGGAATATATGGAGACGAGAAATCCGTGAAACCTCGTGAAAAAACTGTGCCTGCGCGGAGGACATCGTAGGAGTACCAAAACATTGGGCTGTTTGCACTGTGTCAGCTGCTGAGAATATTTCATTTTCTAATATTCTAAAGTTTTCTATAATGCCAAGTTGTGATGCATATGGTTGCACAAACAGACGAGATAGGAAAAAACCTGGAATAGCGTTTCATAAGTAAGTCACATTGTAATTATCGTTCTTGAAGTATCTGACAGGCAACCGCAACATTAGTGCCATTCGCTATAAATTTATTCATTGCTCTCAATAGGATCATATTATTCTCACATTTTTGTTGGTGTAGTGTAGACAATTAGCATATGTTACTATTTTGCACCTGAAAGCTAGCCTTATTGTAGACAAATGTTGGAAATTTAATTTAAACGGGTCATGTTTACATGGCGACACAGTGAATATGGTATTCTGCATGCATTAATCATGTTTAACTTTACACTGAAATTGCACGATGAAATTAATCGTTATAATTTGTGCTGTGCGAACTACTAAACGTGATGAAATAAACTTTGTTGACGGAAATGTAGTTCGCGATGCATTTCTTGTGTTTAGATGTCTCTAAATAGTTTGGTTTTGTAGCGGCAATATTAATGGAGATGTTGGCAGGTTGAAATGCGGTGTATACCTGAAGACAAACAATTTATTTATTATTAGCTGTTAGCTTCTGATTTTTGAATGTACTGATTTTTCTAGCAAAATTATATAGGCCACTACCAGTACAATATCTTCTAAGTAAGCTCAGAAACTATGAGGTTTTATGAAGTATTAATTTTTTTTAAAGCTCTAAACATTGACTTATGCTTTTTTTTTTTTTTTTTTTTTTTTTTTTTTATTTATTTTTTTTTTTTTTATTTCAGATACGACTTGTTTGTTTGTAAATATGACTACAAGTATATTTCTAGATTTTGAAATCTTCCTTGTCTATTACTGAAATAGAATGTGAAAATATAACCTATTTGAACATCAACTAAAATTTAAGGACTGTAGAAATAAACAGTTTGTTATTCAAGTTAAAAAGAAGTACTTGCTCATTAAGTTACGTCCGAATTCATCATCAAATATGGATATGGCGATAGTATTTTTCTGGTCCAGGCCGCATTTCAACCTAACCACGTCAATTTTAAGGTACAATATCTCGAGAACTAAGTGAGATATCAAAAAATTTTATTCTTTACTTTCAGTTTTTCTCATCGAGTTACATATGAATTCGTCATCAAATTGCGGCGCCCACGGTTATCGTTGAATCCCCTCATAACCTAACAACCTCACTTTTGAGACAGTATATCTCGCGAACTAAGCGATATATCGAAAAATTTTATTCTTTATTTTCGATTTGTATCGTCGTATTACATAAGAATCTATCACCAAATTTGACTTTGGGGACACGTTTCTTCTGAATTTCAACCAGAAACTCCACTCTTTTGAGACAGTATATCTCGAGAACTAAGCACGATATCAAAAAAATTTATTCTTAATTTTTGATGTGTCTCGTCGAGTTACATAATAATCCATCATCAAATTGCGGTGCCACGGTTGTCTTATGATTCCCTTGAGGTATTTGTGCATATTTCCGTGTTTCTCTGGTCAAGCAATATGGCGACCTCCCCTCCCCACTTGTCTCCACCCGGTTTCACTCCAGTATGTGGCAAAGGTCCCTTGCGTCGTCTCCATATATTCCTTCCTCCATGGTTTTGACAGTCAGTATAAAGAGTCACTTTGCATATGACAAAGACTGCGCCAGTATCTCTGGATTGTATCTTTTCTTGTGACAAATATCGCTGACTTGTTGTTTTTTGGAAAATAAACAAACATCTTCAATATAACCTTGTGGTGGATTATATTTTAATTAATCAGTATATTAATTTAAAACCACCGAAGACCCTAATATGGCGACCGTTGACAGCGACGAGAAGTCATTAAACATCTGTGAGATGTTAATCTTCTAAAAGAATCTGCAGCAAATTACGACGAATTATCGGCAGACTATGACAAGTAGAGATTACAAAAGCTGCCCGGGTTGGAGGATTTCGACGATTGAATTATTCGGCGACAACTTGGAGCAGAGTACGAGTGGCTAAACGCAGCAATCATCGGAGATTTTCCATCGGCGTCAGGAAGCAGCAGTAATTTTCCTTCAGCGAGCGGGTTTTCTTCGGCCCGCCCTAGAAGACCGACATCTTCCAGCAGTGGAGTGCGAAAAGTGTGATTAAGTGTTTTATTCAGTGAAAAAGTGTTGTTTAGTGCGGAAAAAGTGCTGCTACCTGAAATTGAATGTGACGAAAAGTATTTAAGTGATATAACAGTAAGTACTGAATATTCAAATACTTGTTTTTGGCATGTTATTTGGTGGCAGGTTAGGAAAATTTCAATTCTTCTTAACTTTGTTTTCATGTTGATTTTGCTAATTACTGAAAACGGCTGATAGTCAGAATCTACAAGCATTTCTAGAATCTTTTGTAGCCAAACTTGACAGCAAATTTTCTGAATTTAGGAGTGAGTTAAGGAGTGATAATGATAGCAAATTCTTTGAAATAAATAGTAAATTTGACAGTAAGTTTTCCGAAATTGATGGCAAATTTGACAGTAAGTTTTCTGAATTTAAAAATGAGTTAAGTCTTGATAGAAAATTTGCTGAAATCAATGGCAAGTTTTCTCAACAAAACAATGGGGGATTCTACGACATCTGAGGCACTGAAATTTTTCGGATTTGATGGTTGATTATAATAGATCTCGATGAGACAAATCGAAAAGGAAGAATAAGTTTTTTTGTTATCTCGCTTAGTTTCCGAGATATCAGATGTTTAAAAAACGAAAATATACACCTCACTACTGATTATTATCTAATAAATATGTGTTGTTACCTGTTTAAAATCAACGCAGATATATACAAGCGATCATTGTGTCGTAAGAAAAGGATTTCGTGTATATCTTCCGTGTACAAACCCAGAAACGAAACAGAAAATAGTCTGTAATAAGTTATGCTCAGCGCTGCTATTATGTACCAAAGAGGTTGCTTTACTGTAAGCTTCCAACGATTTTGTAGCACAGACAAGGGCGTATCCAGGTTCAGAACTAGAGGGGGGCAGGATTTGAACTAGGGGGGGGGGGCAACTCATTTTGGTTTCGTGGAATTGGGATGGGGGACTGAAACATGACATTACAAAATCAAACTCAAACCTATTCAGGAAACTATTTTTATCATTGATTAATATAGTAACCCAACTACTTAATCTAAGGACCTACTATGTAGTTACTTAAGATTGTAAGTCAGTTACTTTTTTATGTAAACATTAATTGTCTTGGATTTTCAATTTCAATAATTTTGTTTGTCGATATGTCATGGTGTTCTTTCACAAAATTTCGATGCACACTCATCAGACATAATCTAGTCAATCTTTCTCTCCCAAAGTGCTCCTGAACTAGTTCTTCACTCGTCGAAGCGTACTGAAGGCAACTTAATTTTTTTTCTAGGGAGGGGGGGCAGCAGCCCCCCTCTGCCCCTCGCTGGATACGCCCATGAGCACAGATATAGCTGTGCTACCTAGGATATTATTAATTTTACACATCTGGCATGGCTGCAAACTTGTTAGAACGAAAATAATTAATATTGTAATAAATGGCTCTGACTTGTTAGGACGGAGTGAAACATTAACATACAAAATTAAAAAATGATGTATTTACTATGTCTCAAGGAAATATATCATGATCATCCAACTTCTTGTTATTATTAGTACGAAAAGGTCACCTCAAGCGCTGTCAAATTCTTCCTGTTACATCTGTGAGGCCCGTGCGTAAGGCGGTTGAGGTTAGGTTGGAATGTGGCCTGGACCAGAAGGAAAATTCCTATTCACATCTGAGAGGTTCATGCGTCAGGCAGTTGAGGTTAGGTTGGAATGCAGCCTGGACTAGAAAGAAAACGTCTATTCCCATCTGTGAGGTTCGTGCTTAACGCTGTTGAGGTTAGGTTGGAATGCTGCCTGGACCAGAATAAAAATGTCATTTATTCACATCTTTGAGGTTAGTGCGTAATGCAGTTGTGGTTAGGTTGGAATGTGGCCTGGGCCAGAAGGAAAATGTCTATTCACGTCTGTGAGGATGGTGTGTAAGGCATTTGAGGTTAGGTTGGAATGTGGCCTGGACCAGAAGGAAAATGTCGTTTATTCTTATCTTTGAGATCTGTGCTTAAGGTGGTTGAGGTTAGGTTGGAATGCGGCCTGGACCAGAAAGAAAATGTCTATTCACATTTGTGAGGTTCGTGCATAAGGCTGTTGAGGTTAGGTTGGAATGCAGCCTGGACCAGAAGGAAAATGTCGTTTATTCACATCTGTGAGGTAATGCAGTTGAGGTGAGGTTAGGTTGGAAGGTGGCCTGGACCAGAAGGAAAATGTCGTTTATTCACGTCTTTGAGGTTCGTGCGTAAGGCAGTTGAGGTTTGGTTGGAATGCAGCCTGGACCAAAAGGAAAATGTTTATTCACATCTGTGAGGTTCGTGCATAAGGCATTTGAGGTGAGGTTGGAATGCGGCCTGGACCAGAAGGAAAATGTTGTTTTTTCACTTCTTTGAGGTTCGTGCGTAAGATGGTTGAGGTTAGGTTGAAATGTGGCTTGGACCAGAAGGAAAATATCACGTATTCATTTGTGTGAGGTCCGTGCATTAGGCGGTTGCTGTTAGGTTGAAATGCAACCTGAACCAGAAGGAAAATGTCGCCAAGGGCACAACTAATTTCTGAGATATGGCTATGGGGTATGCTATGATTATTAAACTTCATAATTTCTTTTGTAAGAACATTGCATATATCAGAAAATCCACAAATAGTCATTCTTAGTTTATAACTAAGTAGATGATTTCGCTGTATAAATTATAAACCTTTTCTACACCCAGAACACACCATGAGGAGGTATCACTTGCTGCGTTCCATACACACGTAAATGTGTAATATTTGTTTTTCTTAGATAAATTAACATACACATGTTTGATGGAATAAATTATAGATTTTAATCATTTAATTCATGTGTAGAAATAACATTGTAAAATTTTAAAAGAAGTCATTTGGAAGTTCATTGCTGTCAGATAGAGCTCCTGATATTAATGTGTCTATGACTTCACTGTCATTTTGTTCCAAACGTGATCTTTTTGGCGGCTGAAGCAGGAATTCAGTTTCCGGGATTAATGTAAGTTGGTCAATTTATTTTAATAATAAGCCTTCTTTCAAATCGCCATCCGTGAAGCCTGGCAACACTCTTTTAATATTTTGGAGAAATTTGCATGATTTTAAAACCTTTGTTGTTATACGTATTCAGTACATTTTGTCAATACCAGTACAGTGTCATGTATTGGTGGAGAAGTTTTGCAGATTGTGGACATTTGATACTTTTTTAGTAATTTATTCTGAATTATGAAATCGTTTGTTTTGTCTGTTTGGTTCAGAAATTCTCCTATACTACGGTTTGTTTGCAAATGTAGGCTACAGTTTTGGTAGAGAACATTTTCTCAATACCAATGTATGTTTTGCACTGTCTGTGCATTTCTTTGACGTATCATGGTGAATGTTCCGGTACATATATCACCTTAACTCCTTTTAACTTTTCGAATTAACTTTGAAGAAAAGGCCTGACTTCGTTTCTTTGCAGTATAATCCCAACACAGTTATTGTTATGTGTTCCGTAAGACGGCCGCGATTGTATTTTCTTTTTGTCAGAAATGTCTCATCTATCTGGACCGTCTTATCTTCACCGCCCATTACAGTGTCGGTATGGGAAGATATGACTTCAGTTACTTCCCAACAAGAACTATAATAGTCAACAACTGTACCTCAATTGATTTATTTTCCATAGTTTGAATAACGCCAATTAATTAATTTTCACGTCTATGGTGAAACTAATAATTATTGCAACAGTTTCCCTAAAACAAGTTCTACAACAACATCCACCGAAGAAAGTACATTGGCATGGATTTATGGTACTGTTGTCCTTTTTGATGCGCATTTCCATACACATCCCAACTTTATTTGAGAGGAATTTTCAACTACCATTGGTAGCCCATGTATCTCACTTGCAATTAATTTGCTAAACGAGGTGTATATATTGAAATTGTCTAATTGTGGATGTAGCAATGGATGTTTTTCACATATTTCAGAATAAGAAACACCGCGAACAAACGCTACGAGTTTTACTATATTGATAAGAATGTTGTTATGGTGACAGTCAATAACTGAATTAGTTACTAATAGATAAAGGCACTATAAATTTGTATTATAAATAAGCGTCTTAATGTTATTAACGGCGACCTTAATTTTGATTCTTTGCTCATTATGGTAAAAATACGTCAAACTAAAAACTCGCTTTTTTTCAGTTTGCAATAGGTTGGCAGACATGCGCAATGACGTATATTATTAGCATCATATGTGTTACAGTAATCTATGGTACAATAAGGCAGCGCTGAGCGTAATTTACTACTGAATGTTTTTTTGTGTCATTTCTGGGTTTGTACACGGAAGATATACACGAAATCCTTTTTTTTTATGAAACAATGATCTCTGGTATATATCTGCGTTAATTTTTAACAGGTAACAATACATATTTCTTACATAATATTTTCCTTTCATTAAGTTGTGATATCTCGGAAATTAAGCGAGATACCAAAAAAATGTATTCTTCATTTTCGATTTGTCTCGTCAAGATCTATCAGAATCAGCCATTAAATCATTAATATTTCGGTGCCTCGGATATCGTAGTATTGCCAAACAATGCAACAAAATTCTCTGAATTAGCTGTGTTTTGATGAGAAAATAAGTAAGCAATTTCAGGGTTTTAGTTCTCAATTCAAAGAGAATCGTAGCAATTTAGATTCTAAATTTGGGAAAGCAATAGTAGATTGTCAGGAGAAATTTGAGAAGGTTACAGAAATTTGTGAACAGAATAAGACTGAGTGTGACAATTTGATTTATAAAGAGGTGAAGGAAGTCTGAGAAGATTGTGATAAGATGAGGGAGGAATATGTCACTGTATTCCAAGTCAATGATGTTAAAGCTACTGAGTTGAGACAGGATACTTGGTATAGCGAAAAATATTAATGCATTGGCACATCAGCAGGAACAGCTTACCCATGGATTGGAGGCAACCCAATCTAATGTAAATCAGTTGGATAAAAAGTTTGCTGGGTTGCAGATTCAGTTAAGTCAGGTTCCCTTAACAGGTAATGCAATTCTCAGTGCCGATGTTAAGGAAGAATTTGAATTCTATGATGACAGTGGTAGACTTCACCCTATTGAGTTCATAGATAATTTTGAAAGGTCGGACTATTTTAATTTGTTACCCGACAGTAAGAAAATTGCACTTGTGTGTAAACATCTAAAGTCTTATGCTAGAACATGGGGTGATATACAAGCTAGGGAAGCGAATGACTATAATCTGTTCAAAGAAAATTTTCTAAAACATTTTTGGTTGACTAGTAGGCAGATTCAGGAAAAGAGGGAGTTGATGACTGCTAGGCCTATAGGGAAACCTGGTAGGGAAACTCAGCATGATTTTTTTCATAAGTGTTGGATTCGTTGTAAATATTTAGACTATCCTTATGGGGAGGAGGAATTAATTGATTTGATAGGAGCTAGGCTGCCTAAGCAAATGAGAAATTTAATTGCTACTTTGGATGTAATCAATGTAGATAGGGTTTCTGAATTGTTGAGATGCTTGGATGCCCAGGAGTCATTCAATGAACAACATTACCACCATCACCACCATGGGAGGTGCAGCGGGAGTCCCCCTAGAAGGGGTAATGGATCAAGGGATGGTCAATCCAGGGGAAGGAGTCATGATAATTACGCAAGGAAGAATGATAATGGTGGAGTGAGAGAACAGAACCCTCAATCTGAAAGGGAAAGGCAGCATGGGGGGCAGGCAAACTAATGACCACCCCTGTGTTGGGCCCCGCAGTGGTGGACAAGAATGTGGGCCCAGGTACCAACTGCTATTGAGTTAATACCATTTTTATGAATAATCCCCGAGAAGATTTATTGGAAGAGGTGGAGGATAAGGATGAAGTTTTAGATAAAGTTCCCATAGTACAAATTAATGCTTTTAACAAACAAATAGATGCTCTTATTGACACTGGGTCACAGGTTTCTTGCCTT
Source organism: Vandiemenella viatica (assembly GCA_031002005.1). Classification (NCBI taxonomy): domain Eukaryota; kingdom Metazoa; phylum Arthropoda; class Insecta; order Orthoptera; family Morabidae; genus Vandiemenella; species Vandiemenella viatica. The sequence goes on from CM061919.1 coordinate 11,093,991, forward strand.
GCTGAGGGATTATTTAATGAAATTGAGAGCACCAATGAAATTTAAGTGTTACCCTTTAATAGTATGACAGTTATTACTGCTACTGGTTCTCGAAGTAAGAGAATTAAGCAGGAAATATCGATGGAAGGATGTATGGGTACTGCAAATGTAGAAATACCCATGTATGTAGTCCCTAAGTTGAATGTTAATTGCATTTTAGGCATGGATTGGCTTACAAAAGTAAAGGCTAAGGTAGACTGTGGGGAAGGTAACTTACAGATTAAATTAAACAGTGGTGAATACTGGGTTGATTTTGAAAAGACTGTTTGGAAAGGGATGCAAGAAGTAGATCATGTGAGAGTTAAATATAAGAATGCTGGTGTAGCTAGAGTTTGTGACGAACTATTACCACAGATTTGCGTAAATGTGTTAAGGAAGAGTAATGAGAATAATAGTCTGATTGAAGGTCAGGAGATAAGTGAAGGAAAGGTTATTAATTACCCAAACAGTATGAAACTATTGCCGTCAGACCAACAAGAAACGCTGAAATGTCTAATTGAAGAATATAGGGATGTATTTTCTGACAAACCAGGTCTGATCAAAAATTATGAGTGCAAGCTTACTGTAAAGTCTGAAGAGCCTTTCTTTATTAATCCCTTTGACCAAGAGAGATGAAGTGAATAAGGAGATAAATCGAATGTTGGAGTGGGGGGTAATAGAGAGGGTCAAGGAGTCCCTACAATAATCCCTTGGTTGTTGTAATAAAACCGGACAATTCTGTGCGACTAGTGCTGGATGCTCGCACATTAAACTAGCATTTAGTAACAGAATGGGATCATCCTCCACCTATCAGTGAGTTGTTGCACAGGTTTAAAGGTAAAAGATATATTTCGTCTATCGATCTGACTGCGTCCTATTGGCAAGTCCCGCTTTCAGAAGAATTCCGGAAATACACTGCCTCTCTATTTGATGGCCGTTGTTATAATTTTCGAGTTTTACCATTTGAAATCTTGAGCATAGCTACGTGTCAGCAACAGTAATTTTTTTTAATATTAGGATAAAACCACGAAAACGCCACCAGTTGCTTAAAAGTTTTTATTCTTTAAAACTTTACTGCAGTTTCGACAAATACATGTTTGTCTTCTTCAGAAGTACACCTAAACAAAAATTCATGTTAAAATTGCACTATGATAAAATATATATATGCAGCTTTTATCTTTAAAATATGACATTATACATACGTTAAAATTGCATAGGCGGAAGCATTATCACTAATCAGTCCTTTCGTGTGAAGTTGCACATCGTCACGGTTCTTCCTTCCATCTACCGGACAACATCTGTACGCGGCGGGCGACTTCCGCCAACTGACCAGTTATATATGAATCAACGAACTTCGTAAATTTGTTAGATGGCGCTACGGGGTATATTATTATGGCTAATTAAAAAACAAGTTAGTTTACAGTGTAAAGATTGCATTATGGAATGATGGGCTGAGGTGCAAGTTTACACTATTCCTAAAATGTTATCGTGACTCAGATTAATTAAAAGAAGTGCTTAAATGTGATATAATAAAAATTGTAACATAATATTTAAAAATTGGTTAAAATCTACTTCATACTTCATATATTACCATTTGGGTTAAATATTTCAGTGGCTACCTTTATTCATGCTTTGGATAGTGTGTTAGGAAAGGAACTGCTTGAACAAGTAGAGATATATGTAGACGATATTCTTATAATGTCAGAAACACTTGAGGAACATTGGGTGCTACTTAGAAAAGTTTTAGAAGCATTGAGAAAGGGGGGTATGACTATTAAGTTAAAGAAATGTACATTTTTGCAAAAAGAGGTTGAATTTTTAGGCCATCGTATTACACCACAGGGGATCTTGCCTAATAATGATAAAATAAATGCCATTAAAAATTTTCCCCGACCTAGAGATAAGAAACAACTAAAGAGTTTCTTTGGATTGTGTGAATATTATAGAAGATTTCTTCAGGGTCAAGCTTTAAGTAGTCCAGCTTTAAGAGATTTGGTTAAACCAAGTGTCAAGTGGGTGTGGTCCTCGGAAGGTGAAAGAGATTTTCAAAAAATCAAAGATGAATTGTGTAATGCCAATATCCACTATTATCCAGATTGGGATCTAAATTTTTGCCTTGCCACAGATAGTTCTGACTACGGTTTAGGAGTACATGTCTTCCAGGAAGTAGAAATCAATGGAGAACTGGATTCTAGGACTATTGCCTTTGCCAGTAGAACACTACAACCAGCTGAAACTAGATACACAATCACTGAAAGGGAGGCGTTATCTATTGTGTAGGGTTTGACTAAGTTTAGGTACCTACTGATAGGTAGAAAAATTGTTGTCTATATGGACCATAAGGCTCTTTCATTTTTATTAGAGTGTAAATTAGTCCAAAGTCGGTTAACCCGTTGGGCATTGGTTCTGCAAGAATACAATTTAGAGATTCGATATAGACCTGCTAGTAAAAATCAAGTTGCAGATGCTTTGTCACGTCTACCGTTAGGTCTAGATTCCGAAAAGAGATGTTTAGGACCACAGACTGAGGTTAGAATTGCTTATCTAAAAGGAGTACCATATGAGACTGAGGTTAAGTATTCCTTGTGACAAATCGACGAGGAACAGGACAAAGATGTAGCTATAGCAGAAGTAAAAACTAATCTTGATAACCCAGAATACAAAGATAATCTTCAGAAATATTATACTTTGCATGGAGGAGTATTATTTAGAAGGACCAATGAAGATGGTTGGAAGTAATGGCTTCCAGAAAGTTTGGTTGAAAAAATTGTTTGGCATCACCACTATAGTTATGGGCATTATGGGCCATCGAAGTGTTAGCGAGTGTTACGGGAAGATACATATTTCTATAACATGAGAAAAAAATTTCCAAGCTATTAAAATCTTGTCAAGTGTGCCAAAGATCTAAAATAGATAGTGTTAAACGAGTGGGGAAAATACAAAATATCATCCCAAGTAGTGTATTGGAATTCGTTTCTGCTAACATTCTTGGCCCCCTACCCATGTCTCAGGGAGGGGTGACCCAGGTTTTAGTTTTATTTGATGTTTTTTCCAAGTTCATTAAACTTTACCCTGTAAAGAAGTCTACGGCTAAAATTTTGGTTAGAAAAGTGATTGATGAATATTGTCAGAAGGTTAGTAAACCTAAGAGGGTGCTTTCGGACAGTACCCCGCAATTCACTAGTAAAGTGTGGACAGAAAAATTCGAACAGGAAGGGATAGAGGTTGTACATACTTCTGCTTATCATCCAGCAGGAAATCCCGTAGAACGCCTAATGAGGGAAATAGGACGTTGGTTTAAGACATATTGTACAGACCAACACAGTAAGCAGGTATATGAAGTAGAAATTTTTGAAAATGTAATTAATTCTATACCTAGTAATACAACGGAAATACCACACATTGAGTTGATGTTTAAGAAACCGGCTAACAGATTAACTCGAGAATGTGTTAGTTTTGCAAATAGGAAGAGTTTCAACTATGAGGAAAAGGTAGCTTTAGCTCTTAAAAATTTAAAGGATAAGGCAACAAGGAGAAAGAAAAAGCATGATGAAGGTCAGAAATGTACCAAATATCAAGTGGGTGACTTGGTGTTAGTTGAAGTCCATAGTAAGTCATCAGCTTTGCGACAAAAGACTCGTAATTTTAACCGTTTGTTTGAAGACCCTTTCAGGATAGAGTCTGTACCAAGGGAAAACTCTTATGAGTTAATAGACCCTGAGAGTGGTAAATGCAAGGGTGCGTATAATGTTGAAGGCCTAAAACCCTGTTATGAATAAGTGGTCACTAATGAAATGTGTCACTATATGTGTAAATATCTAATTTTGTAAATAAGTTTGTCAATTGATGTACATAGATAGTTTGTGTGAGTACTAAAGTTCAGATGCAGATGTAATAATACTGAATGTTTAAGATGTAAGCATTTCACTGTATAAAGCAATTTGTGACAGTTTTGTGTAGAGACTTTTGATGTTTTCATGATGTTGTGACTTTCTACATTGTAGTGACATATTATCAGCTGTAAAATGTAAACAGGCTGTTGTCATTAACAACCAGACATCAAGTGTGTAATTTGGAGTGAAAATAATTAATTGTAACTTAAGGTGATGGCATTGAATGTTTGTTGTGTAAAGCAGTAACTGAAAAAAAAATGATTGGATCTGTAAAAGGACATTTATTATAGCCAGAATCAGTGTCATGAACTATGCACAGACGATGTAAGTAATGAAGGATTGTATATGTACATTGTATAATTGTGAAAGTCATTATGGTTGATTGATTGTAACCTGTTTGTGTTGGCATTATGTGTACATTCAACCTGCTTAGATTCATGACGGATTCAATCAATTTTAACTGTGTAAATTAAGTGAATCCTGGGGAGGGGTTGTAACAGCCCTCATACCTGAATTTTTAATAGTATTGTACTGTATAAAGTATTTGTAGTGAGCTGAAGTTTGCTTGAATATAATCTGGTATGTTTATTTTGCAATTTCTTGTAAATCATTGTATATAGACTTTGTTTTATGAAAGAAAATTATTTAACGTCCATTTAATATGTTTAAGAACCGAATTGTGCAAGAGAATTTCTTAAATGTTGGTAATTCCAAGTATTAATGCAAGTTATGATGTCTACAGGACATGTTTCTACAGTTTAAAATGATTTCTGTAGATAATTTTGAATTTAAGTATCTCTAATTACCATTTCTGATCATTTTGAAATGACGTTAAGTGATTTTGTATTAATTCCGATTGTTTTTAATATGTTTAATTGTTTGAGTAATTGTTAATGATCGAGAAATATCGGGTGGATGCCTTTGAAAAATTCCAGAAATTTCGATAGAGACTATATAAACAAATCGGCAGAAAAATGTATGTGAGGAACGTAAGTGATTTTCAAGTAGGCAACATGGGTTCAGGCAAGGATATTCATGGGAATCTCAGTTGGTGGGATATATGCAAGATATTTCAGATGAAATGGACAAGGGAGGCCAAATGGATAGTGTAGCACTAGATCTTTCAAAGGCGTTTGACAGAGTAAGCCACAAAATTGTAGTAAATAAGGTAAAAACTATTGGAGTGGATGAGAAAATGATTTGCAGGGTAGAAGAATTTTTTAAAGGTTGAAAACAGAAAGTTAGGGTGGGAAATGCGGTATCAAAGGAAGTGGAAGTAAAAATGGGAGCGCCACAGGGTAGCATATTGGGACCATTGCTATTCATTATTCTAATGAATAATTGTGTTGATTGTTTACTATCTGAAATTAGATTGCTTGCAGGTGACATAATGCTGTATGAAAGGATCGAAACGATAGAGGACTGTAAACAGTTGCAGGGTGATCTGGACAGGATATCTAGTTGGGTTGGTAAACATGGAATGAAAATAAATGCAAAGAAGAGTCAGCTAATTAGATACGCAAATAAAAAACAAAAGGTTTATTATGAATATAAGGTGGGGGAAGAATTGCTTGCTGAAGACTTGAAATGTAAATATCTTGGCATTACATTTGATAACAAGCTTAACTGTGCAGGAAACTTTGGACAGGTGGTAGGAAAAGGTTTCAAAATCCTGCACTTGTCTGAGAGAGTGATGAGAGGATGCACGAGAGAAGTAAAGGAATTGGGTTACAAAACTTTGGTCAGACCATTGCTCGATTGTGGTAGTGTAGTATGGGACCCACATTTTGAGTATCAAAAACAGGAGTCTGAGAAGGTGCAAAGAAGGGCTGCTAGATTTGTTTCTGGAAATTATCGCAGAATGCAATCAGTGACAGATATGCTAAAGAAGCTGGAATGGGATTCATTGGAAGACAGGAGGAGGATAAGGAGGGTAATGGGAGTGTACAGGGCGTATACTGGCAATGAGGCATGGAAAGATATTGCAGTAGGTATGAAAAGTAGTTCATGGAAGGGAAAAGATGACCATGACCACAAGCTGACACTCAATTTCAGGCACAAGGGTATGGGAAGATTTTCTTTTTTAGGTAAGGGTGTCAGGGATTGGAATGAGTTACCAATGGGAATGATGAATAACCTACCGAAAACGTTAAAAGAATTTAAAGTTAAAATTTTTATAGGGCAAATGTAGGTGAGTGAATAATAGCGGGAAGTTGGATGTGTAGGGAAATTGCCACCGGAGCGTGTGCTCCATTGCAATTAAATTAAATTGTTTAGTTTAGTTTACAGTATACAGTTTATTGTTTGGTTTTGACAGTCAGTATAAAGAGTCACTTTGCATCTGACAAAGACTGTGCCAGTATCTCTGGATTGTATCTTTGCTTGTGACAAATATCGCTGACTTGTTGTTTTTTTGGAAAATAAACAAACATCTTCAACATAACCTTCTGGTGGATTATATTTTAATTAATCAGTATATTAATTTAAACCAACGAAGACCCTAGTATGGGTCTCTCGGTGGTTTTAAATTAATATACTGATTAATTAAAATATAATCCACCAGAAGGTTATGTTGAAGATGTTTGTTTATTTTCAAAAACAAGATGTCAGCGATATTTGTCACAAACTAAGATACAATCCAGAGATACTGGCGCAGTCTTTGTCAGATGCAAAGTGACTGTAAACTCAACTGTGAACTAACTGAAAAAACTAACTATAAACCGTATACTGTCAACTAACTCTGTCCTTCTGCCGATCTGTTTATTAGTTACATTGTTCTTAAAATCAAATTCTTGTATTCATAAAAAATACTGAAATCAATTTTGATTTGCTCCAAAGTAGGTATTCTATAGTTTCATTATTGTCATCATAAGCAGCTACTCTCTTGCCTAATCCATCTGCTTCTAATATAATCTTCCCCATTTCTGAATCCACTATCTCTCTACCTATTACATTATTCACCAATTTTGCCTTGAGTTTCTTGCAATTTGCTTATAGTAGTATCAAACACTTCACCTAAACCATTTGCAAATTTCATAAAGTTTTTGCTACACGTATTCAAGACCACTATACAAATTATTTTTTAAACTATCCGACTCGCTATGCAACTCAGGTACCAAATCTTTTCAATTTTTAGCATATTCGTAATTTATATTAACCCTTCACTCAGAGCTTTGCTCCTACCATTTTGGTTGCTTAATGTCAGATTTTACTATCTGTTTCACTAATCTCCATATTAAATTGACCTCATTTTCAATTTTACTAAGACAATTTAGAATATCTCTGGCTAGCCACATAAATTCTGAACACTGAAATTTTTACCACATTTTGCATCAACTTATCTGCACCACAATTACTTTTAAAATCTTCCATTGTGAAATAACCATTCAATTCTTTGGAGAATTACACAAAAATTCTCAGATATTGCCTTTATAGCCACTCCTCGTGCGTTTCAAACAATAAATTTCACTCTTTCATCCGACGACAATCACACTGATACCATCCGATCACTACATACTGCATTGTACTTACAGTTTACTGTTTTAATCCGTTTGAAGCACTTTTACACTGATTTTAATCTTTCTGAAATAGTTGAATTTAATTTTTCCTTACCTTTTTTTTTTTCATGCAACACACACAAAATCGCATTTTTTGAAGCAGTCGACTCCTGATTCTTGTTCCGCGGTAACCCTGGGTCTGCTTGCTTATTCTTCATTTATCAGTCTATTGCATCTGCTTGAGGCTCCTTAGAAATTGGCATCTACTTGAACGGTGATGATCCTTTGCATCGGCTTGTACTGTAATCCACCTGCTTAATTAATCCTGGCAGTGGTAGCCGTATGGATCTGACTGTTTCTCCAAACAAACTTAATTACTTTTTATCTCTTTCTAATACAGTTCTAATTCTCAATTTCAGTGATGGGTACTATTGTCACAAATGATAATACCTACATCCACTTAATTCCATTTATTTTGCACTTCTTGCAATAAAACAAAAACAATAGAATCTTCAAAATGTACTTTTTCAAATAGCCACATCCTCAAATCAACTACCAAACTTTCATTTTGTCCATACATACAAACAGAGGCATGCAGCCTTCGCTCCCGTATGTATCCTATCTAGTCATACTATTCTCTTCTGCGTACCACATGACGCCTACTCTTCGATAACTAGGCGATGACTGTCCTATAGCTAGCTTACAAGGCCCTTCTTGCTGTACAACAACAATCAGTTCCCTGAGCAATGCATATCCAGATCACCCTGTAGCTGTACAGAGTCCTTTATTGTTTTGATTCTTTTACATAGCACTATCTTCGAGCCCGTCAAAAATGACGGTTTGAACGCCATATTCTGGCAGTTCATTTTTTGCTGTTGGTTAATTATACAGAATTGATATTACATAATGCTAATGGCTTTGATTATGCAATGTTGTACATATATCATTTGCAGTTCACATAGCCATACAGTGTTAACTTCTACTGAATTAATGACACCGGAAGTAAAGAACCAATGAAATTAAATCAAATTAGGATTCCCAGACCCTTTTCCATATAATATCAGTTTTATTCCTGGCCCAGGCACAATTCAGCACATTATATATGGAACTACTTCCATCCGCATTAACTAATACCTTTAGTAACATGGCACTTATCAAAGCAGTTTAATTGGTTTGTAAAACTCATTTCAGAGTGAATTATGCTGTAACAAAATGCGTCAGTTGCGATTCTGGTCAACTTAACCATAACCTCCACTAATATTGCATTCGAAAGTTATAGCTTCTATTACCCTCATATAAATGATGGGTATCACCTATGGTGGTAGTAGGTATTTATTCAGGTAAAGCTTGTAAGGAAAAATGAATAATGATCGGGTCTACTGGAGATCGCGATTCCGCCAAAATAACATTCAGTAAAGACGTCATTATACTGCTGTAGTCAGTCGCAAGACATATTATTTTCAAGCAGTAATTCTGTTGTAATACAGCAGGTACCATTATTTTCAAGCAGGAATTAAGTTGTATTACAGCCTGAACTGGCATAATACAGTTAATTGTATTTCGGAAAGTATTTCTAGAGGAGTCTTGCATTTTACCACAGCAATTCCTGGCAGAATTGCGATCTCCAGTGATCACGATTTATTTACTTTACTTTATTTTACTTTAAATGACTGAAAGTATAATATCAAAAATGGATAAACATGAACAAATACCACTAATGAAAGTGTTCAGTAAAATATGCAAAAAGGAAATAAACCATAATAAATAAACTTTAATCAAGCAGCAACATTAGCGAATGTTTTAATTAAATTCAAAATGAGCATAGGCCGGAATGGGATTTGGAATTTATCAATAGCAAAGACCTTGCGGTTGCGTATTTATTAAACTGTAAATAATCTCTGATATCTCTGCTCACCACTATTTGGCTGCAATAATATCATTGTAGAATTGCCATTTATGAATTGAGCTGATGAAAAGGTTATCTTAAATCTCATTTAATAGCTAACACATATATCAAATACTAAGGGTATCATCTATGATGCTAGTAGGAATTTATTCTGGAAAAGCTTGTAAGGAAAAGAATCATTTTAATTATATCTTTCGTTATATGAATACGTTACTCTGGTTAGATTATCAGAGCACTTGGTTAGGATTTGACATAAATAAATGCATTTTACGTTAGATGACAGAGACTATAATTTCGAAAATGAATAACTGTTATTTATTTGACTGAAACATTTCGCGATTACATATGTAGGATTCTCTGAGTTTTTAGTAAACTTCATTGTTTCTTATCCTGTGCCAAAAAAATTCTTAGGTTACTGTTTATCCTAGTGCTTACAACTGATACAGACAAAATAGCATAAATATTGAAAACCCTTCTCCTTACATTAATTTCTGCATCTGGTTATCGTAGATAAATAAAAAGCAATATGTAAATTTAAACAAATGTACTAATTGTAACTTTGTAACATATAATTGCCTTGCATTAATTTTTTTCCCTGCTTTCGGTATTTCTAATATCACTGCTACTTTGCAGCAATAATATCGTCGTTGAATTGGGTATGTCACATCGCTTATACAGGGCGTTCGCCGGGAAACGCAACCCTCCCAGTCTGTTGCCGTCGGCAACTTGCTTGGTCAGCGGGGCCAGCGGTTCCCGCCACACGATACCGTGAATCACCGCACTGTTTAACACCTCCGCTGCCCCAACAGTGCAGTGGCACAGTATAATGGGACCCTTACATGGTTAAGAACGGTTTCTTTGCATTGTAGCTAGTTTGTGACTTCAGTCTCTTATTAATCAGTGTTGTGAATAAACGTTTCTTTGCGGTTTGGCTGGTTTGGGGATTCATACTCTTATTAATCTGTACCGTGTTTGAGTGTGAGTAAAATTATGGTACGTTACAGTTTGCAACAAAGAATATTTCTCTACGATACATATGTGAAGAAGAAGTTGTTTAAAAAGTGTCGCAGTAAATTTCGTCACGAATTTCCTGGCGCTTTACTGCCAGCTAAATCAACAATTCTGCGTCTGGTTAAAAAAGTAAGAGAAACGGGTTCATTTTTTAACAAAAAGAGACTGTCGGTCAACCGTATTCTCACAGAGGAGAAAATTGACGATATCGCTTTTCGACTAGAACAGTCACCCAAAAAATCATTAAGTCAGTTAGGGCAGCGTGTGTCTCGAAATATGTTCAGAAGATGTGAAATGTGCATTACACAAGAGGGTCAACACTTCCAGCATCTTTTATAAGGTAAGCTAATGAATTACGTCACATTTAAATGCTTAGCACACAAGTTTATGAAGTTTATGAAGCGTAATTATTATGAAATAGTCCGCGGCCGACGGTCGAACAATGCCGGAAGCTGAGCGCTCTCGCCGGGAGCAGTTTCTTCCTTGTAGCGCTAACAGTGGGTTGCGTTTCCCGGCGAACGCCCTGTACAATAATTAGTCATATCCTTGATGATTTAAATCTGATAAAAAAAAGTTATCTTAAATCTCAGGTTCTTAGGTTACTGTTTAACCTAGTCCTTATAACTGAAACAGATAAAATAGCGTAAATATTGCATCCCCTTCTCCTTACATAAATTTCTGCATCTAATTGATACAGATAAAATAGCTTAAATATTGAATCTCCTTCTCCTTACATGAATTTCTGCGTCTAGCTGTAAATAAACGAAAAGCAAGATTATGGTACAATTGTAATATGGTGGTTGTTGATTGGTGAGTGAAGGCTGGCATGTGACCGTTCTCTAGCCATTAGCTGTAGTAGCTATAGATGACATACCCAGACTCCAGATTAACATTTTATATAATAGGGTCATGTCATCTGCAAACAATCTAATTTCTGACAGTAAACCATTAACACAATTATTCATTAGAATAATGAACAGCATTAGTCCAATAAACTACCCTGTGGCCCTCCCATCTTCACTTCCACTTCTTGTGATACTGCATTTTCTACCCTATATATTTTGCTTTCGTTGTTTTAAAAATTATTCTACCCACTTTCTTCTACTCTAATAGTTTTTACAGGTAACAATGAAAGGTAAGAAATGCTGCGAGGCAAAATTTACATGAAAAAGAAAGGGGGGAAAACACCCAACACTCACCAAAGTTGAAGGGAGGGGGACAGCAGCAACACACAACCACACATAAACAAAGAAAATACAATATTTCCGGTGAAAAACCCTTTTTCAAGTTAACAGAGGTAGATGTCTAGGCTTGTGTAAGACTTGCATTCGATGCAGCCCTATTTATATTTAATATAAATTTTTTTGAAAGTTCACTCATCGCCCACGTTTCATTACAGGTCAGGTTGTTGGAGTGGGGGATTGAATTTAGGAAGGAAGGCGATGAGAGGGTTGACATGAGGAATTCCTGGATTAGAAGTAGGGGATGGTTTTGAGGGAGGGGAGGATGATCTAACTGGGATGGGGGTAGAAATTGTTGGAGGCTGGGTTCCAGGTTATCACATCTCCCCTGCCTGTAGTATTGAAATAATAACGCCAATTGAGTGTGCGATAGAATGATAGGGAGTCTTTAGTAAGAGTAATCTGATCAAATTTAGGGGTGGGAGAGAAAGTAAGACCCTTTGAAAGAACTGATAGTTCAGGTTCGGAGAGGGGGGTGGAAGAAAGATTCACAATGGGGATTTTTTATTTATCCAGTGGTGGGGAATGGGTAGGGGTGGGGGTGATGGGAGTGGGTGACAGAGGTGCTGGGTGGGGAAAGTTGATAATATGAGAAATACATGGCATTGTGGCAATAAGTGGTGGAGGGGTAACGTGTTGCCTGCAATGTTGGTTGGGGAGATAAAGGCCCAATACAAAATAGTTCTTCCAGAGGGAAGAGAGATTTTGAAAGATGTTTTTGTGCTTGTTAACAAATGGTTATGTAAATAATGATTGCAACCAGGGAATGCAAGGAGAAGAATTTTGTGTAAGGAAATTAGGAGGGATGAGTATTGTTGGGCTATCATGATATTCTGTTGGAGAACTAGCTAAGTAAGTGCCAAGGACTGTTGGAAGCGGAATGAGTGCAGTGCAGGATGATGTTGCGGGGGGCATCCAGAAATAGGAAGTTTTATGCTAAGGCCATTTGGTGGTATCTTAAGAGAAAGGCAGGATTGGAGGAATAAAATATGAGATCTTAGTTTAGCAAGATGAGTAGCATGGTGCATATACTGGAAAAGGTAACTCTGAAATAGACACATGGTGGAGGGGACAAAAATTAGTGTGAGCGAGATATATGACAAAAATGTAAACAAACAGCGGAATATGGGGCAGTCAGAACAGCGGGAAATTGGGGAGGAGGGATGTATATAAAAAAGTGGATAATTAGTGCTATGAAATATAAGGGATAAGAGGGGAACAAAAAATATATAAGTTGAAAAGGAAATAAAAACAAATGAGGTACCAAAGTATCGCAGTAAAACGGCCCAGAAAAATGTAACGCTATTGGGCTGAATAATGGTCACAGGCAGGCGAAATAATTATATATCATAAACAAAAAGGGAAGAGGCAGAGAAGTGAATATGGAAACACGGAAAGTAGTTTTTGTGCTCACTGAAAGCCGAATAGTAAAAACGGCCGAAAGTTAAAGATTATGTTAGGCCGGCTGTGGCTAAGCACAGTTGAATTATAAAGGAAACAAGGCGAACAACAGTATATATAGTAAGAGGAACACAGAAAGTAAAATAATACCTAACCAAACAAAATACGAAAGTAGCGCGGTAAATTGGCACGAAAATATGTACAACTATTGGATTGAATAAAAAAATCGATTTTGTTAATAAAACAACAAAGAGCCAAAGAAGCGGAAATGGCAAATGCTGAAAATAGTTTTTATGCTAGTAACAAAGATAGAAAACAAACAAAATAAAATAAAATTGGCCAGAAGTGAAGGTTATGTTAGGATAGTGGTAGATGATTATATATATAAATAAATATATATGAGATAGAAAAACAGGAAAGAACAGCAAGTAAGGAAGATGGAAAAGATGGGGAAAAAAAGAAAAGAAAGAAAACAAAGATAGGGACAATTAGGACAAACACAGAAGGGACGCCAAAAGGCAACCGTGAAAGGAAAGAAATGCTGCAAGGCAATAATTACTTGGAAAAGAAAGGGAAAAAAACACCCAACTCTCACCAAAGTTGAAGGTAGGAGGGCAGCAGCAACACAAAAGAACACACAAACAAATAAAATACAATATTTCAGGCAAAACCCTTCAAGTCAACAGATGTAAGTGGCTGGGCTTGCGCAAGACTTGCATACGATGCAGCCACTCATAGAATGCAATAGACCATAGGAGATTACTGCGAGTATAAAAAACTTGAAAAAGGGTTTTTTAATCGAAATATTGTATTTTCTTTGTTTATGTGTTGTTTTGTGTTGCAGCTGCCCTCCTCCCTTCAACTTTGGTGAGTGCTAGATGTCCCTCCCCCCCCCCCTTTCTTTTCCATGCCAATAGTTTTTACCTTATTTACCACTGTTTTATGGCTCATTCTGTGAACGGCCTTTGAAAGGTCTAGTGCAACACTATCATTCCGGCCTCCCTTGCCCATTTCATCAAAAATATTTTGCTTATATTCTATTAACAGAGATTTTCATGAATATCCTTGCCTAAAGCCATGTTGCCAACTTTAAAACCTTTTATGCTCCTAACATATATTTCTGACGTGTTTAAATATAAATCTCTACATTAATTTACCTACCATTTATGTCAAACTGATTGGCCTATAATTTTTGACTCTACTTCGCACACCTCCTTTAGGTAATGGTACTACTATTAGAGGAAAGTGGCAGAAATGTTGGAAGGATAGGTGAAAGTGGAAGACAGAGACATTTTTAAGAAGCATTAGAAGCCTGATATGGAATAAAGACATGTAACGAAGAAGCAACAGAGTAATTTACCACACATACTGTGTGCGTGTTTTATCGTATGCTGCTGAAACGTGGACAGTGAAGAAGTAGAACATCAGCAAGGTACAATCAAGCAAAATGCAATTTTTAAGAGGTAGAATGCGAGTTACTAAAATGGATAAAGAATTGAAGAAGAAGAGTTCCTACATGAATACTAGAGAGGACCAGACTAAGATGGCATGGACATGTCAGGAGAATGAAGGTTCAGAGAATCCATTAAATTAAGATACATGGTAAATGATCCGGAGGAAGACCTAATGGCTGAGAGGAGTGGTGGAATGTGTGCAGAAGAAGGGAAAAGACTGAAGTAAGGTGGTGATAGAAAGGTAGTGGGAAGAGAGGTAATCGAGAGGCTTGTGCACAAAGCAGATCCGGCCAGTGGCTGGAAACTATTGAGGAGGATGATGATGACTACTATCACACTTTTCCAGTCTTCTGGTAAGCAGCAAGATTCTGGACTCAATTTAATTGATAGCAGCTACATTTAACAAGATACAGGAAATTATTTTGTAAATGCTGAAATTCTTTTATCAAGCAGTAGTTGTCAAAAATTCTTTTAATTTTTTCTTTTAATCTCCTTGCCTCCCAGATATTTAAGATGTGTTTGGTGCTTCAGACTCTCTGTAGAGATACACCTATTCAATGGACTGGTCTGAAAATTTTTTTTTGGAAAATGATTTTAATCTGTGTGATGTACTGAATTGCATACAGTATATTGAGTTTTATCAAAGCATAATAGAAGCTATTAGCTGTGAACCAGTTATTAATATTACCATGACATAATTTGTGATATGTTCATTAGATAAATCTGGAGGATTTTTAATGCTTATTGTTGTATCATCTGCAAAAAGGTCAAATTTTGAGTTTTTAGTATAACTCAAGGAAGATCATTTACATACAGAGTCTCCGGTAAAAAAACTGTGGATAACCTTGTAACTTATATTTACCTACCAAATATTAAATTTTGACCTCAGCTTAAGTGCTCCAGTTTTAAAGTTTAAACCTGCTCAACTCGTACAGTGCCCAGTTTGGAAAACTTATTATCAGGCAAGAAGATTGGTTCTGGACACAATTCAAAACTAACCCTTAGATTGGGAAACCTAATGTCCAAGTTATTGGTCTTGTGTGCAAAATGAAGCAATCATTTATTAATAGGTGCAGTTTGTGTATTACAGCAAAAGGCCACCAGTTTGAATGTATAATGTAATTTTTAAAATAAAAAAATTATATATTGTCATTTATGTCTTCATTTTCAGAAATTGAACGACATAAACCAAGCACTGGTGGTGAATTAAAAAAAAAAAAAAACTCAACAAGTGGTTAACTTGAAAATCTGACACTTTTGCGAGGATAAAAATTGTATATTTGTTAAGTAAGTATACGGTATTCCGATAGGTAGTTATTTACCGGACTCCCTGTATATCAAAAGCAATAGTGGAGGTACTCCACATCTGTTTAACCTCCACTCAAGATACAGTGACACATCATTAAAATGTTCCAACAATACTTTTTGTTCAAAAGGTAAGAACTAAGTAATTTTTTAACAATGCCATCTATGCCATAATATTTTAATTTTTGTATGAGAACATCATGATCAGCACAGTCAGATGCCTTAGATAAGTCACAAAGTATTCCTGCAGCCAGTAATTTATCATTTATTACTTTTAAAATATTGCCAGTGAATACAAATATAGTTTATTCTATTGAGTGGCCCTTTTGAAAACTGAATTGTGATTTAGTTAGAATATTTTATTTCTTAGCAGTTGGTATACTCTGTTCTACATTGAATTTTCAAAAATTTGGAGTAGGTTTTTAGTTATGAAATAGGACAGTCATATGATACAAGTAGATGATTGTGAGGAGCACAGTTTATTCTACTGGAAATCCCTTCATAACAAGTTAGGTATTTGCTGCTAAGGAACATGATTCTTCTTATTACTCCTGGAAGAACTAAGTTAACAGATAGTGTGTTTCTTGGAAACTTGTGTCAATGAAATCCATGGTGCGATACACTGTATTACTGGTAGTCAAGTTATAACCAACAAAAAATGTTTATAAGAATGAAGTTTTTCTTGGCGTTGAGAATTGATATAGTCTTCTTAGGAGACTAGCCGAGTAATCAAGGCATTTTCACACGATATTTCAGCAATCTGAAACTCCGTCGCCATCTTCTGGTGAAGTGCCAGATCTGTCAGAAGGCTGGGTTCTTTTAGCCTCCGAATGTGTGCCCACAGCTGTTTGGCTGACTCGGTCAGCACCTAGGTGATGGAGTGGGGGTAGTGCCGGTAGGAGGCTGGCATGTATTCAGTTGGGCTGTGGCCGCCGTGCTGTGAATTTTGGCATGCTGACGACATACTACATTAATGACTGGCGTCCAAGCTTCACTGAGTTGGTATCCACAGTTCCGGTTGACAAGATTGAGTGTGGTGCGAATTTCAACTACTTCGGTAACAATACTGTCCCAGAAGTTTCTGGTACATGCCAATATCATGGTATTTTCAAAGTCAAAGCCATGGTCCTGCTCAAGGCTATGTTCCACTACTGCAGATTTCTCGCTCTGCCCCAGATGCACGTGAGATACATAGGCCACACGGTATGGTGCATTAACCAGCGATGTCTGGAACGACATGTGCGTATGGGGCAGAAGGAGAAATCTGCGGTAGTGGAACACAACTTTGAACAGGGCCATGGTTTTGACTTTGAAAACATCAGGATATTGGCGTGTACCAGAAACTTATGGAACAGTATTCTGACCGAAGCATTTGAAATTTGCACCACACCCAATCTTGTCTACAGGGACTGTGGATAACTACTCAGTGAAGTTTGGACGCCAGTCATTAATGCAGTACGTCGTCAGCGTGCCGAAGGGCACAGCACGGCGGCCGCAGGCCAACTGAACACACGTCAGCCTCCTACTGGCGCTACCCCCACTTCACCGCCTAAGCGCTGACTAAGTCAGCCAACCAGCTGCGCGCACGCATTTGGAGGCTATAAGAATTCAGCCTTCCAACGGATCTGGCACTACACCAGAAGATGGTGACGGAGTTTCAGATTGGTGAAATATCATGTGAAAATACCTTGATTTCTCGGCTAGTCTCACAAGAAGACTATATCGTAAATGTTTTATTACATCAGCAATTGAAAAACTGGAATTTATTAAACTTTATCTTAATTTTATTTCCACCATTATGAATGTTGTATTGCATGTTTTAAGATGCTTTGATAACCTTATTAAGTATTTTGTAGAGGCACCTATAATGAGCTATAATAGTTATTGCCCATCGGATAAGCTCCTGGCATCATAGCTGGAGATGCCAGTTATTCTAGGTTGTAATTAAAAATTTACAAAATGTCTTGGGAAATTTATATCTATCTGTAGAGAGTGGTGGTCATCAAATTTTTGTGGAGTTCCACATTTTATAGTTTGCTACCAACATCACTGTTTGTGGCAAAAGTCAAGAACTTTTCAGACAGGATATTGTAGCAGGCTTAATTACAGATGCTGTAAGCTTATTTTGATCAGGTTTTCAATTATATTGGAAAGGATTAACATCTTCTTAGAAGCAATTATAGTTATGATTACAAAGAAGCTTGTTGAATGAAAAATGACCAGTCTAATTCAAATGATTACATAGACTTTCGCGGTCATTGCGCATATTATCTTGGTTGTCCGGTGGAACCATGTCAGTTTTTTGAAACCTGACTTTTCAGCCATCATTCTGTGTCTTTCATCAAGAGACTATCATGTCTCTGATTTCTGTGTCTATAAAAAGCTTTCAAAGTGTGCTCTGACCGTTTGGAGCAAGGCTACCCAACCCTAGGCCCGCACAATTGAATTTGCCTGCGGACAGCAGCAGTCTAGAATATGCTAGCTCAAAAACCTCTGCAAGGGTCTCATTATTGTTTTTTTATTTTTTGATGATAGTTTAGAAAAACCTCTGTAATGGTTTTTACTTTTTGATTGTAATTAAACTTTCACTTAACTCTTTGTTGAATTATCTGTTGTAACTATAGGAAATTATTGTGCAGCCTACAGGCTAACTTAGAAACACAATTGTGGCCAACAGGCTAACTTAGAATCAAAATTATGGCCCATATCCAAAATTGGTTGGGCAGCCTTTGTTTGGTGTGATGCTGGTAGTGGGAACTCCAGTGACATCCAAGATAATACAGTCTAATTTAGTTTGAATACAGAGATCTTTACTTTCTATAAGTAACATGAATTAATAGTTTCTTCTTATTAGGCAGTGAGCTCCTTAGCATTTCTGATATTTGGTTCCACGCTCAACTCTTTAATCTAGGGATCTGTAGGTAATACCAATGTTTTTGCCTCTTTTACTGTCAGTCATGAACACACCTAGGGCTACCTTGATTCAGAATTATATACTTGCAGAGATTGTTGGATGACTAGCTCATGTAAATAATTGAAGCTAATGATTACAATTAATATTAACACATTAGAATTAATACAATTTGTATCATTTTTAGTTTGTAGAATCTCTGTAATGCTAACTGTATTCTGTTGAAAATTGTCATGTTTTAGTGGTTCTAATAAAGGAGGTGTTTTGGATGGTGTTCAGTATAGTACTGTCCCAGATTGTGTGGAACAGCAAGAAGACATATCTCCAAGTGCAAAGAGCACCAAAGCACAGCCATCTCAGCATATTGAAGTTCGTATTCCTTCATATAGTATTATTCCTGTTAAATGTTGTTATTATTAGTCAAATAATTGAAAGCATATGTACAGGTACAATTTGAAGACACAAACTGCAACTTCTACTGTCGGGTATACTTTGTAGAACAGTTTGCTAGTCTTCGTGCAGCAGTGTTGCCTTCAGGAGAAGAGGGCTTTGTGCGTTCTCTGGCACGCTGTGTCCAGTGGGCAGCTCGTGGTGGCAAGTCAGGCTCTAGCTTCTGCAAGACTAGAGGTAATATTGCTTTTGAACACCAACTTTTATTCTTGGTTATGGTCACTGGAGACACAAAATATGAAAAATATTTTTGATTAAGCATTATGAGGTTTATTGTCTATTGTGCTTCATGAATGTGTGATTTTAGGTCATTTCTTGAAACCTGTACTAAAATTTGCAAAAAATAATTTATGAAAAAGAAATTCAGTTACACATCACAAAGTTTTGATGATACATTTGGCAGTTTGAAGTTGAAAATAATTTACTATTCTACAAGATTTAGGTGTAGGATGTAGTAATGTGAAGTAATTCTGGTCTTAGAATAGTTGTAAAAAATCGTTGATTGAGGAACAACACAGTATTAAGGCTCTCTCTCTATTTTGGGTGTAGGTCATCAGCACAATCATGTTCCAGATACACTTCTCTTAGTTGGGGTACAAAAGGGAAAGTGCAGTTGTCACCATTTGTCTGTGAACTTTGTGAGTTAGGTGTGTTATTTGGGTGTTATTTTTTCATGAACTGTGTTCTTATTAAGGTGGAAAGTGATTTAGGTATTTAGGGGGGTCAGCCACACAGACAGCAAAACAAAATAGATAACTAAAATCGTGTTTGTAAAATTTTTGGACCTAGTGTCTCCTTTACCATGTCTGGTTGGCTGTAAAGGGGCCAACCAGTTTTAAAAAGGAATTAAAAACACTTCATGTCTCGCTGGTTCTATAATGGCCAATGAGACAAGAGTTATAAAAATGTAAAAAATAAAACTGGATTACAATGAAGATGGACAGGTGGCTGTAAAAGCCACCCAATTGGCTGATCTTCCTAACACTTTAAGCACCAGACTGACCAATACAAAAAATGAAAAATGCTGGCAACATTGCTGGTTCCATTATTTAAAATAAGGAACAGATCATTGGCTAGGACAACGTGTGCCTTTAAATCTAAAAACAGTACACAGTTCATTAAAATCAGTTCACCGTCAAAGGTACATTACAAGTATCCAGTGGGTCCTGCTTATGGAGAAGAAACTTATGTGTCAGAGGTCAGTGCTCAATATGGAGGAGAGTAAGGAGAACCCGTATCCCTTCTCGCCTGCTGGAAAGTGCTCTCCACAGCTAAACGGTCGGTTTGACCAACTGGAGCCTATTATGCTTCACTTCCAGCCACTGCCATATGTCGAAGACTGTTCTTTATGCCACCGAGGCAAGGTCTGACTTTGGGACTGGATCAAAGTCGATTCCAACCTCGACACAAGATAACTCGGCAGCTTCATCTGCTGCCTCACTCCCCCTGATTCCCACATGGTCAGGAACCCAGCAGAATAGGACCTCCTTTCCACTGGAGGGCATCCTGTTTATCTTGCACCAGTTGGTCTGCTAGGTTCATGCTTTCCATTGCCTGGATGCAACTGAGGGAATCGCAGCATATGATGTACTTCAGACTGTGATTTACTTTCATATGCTGGAGCAAATTTAACAAAACATAACACTCTGCAGTGTATACGTTGCATTCGCTCAGCTTGTATGTGTAAGTCACTGGAGGGAACATTACAGAGCAACCTACTCCGTTATCCTGCTTAGACTCATCGATATATACCGGGGTAAAGTTGCGATAATGTCACTAAAACACAACAATAAAAACATTGTCTGTGGTAAACACTTTGTTATACCAAGACAGTTCTAAAATAGTTCTGGGCCTCTTTAAAAGCCAGGGAAGAGCTTTACTCCAGCCTTGGTGATAAAAAGAGGGCAGTTCAATTGTATTCTTTTATAATATCCCTTGTACTATAACTGAATGGTTTGGTAATTCTGTGGCGATTGGCATAAAGTTGTTCGAAATTTGGATTAATTGCTATGTCATACAAGGAGCTGCCAGAAGTTGCAGCAATATGTATACAGAATCTCGCCATGATTAGATGCTGGCGTATGGAAAGCGGTGGCTTGCTAGACTGCACAGATGCTGGATATTGGGCTGGTTGTGTTAGGCACCCGTGGTGAGCCGAATTTATGCATAGTGGACACTAGCCAAAGCATGTAGATAACTGCCCTATGCTGAACTATATACAATACAACTGTACAGAGGCTCACAAAATTGTAGCAGGCATGAGCAGTTGATGTCCCATGACCTACCACAAAGACATTTTAAAACATTCAAGGCTTTAGGTGGATAAAACAGTCGTGTTCTAGAGTGAGAGAAGATGTTATTGTTAAATCTTTCAAGAAGTGTGGCATAAGTAATGCTCTCGTTGACAGTGAAGATCATCTTATATATGCAAAGGACAATGATGACATTGAAGAGATTTTAAAGTTCAGTTTTATAAACTAAGAATTTTTTTAGTCTAGCTTTGCAGTCTTATAATAAAAATGTTAAACTTAATTTTAAAAAATATTGCTTAAAAATTAGGTGCATCTTATAGTATGTAGCGTCTGATAATCCGTAAAATACAGTATCTGAATCTATATTAAGATTTGACCTGAATGTTCATAACATTTACCTTACGATAGATAGTACATGGACCCACATTCTTTTCCATCGCTGTGGGATACAAATTACAACACAGTGGTGGTGTTTAGTTTCGCTGCCCCCCATTCTGTACTTCCCTCTCTCACTGTCGGTTTTGTTCCATTATCGCACCATTATTCTCTCTTCTTCCATATCCATGGCGGTCTCTTCCTCGGAACCTCCCATCTCCTGATATATGACCTCTCCTCGGAGGACTTCTGCTCCACCTCCTAAGGTCATGATTATAGTAGTGATGGGTATACTATTCCTGGGCATCCAAGCATCGTAACAATTCTGACACATTTTCTGCCTCCATAGTGGCAGTCATGTTACGGGTTTGAAGAGGTAACCTAGCCCCAATTAAATCAGTGAATTATTCTTCTCCAAATGAGGTATTCTAAGTACTTGCATTGAATCCAGTATTTGTGAAAAATTCATGCTGGGTCTTTGCACAGGTCTAAATGGTCTACCAGTCATCAGTTCTCTGTTTTGAATTTCCTTACTTATGGACCAAAATTTTTTAAAGAAAATTTTCTCTAAACAACTTAGTCATTTACAAATAATGTTCTCGGGTGACTAGCCGAGTTATAGAGGTGTTATCGTAATCACACGATATTTCGGCGCACTGAATCATCGACGCCATCTTCCGGTGAAGTGAGGTCAGGAACGTGCGAAGTTGCTGAGCTAGACCAGATTACCGCTGCTAACCTCTGATTGGTCGGCTGTAGAACCAGTCGTAGCAGGGGTCAAATCTCGTTGCGGCTTGAATCGATGCCAAGGTGGTGTTACAGCTAGATTTGATGTCCTTTTTTCACATGACATGTAGCGGACGGGCTTAAAGTCATCGCTCCTTCGAAGATGATATCCGAAAACAAAGCATTCACAATAAATTGTTTATCAAACTGATGGTTCAACACGGATCCGTTGCGGGCCTCATATTGAGCCATGCTGCCACGTGATTGGTCAGATTTGTAACCAATCGTAGCCGGGGTCCTGCCTCGTATCAACACATCGTTCGATAGAAGGAAAAATCAGAAGGCAAAAACTTTCCCGTAAGCTGATCATTAATGCTTGAGTAACAAATTGCTTGCTTATGTTACCACCGAACTTCCCGTTGATCTGGACGCGTCGTGTAATGCGTCCCGGTCGCGCTGTCGGCGAATAGTATTGATGATTGGCGTCCAGGCTTCACTCAGCTGGTACCCGCTGTCACGGTTGACGAGGTTAGACGCGAGACGAATTTCTACTGCTTCCGTAAAGATGCTGTTCCAGAAGCTGATTGGTTACAAATCTGACCAATCACGTGGCAGCATGGCTCAATATGAGGCCCGCAACGGATCCGTGTTGAACCATCAGTTTGATAAACAATTTATTGTGAATGCTTTGTTTTCGGATATCATCTTCGAAGGAGCGATGACTTTAAGCCCGTCCGCTACATGCCATGTGAAAAAGGACATCAAATCTAGCCGTAACACCACCTTGGCATCGATTCAAGCCGCAACGAGATTTGACCCCTGCTACGACTGGTTCTCCAGCCGACCAATCAGAGGTTAGCAGCGGTAATCTGGTCTAGCTCAGCAACTTCGCACGTTCCTGACCTCACTTCACCGGAAGATGGCGTCGATGATTCAGTGCGCCGAAATATCGTGTGATTACGATAACACCTCTATAACTCGGCTAGTCACCCGAGAACATTATTTGTATTCTCAACGCCGAGAAAGATTACGTAACTTAGTCATTTACCTCCCTAATCTGTCTATCCCCCCATATTCTGGCATAAGTGGAAATTTTTCATTTATCTGGTAACACATTAAAATACTCTGGCCTCTCAAAATTATCAATAAATTCTACAGGATGCAGCTTCCCAGTATCATCATAAAAGTCAAATTCATCCTTTACATCAACAATGACTACTTGATTACCAGTTAAGGGAACAACAGTTTGCTTTGGTTGAACTTGTAACCCTGCAACCTTCTTCTCCAACTGATTTACTCTACATTCCAATCCATGTGTAAGTTGTTCCTGTTGCCGCACCATTCCGGACACCATTTATCTCAGCTCATCTACCTTACCTATCTTTACAATTCTCTGGCTTTGAATAAACCCTCATGCTCATCCCTCATCTTATTACAATTTTCTCTTACTTCCTACCTTCTTACTATTTTTAAAAGTCCATATTATTAATTAAATCAACACATGCATCTTCATTCACTTCACAATTTTAGGTTACCTTTTGGATCTCACCCATACATTCTTTTTGACTGATCTACTTTCTGTAATGCTTCCTCCTATTTTTTGTTACGTTGTTCAGCTACCTCCCACAATCTAGAGGTTAGATGTTAATGTTCTCTTTAATTCAAGAACTAAAACCCTGAAGTTCCTTATATTAGAAAATTTATCATGAATAACTGAAAATGATTATTGATACTAGAAAATTTCTAATTAATACTAGAGAATCTGCTGTCAAGATTTAGTTCACTTTTGAATTCAGTATATTGGCCATTAAATTCAGAAAATCTACTATCATTATCTTGCTTCAACTAATTTCTAAATTCAGAAAATTGATTATTAAGAAAATATTTCCTCAAAACTTGAAAATTTATTATCAAAGCTAGACAGTTTTTGCATCAAAATTAACTCTTAATAGTGTTGAAAAGGTATTTCGAATTGCCTGCAAATCATTACCATTAGCCACATTTCAACAACTATAAAATTAATTAATTGGTAACACCACAAAATAAAGACAAAATGAAACTGACTTTATCAAGTTATCAATAGTCAATATACAAAAAACAAATATCTAACCACTTGTTACTCACTGTTTGATGTTCACTGAGTCCTGTAGCACTCTGAACCACTGGTTTTAAACCCACTTTTAATCACTTTTTTCTTGGTGTGGCACTACTTTTCAAAACAATACACACACAGACTCGCTAACTCCACTTTCCACGTTGAAATCTGCCTTCTTGAATTTTGATGATCTCTGGTAATCTGGATGGCAAATTTCTGCCACTTGTCAGGAAACCACAGTCGATTCCCGCTCTTTTAGTCTCTCCTGAAGTAATCAGTTCTGAGTGGTCACTGGTTATATCGCTCCTCAAAATTCCCCACGTTGCATTGCATCTCTCAGGTCATTTCACCTCTATATTTCAGAGCTGTTGCCAGGTTAACAATCTCCAAAAATTTATGTGTAGGATGCCTTAGCTGCAGATTCTTTTGATGTTATGGCATGTCAGCTTGAAGATGTCCGAAAACAACACGTCCATCAATGATTGACATGTCAAGGATCTCGCTGTTTACTATATCTTATTGTTTATTCCTGTCGCAGAAGCCATGTCAAGGTTCTAACTGAATAGTCCTTTCAAATAATGCTGATTAAAACTTCATTAATTAGTTCTTTAATTAACAATTTTTTTCAACCGGTTACCAGGTGATTGTTTTTCTTCTTCCACCAAACACAACCTCTAAATTGAATTATGAGTTTACTGAAGTAAGAAGATCTTCTCATCATTTTTTATTTCCATGACATAACAAAACACATTTAGATGAGGCAAGACTCATCCAAAGATACCAAATCACATTAAAATACAATTCCAGCAATTAAACTTCAGTGACTCACAAACAAATTCCAAAAACTGATAATGACTGTTTCTGCTCGCTTTTGCTGCAAGCTTGAAGAAACAACAGGAAACATTCAGAATACAATAAAAAGTGCCGACAAACATTTCTCGAATGCTGACAATCAAAACCATACAAAAATGATTAAAACTAGTACAAAATCGCTTAGTCATTATGAAACCCTTTAAAATAGATATTAAATCTGTTTTAATTACTTACAAGCTTTCAATTAATACTTCACACATCATACTGCTGCTAATCTTACTATACATCATTTACCCAGTATCCTTCCATAAAAGCAATATTCATTCACATGAAAGATGTACAAATTCATATTCAGTCACTTCCATCTCTATATACTTAATGCCTACAATTACGAGGGCTTTCCAGAAAGTAACAGACGTTTTGTAATAAAAAAATAAACAAAGTGAAAAAAACGATTTTTATTATATACATTTTCTAAAATGTATATAATAAAAATCGTTTAGGCTCTTAGGCTATTTCTCAACATAATCGCCAATTAAATTAAGGCACTTATCATAATGTGGTACAAGATTTTCGATACTCTCTGTAGAAATTTGCCGCCTGAGACTTCAACCACTGGTTTACACCGGCATGCAGTTAAGCGTCAGTTTCAAACCGTTGTGTTGCGAGCCACGTCTTCATCGCCGGGAACAGGTGGTAGTCGCTCGGTGCCAAATCCGGGCTGTACGGCGGGTGATTGAAAACTTCCCATCCAAAACCATCCAATAGCTCTTGGGTACGATTGGCCATGTGTGGATGAGCGTTGTCGTGGAGAAACAAAACTTTCTCACTGAGTTTTCCCCGACGCTTGTTTTGTATCGCGCGTCTTAATGTTCTGAGTGTTTCGCAATACCTTTCTGAAGTGATTGTTTGGCCACGTTCAAGAAATTCAACGAGAATCACACCCTTAGCATCCCAAAACACAGTAGCCATAATTTTTCCTGCTGACAGAGTTTGCAGACACTTCCTAGGTTTCTTGGGCGAATGCGTGTGTCCCCATTCCATAGACTGCCGTTTTGTTTTTCAGGTGACGTGCTTTACCCAAGTCTCGTCGCCAGTTACGATACGATCAATAACTTGGTTTCCAGTTTTGGCGTAGTCTTCCAGAAACATCAGTGCTGCAGCAAGTCTCTGTTTTTTGTGGTCTTCTGTTAAGATTTTCGGAATCCACCTGGCACAAAATTAAGGTAACCAAGTTTACCAACCACAATCTCATGAACTAAACTCCATGAAATTTGGGGGAAATGTTCTGAAAGCTCCGTAATCGTGAAACGACGATTTTCACGGATTTTTTCATTGATTTTCACCACCAGTTCATCACTCACAACACAAGGCCTACCCATGCGGTCCTCATCGTGAACATTGGTTCGACCATTTTTAAAATCAATGCACCATTGCCTCACTCGGCTTTCACTGATTATTCCTTGGCCGTACACATCACAAATCAGGCGATAAATTTCAATTGGTTTGTGATTTTTCGCCAACAAAAACCGTATTACAGCTCGCACTTCACAACTGGCGGGATTTTCAATTGCAGCGCTCATTTTAACACTCTACTGTATTCAAAGTACGATAGGAATGATGTGCAAACTACCACGGCTGGTTGCTTACTGAATGTATGAACAGTTTGACACCAAGATGGTGGCGCTAGGAGCACCCATTGTTGCGCCAGGTCATAACGTCTGTTACTTTCTGGACAGCCCTCGTAAAATTCATAAAAGGCTGAGTTTGAGGGCTGTTACAACTCTCGTTATTACAACTCCTCTTTTACTGTGTCAGCAACTCTTTCCCCTCCTCTCCCCCACCCTCGCTGCATCTGTATTCAATGTCCCTTGGTCTCACGTTTTTATCTCCTTACGAACGGCCTTCAACTTAATAGAGACACAATCCTATCTCTATCTTAATTGGAAGTGAACTACCTTATAACTTGCAACTGTAACAAAAACTTGGACCTTACCCCTTTTTGTTTCTTGTTAGGTGTATGCTTACCTGTAGTATGCACAGCTGCATGTGACTGATCCCCTGCCTCAATTTCCACGTTTACCCTCCTCACTACTTGGTTCAACAGTGGCTAATCATGGTAACTCAAGAACTGCTTAAGTTAACTTCTGCCTTAGTATGCAGAAAAACTTGTGTCCTAGTAGTCTGTGCCTACCTGCTCCTAGAGATGTTGGCCTTCATCTTTCCCATGACTAATAAATAGCTACAGGACATTGTCCTTCCTAATTTTTACACTAACTCCTTTATTACTGAAGTCTATTACACCTTATTTACTCTTACATCTATACAAGTCTCTTCCTGTCCTGACTTTCACAATAATTCAAACGTATATCTGTCGACAAATCTTAGGTTTCTGACACCTTCATCCTGCATAGCCTATTTACAATGTGACCGGTTGCCAGCTCTGACCTGTTATCTTCTCCTTTCTCACTAACAAGTTTTTATGTCTGTTTCTACAGGCTGACTGTGAAATACTCTGATAATAATTTAATCCCTCTTCCTAATTCTTTACCCCAGTTTTGAGATTTTCCAATTCCTAAACTAACATAAACAATACCATGAAAGAGTCTTATTTATCCCTTTTTATTTACCCCTACTATCCTCCCCTCCCCCCTCCAAGTACACACAATTTTTTCCTGTTGAATTACTTCTCACACCCAGGGCACTTTAAACCATTTGCCTTAATCCTATGACAAGCTGATCATTAACAAAACTGGTTTTTTTCCCAATCAACTCAAGCATAAGACTAATTACATGATACTTCTGATGATATTAAGTTCTGATATCTTATAAATGAACCTTAAAGATTAAAGCATTGCTCTATTTTTCTGAAATGTAACTTCACTGATAATGTAGTCAACCAAGAATTTTTAAATGGTCTCACTTTTATGTGTTTTTATTATTTTTATGATATTATGTATAATAAGAAACTGAAAAGATATAAAAATTGTTAGTAATAACTAGTAAACTAATATTGGCAAATATGAAAATTTACAAGTAGTCTATATGTTGTGGAAAAGTAAGGAAAAAGTTTCAAGGTCCTGTGTCCATTAGAGATGGTGGTAAAATTTAGTGGGGAAGTAAGAAAATTGGACTATAGAATCTGTCAGGCCTATGTGTGATGGTATGGCAGTCATATTATGGATATAAAGTGTCAAGAGTTGCTGGTTTTACAAGTAAAAATGATTTGTTTTTGGAAATTACTACAAAACACAATCAGTAACTGGCATAATAAAGAATCTCTGCTTGGGGCATCGTCCAAAGACAGGAAGTTGGTGAGAGTGATTGGTATGTAGGAGGCATACATTAGTAATGAGAGCTGGGTGGGATTTTGGAGAAAAATTATGAGTAATCCGAGGATGGAACAAATATAAACGGGGCTTTTTTAAAATTTATTTACCATAGCAGATGAACCAAGTACATATTATTTCTCAACATAATCTCCTGCTTTAGAAATACATTTTCCCCAGCGTATCAGAAGCTTTTTAATGCCATTATCCTAAAAGAAAGGGGGTTGCGTCAGTAGTCAATTGTACATGAAGCCCTCCACGATGTTGTCGCCTTCAAATTGTTGGCCTCCCAATGCTTCTTTTAATGGTCCAAAGAGATGAAAATTACAGGGCGATAGGTCAGGGCTGTAAGGAGGATGATCAAGTGATTTCAAGTTCATTTTCTCCCAGTTTGCTTGAGTGAGAGCTGCAGTGTGTGACCGAGCATTGCCTTGGAGAAGAATCACATCTCTTATTGGCTGGTTACGTCTTTTTCAGTAAAAGCAAGCTTAACTTCATCAAAATGTTAGCAGTAGTATGCTACATTGATCTGGGGACATCCTTGCAAAAAATCATTGTGCAAAATAAAGTCAAAAATTGTGTGAATGTTATGCTCTGTAATGCATATCTGTGGATGACGATCACAGCTCACATTTTTAACCTCTTCATGGCCTTCCAGGAATTCCTTATGCCAGGAAACTTGACAGTGAACAATCTCCAAACTGTGCCTTTAATCTCCACAGAATTTGGGTTGGTTTCTCGCCTTCGCAAGTGAGAAATTAAATAATTTACTCGTAGCACAACCTGTACTACTAGTTGCAGGTGATAAGCCAAATAATCCCTCTCTCCAAACTGATATCCCTGACAAACGTGGTTAGAATTTAAAATTTTATTATTTGCTCTACATTTCAATTCTGTTAACAATCATGATAATTATAAGGTAAGAACTGTAGAGGAAGACAGAGATTAGAATATATGAAGCAGATAATTGAGGACATGGGCTGTAAGGGGTATGTAGAAATGAAGAGGTTAGCACAGGATAGGAAGGGATGGAGGATTGCATCAAACCAGTCGAAAAACTGAGGACGGCAAAAAAAAAAAAAAAATTGTATTCATGTGCATATAGTTATAGTCTGATTTCAGTCAGCAATATAAGTGCTTAAAGGTAGATTTTAATGTATGTTGGGCTGAAATTGCAACTGACTGCCACGGCAGAATATAAACCATAAGAATTTTGTATGTATTTATGCTGATTTCATGAGTGTCATGTTCCTAATTTCATTATGGTATGCTAATGAATGTAATTTCATATGTATGTAGAACCTGGACCACAATTATAAATGAAATTTTGTATTGTAGCATTAAGCTGCAATGGTGTCACCATTAAAGACATGTGGCTTTTATGAGTGTTATATTGCTGTCATCCTATGCTTAGCTGCATTTAAGTAGTTTCATCTAAATCTTTATCTGTTTTTGTAGATCCATTTCTTCCAAATAATAGGAAACTTAAAATACGTAATAAGTAAATTTTATGTCTTTTAGAGTTGATATAATCCTCTTATAGCCATGAGGTCTCCAGTTAGATATGTGTAATTCCACATTAGAAGTATTACATCTGTTGATATCCAGAACTAAGAAAGAGAGGATGGAATTTGAAATTTTTAAAAGGCAGTTGAGCTTCCACCCCCTCCCTCCCTTTTCCTCAGTCATCACTATATCATCTGGTTTCATGCAATCCTCCATCCCTTCCTATCTTTTGTTAACCTCTTCATCTCAACATACACCTAACAACCTACATCTTTAATTATCTGCTTCATATATTACAATCTTTGTCTACCTCTACAGTTCTTTCCTTCCACTAACAAATTAACCAATCTTAAAATCTGACCTATAACTGTGTCTCTTCTTTCTGTAAGACTCTTCCACAAGACTTTTTTCTCACCCATCATTTCCAAAACACGTTCATTTCATACTTTATCTATCCACTTAATTTTCAGCATCTTTCTATAGTACTTCATTTCAAATGCTTCAATTTTCCTTTTTTCTTGTATTCCTAAAGTCCATGCTTTATTACCATAAAGTGCTTTGCTCCACATTTAGAGTTTTAAAAATTTCTTCCCGAGTCTTTGGTCAATATTTGAAACTGAAAAATTTCTCTTTTTGATGTAAGATCTTTTTTGCTAGTGCTATTCTGTTAACATCATTCATGCTTCGGCCATCAGTTGTGATTTTACTTCCTAAGTGACAGAATTCATTTACTTCTCCTACCACATCCAATCCTATTTTTATATTTAATTCACTATTAGTGCTATTATTTCTACTACATTTCATCACTTTTGCTTTGCTTTTGTTTATATGTAGTCCAAAATCTTCCTTCAGCATTTTATTCATGACAGTAACTTCAAATTATTCTCAGTCTGTTCTACTGAGAGGACAAGTCATCAGCAAATTTACAGATTTTTTTTCTTATCTTATGCAATTTTCAATTTTTTCTTTATTGCTTTCTATACATACAAATTGAAACTTAATGGAAATAGTTTTCACTATTTTCTCACACCCTTTTTAATTGATATATTTCTCATGATTCTCTTCACCAATTTGAAAAGATTTTAATGAAATTTTTTTGGTGGATGGGATATATCTTTAGAGTGACCCCATATAAATTTCATTAAGACCCTCCCCATTTACACCCCTTAATTTTTATACAAACCCACAGTTGTTATCCAATTTCGTTGAAACTTAAAATAAAGAAAAAAATACTGTCTAGATTTTGTTTGCGGAAACCCAACCCCCTCTCCCTCTCCACCTCCTCAATTTTTGTCAATGTTCTTTACACAAAGCCACATTCATCACAGAAGGTTTCTGACCAAAAAATAAAAATAAAAACTCCCCCTCACCCCCTTTACACCCCCTTACTTTTTATACAAACCCACATTTATCCATTTTTGACAGATGTTTGCACATGCATACTTTAAAATAAAGAGAAAAATACTGTCAACATTTGGTCTGCTGAAGTCCAGGCCCGCTGTAAGCAGGCATGGGGTGCACCGCATGTGGGTGGCATGTCCAGGGGTGCAGCAAATCGACTGTCGCCACCCTATAGTTGGCCTCTCCATTGCCACCACCGGGAAACTGAGCATAGGAAGCTGTAGTAAAACGGGGAGGGAGAGAGGGGGGGCGATATAATCAGTACTGCACAAGGGCATTCAAACAGCTAGCGGCTGGCCTGCTGAAGCCCAATCCCTCTCCCTGTTTCTACCCCCTTAATTTTTGTAGAATTTGTGTAGGTCTTTGTACAAAGCTACAGTCTACACCATTTGACCAATCACCATGAAAGTTGGCACTTGTATGTATTTTTTCACAACGAAGGTTTCTGACAAAAAATATCTGAAAACCATCCTCTCTCCAACATTACACCCTTTGATTCTTAAGATTTCCGCGGCTGTCTTTGTACATGAATTATAGCTTTATGGGCTATGCCGCGTCGTTTATTGGATAATTTATCTATGAAGAAGGCTGGAGTACAACAGCCAAAAGCTATAAAGCCGTAAAGCAACAGGATCTCTTACAAGGGAAGGATCCAAACGGTGGTTTATTAGCATCAGATGGTTGATATTTATGTACGAGAATTTTTTTTAGATTAGGCGGTCTGCTGAAGGTGATTTGGGGTGTGACGGGAAGGATAGTGGGAAGAATGTGGCAAATTTCAGGAAAAGATCTAAGAAATTCATTGCTCAAATGAAAAATAAGGTTTAGCAATTCCAGACCAGGGTAAAACTGGGTGAGAAAAACAGCATTCTGGTTGGCTTTAGGTTGTTCATGTCGGTATGGGGGACGGTTGCTGACTCTTGATAGCTATTTTTGAACTAGTTCTGGAGGATAATTGCAGTTTATGAGTGCCTGGGTCAGGTTGTTTGTGTAAAGAGTAAAGGACTCGTCATCAGAGCAGATGCGTTTGCCTCGAATGGCTAGGCTGTATGGGATGGAACGTTTTTAGTGATATGGAAGGCAACTATCAAAATGGAGATATTGTTGTAGTGGGTTTTATGTGGACAGTGGTGTGTAAGTGACCATTCTGTACAGAGATGTCTACATCAAGAAAAGTGATGTCACTCTGAGAGTAGAACCACTTATTAACTTCTCCTCCTTAAACTTCACCTAGTAAATATGTAAAATATTGTCCACTTAGATTTATTTTCTTCTAAGCGAGATATAAAGATATTTTAAAATGTTTAGTGTGTTTTTTTTGAAGGCGGTTTTTATTTTTTTTTAAAACAATTATTTTATATTATACCAACTTGACCCTTATTAGTTTATAAAGTATTCTTCTATCTCAATATTTTACACCTGACTTCTTAAAAATTTTGTACATTTGTCCCACTTAACATTACTTTGACATTGAGAGTTACATTTCAAAATAAATAAGATTATTTTCTGCCAATAAACTACCAATGGCAGTATGGGATGAAACCGAAGAATGAATACAAAACAAACTGAAAATGTGGAGTGAAAAGTTTGAAGAATATGGAATGAAATTGTATCAGAAAAAAAAAAGTAGCACTAAAAATAAACCGAAAGAACACAGACTGACTTATAAAATTACAACTACTAACAGTGGAAGTGAGTTAGAAATAATGAATAGAGTAACCAAAGGAGCCAACTTCTACAGTACCGTGTAGGGTTAACTATGGGGCATGAATGTAACCAGAACAACAAAAATTGTCTTATACAAATCATATCTCATTCCTATTCTCACATATGTTTTGGAAACATGCACACTAACATCAAAAGACCTAAACAAGACAAAAGCCATTGAAATGAAGTTTCTTAGAACGGCTCTCCAGAAAATTAGACTTGACCATATAAAGAATGATGAGATTTGATCAAACCTAGAGTTAAGGGAATCCATGGAAGAGAGACTTATGTCATCAAGACTAAAAGTGGTTTGGGCATGTCAAGAGAATGAACGGTACAAGACTACCAAAAACTTATTTGTAAAAAAAAAAGGATAGTGGGCTAAAGACCAGTGGGAAGACCAAGAAGTAGATGGACTGAGCAACTGAAGGAGCAAACAGAAGAAGAAGCTGGAACTGGGAATATATTACGGACAGAGAAACTTTTCTGGATAGGAGACAGTAGAAGATGATTGTCTATAACAACCATGACAGAAGCACAAGAAGGCTCATAAACCTCACCCGGGAAACTGGAGATAATCCCCGACAATAATGATGATGAAACTACCAATTATTTTCACAAATATTTAGTTAGCACATTATACCAGATAAAAACTTTAAAAAAGAGTTCTTCAATTTTTCTGGAGAAGAAATATTTACCAGCTAATTCTACGTTTGCCAGTGTTTTGCTTCTGAATGAAATAAATTTTAGTTTCAGTGTCATCTGGTACTTTCTGGATATGTATTTATGCTTATTCATCCTGTTTTTTACTTTAAGGCCAGTGAAACAATCTTACTTTTTTTATCTTAAAGATCCTACAGTATTCAAATATTGTGAAATGTGAAAAATTATTACTTATTTTGAAAAAATATGATTTTTAAATACTAAATGTGTGTGTATTATAATTACCACAAAATGTTCTCTTTTAGATGACAGATTTATTCTGAAAGAAATGACACGTCTCGACATGCAAGTATTCCTGGAGTTTGCACCGAACTATTTTGCTTATATGTCTCGCTGCCTTGGACATGGCCAGCCTACACTATTAGGAAAAATTCTTGGAGTTTACCGAGTTGTCTTTCGGAATTCTGTCACAAATGCAGCACTGCGCTCGAACCTCTTAGTTATGGAGAATCTTTTCCATGCACGATCCGTGACACATAAGTTTGATCTTAAAGGATCAGTTCGCAATCGACTTGTGAATCCAAGTGCAGAGCATGAAGGAGAGATTGTGCTTCTTGATGAAAATTTAATGAAAAGTAAGTATAGGTTAAGGATTAATGTATTAAAAATTTTAAAATTGTCTTTCAAATTAAACTATATTTCATTGTTTTCTCAGTTTTGTTATAAATGGTATTTATAATTACTATTTTTTTTTTTATTTTCTTTATTTCATAACTTAAGTTATAAAGTGTGCAATTTCTTGTTTCAGTGGCATGTGATTCTCCTTTGTATGTCTACCCTCATTCTAAAACAGTATTGATGCAAGCGATTAACAATGATACTCAGTTCCTCTCATCACAGTCTGTCATGGACTATTCGCTTCTTGTAGGACTTGACCAAGAAAACAAAGAACTTGTAGTAGGCATTATTGGTAAGTATATTTCTGATGGATAACTCTAATTAAAAAAAAAAAACAAAAAAAAAAAAACAGTGCAGACTCTGCCTACATACTAGCAAAAAAAAAAAAAAAAAATCAATCAAGTACCTCATCATTTGCTGAGTGGTTTTTTGTTTTGTAATATGCAACTTTTTTGTCTGGTATGGTTTATAGACACAAGCTAGTTATCTAGTAGATGCCCACATCCCTTCTTGCCAAGTGGCCCAGTTCTACATAAATTAATAAGTTTTTTAAACTGAAATATTGTAAACTTTGTTCATTTTTTGTGTTTGTTTGCCCCTTCTGCCATATCTGTGGTAAGTGACAGATTATTTTCCCTATTTTAATTGCTAAACAGCTCTTTCATTGTTACCACTATCCCATTATACTATTAGATAAACCATGTTTCAATTGATTCCTTAAACATGTGAGAAAGTATGAATGTGTAAGACAAACAGTACACTAAAAGCAATTGTAGGCTTTAGTATTGCTTCCACCTTAGATAAACTCGGTCTCATAAAGTTTTACAGGATTAAGGGATCATCCAAAATATTATTTGTCATCTTATTTTGTGTTGCTCTAACACTCCAGACCTGATCTCCTGGTGTAGACACTTTTACACATCCACTGACATTTTGCATTTAGCTGTTGAGGTATTGCAGTTAAAGGTACTGATATGTGTATTTATATCTGGTATATGTAGGTTTGATCATTAAGCTCCAGTTTGGTACTCTTTCTTTTACTGAATGGTATATGACATCCTTATTAGCAGTTGTGGTTATTTTTAAAGTACAGTTCTTAAGTTGTATCCGTAGCAGCTACAATCCAGGGTAACAATGAAAGGAAAGAACTGTGGTGAGGTAATATTTATATGGAAAGGACAGACACTCGCCAAAGCTGAAGGTAGCAGGGCAACAGCAACACAAAACAACAAACAAACACACACATTTTGGGGGGGGGGGGTAAAACCCTTTTTCAAATTAATAGTAGTATATGGCTAAGCTTGCGCAAGCCCTGCGTTAGATGCAGCCACTCATAGAATTAAAAAAACCGAGCATGGTGGGTGAATGGTTAACATTCTGGCCTCGCATTCGGGAGGACGCAGTTTTGAATCCCCGTCCGGGCATCCAGATTTGGGATTACCATGGTTCCCCAAATCACTCCAGGTGAATGCCAGGATGCTTCCTTCAAAAAGGTCATGGCCAAATTCCTTCCCATTCCTTGTCCCCAGTCCCATCCCACCTCTAATGACCTTAGCCATTGATTAGGTGTAAAGCCATAAAAAAAACCCTGAAAATATTGTTTTTTTCTGTTTTTTGTGTTGTTTTGCTGCTGCCCTCCTCCCTCCAGCTTTGGTAAGTGTTGCGTGTATTTTATCTGTCCTGTCCATATAAATATTGAATAGTCAGGTGGTTGCGGCTAAAGGGAAGGTTATACCAGACATCTACAACGAAAAGTTATTGCAATTGTGTAGTTTGTCAAAGCTCACAATTTTTTATTGCCCATAAACACTTCCGCCAAATGCAAGCCACCAGACAAATTTTAGTTAATAGTCTCATTTCTGAAGACATGAATTCGATAAGATAATATTTAAATGGACAGGACAGATAAAATACCCCCAACACTCACCAAAGCTGAAGGCAACAGTGAGCAGGGCCCGCTCTAGCGGTTTTGCCGCCCCGGACAAATAGACAAATTGCCGCCCCTTAAGATTATGTAGAATTATATATTTTACTAGACGACCCGTGCGAAAATTTCGCTAATAAATTGCGATTAATAGTGAGGTTGAATATGATTTAACCAAAGCTGAGTCAATACTCTTCATACTCCTACTTCATTTATCGATTTTGGTTACAAATCCAGGGAGATTAATGGCTCGAAACACAAAAAAGTATTTTAGAAATATTGTCATTTTTGCCCTTTAAGGGTCGAATTACGAAAAATTCCTTTCTTAGAATATAATGTTACCATGGCCGAAACCTTATTCTTTAATTTGATATCTCATTTATCTATATCGGTTTGATATCAAGGGAGATAAATTGCTTGTGACACAAAAATGCGTTATAGGAAAAATTATACTTTTTCCATTTAACGGTTGAATTCCAAAAAGATGCTTTCTTAAAATATTATTTCACAAATCTGAGACATTAATGATTATAATCCTATTTCATTTATCGATTTTGGTTAGATATCCAGGGAGATAAATGGCTCGAGATACAAAAAACGCATTTTAGAAAAATTAACATTTTTGCCCTTTAAGGGTAGAGTTATGAAAAATTTCTTTCTTAAAATATAATGTTACCATGGCGGAGACCTTAGTCTTTAATATGATAACTCATTTATCAATATCGGTTTGAAATCAAGGGAGATAAATCGCTCGTGACACAAAAATCCGTTATAGAAAAATTCATACTTTTTCTCTTTAAGGGTTGAATTCCAACAACATTCTTTCTTAAAATATGATTTCAAAAAGCTGAGACATTACTGCTTATAATCCTACTTCATTTATCGATTTTGGTTAGATATCCAGGGAGATAAATGGATCGAGATACAAAAAATGCATTTTAGAATAATTGACATTTTTGCCCTTTAAGGGTCGAATTAAGAAAAATTTCAATCTTAAAATATAATGTTACCACGGCAGAGACCTTAGTCTTTAAAATGATAACTCATTTATCTATATCGGTTAAATATTAAGGGAGATAAATCAATCGTGACACAAAACCGAATTGCAAAAATATTTATACTTTTGCCCTTTAAGGGTCGAAACCTGAAAAATTTCTGTCTTAATATATGACGTAACTAAAGCGGAGATCTTTATCTTTAAAATGATACTTCATTAAACGATTTTAGATAGGTATCCAGGGAGATAAATGAGTTGTAACACAGAAAACAGCATTTTAGAAATATTGACATTTTCGCCCTTTAAGGGTCGAATTCGGAAAACTTCATTTCGTAAAATATGATGTGACCAAAGTGAAGACCATAAGCTTTAAAATGACACCTCATTCATTGATTTCGGTTAAGTTTGAAGGAAGATACAGGCTTGTGACAAAAAAATACCTTATAGAAATAATATATATGATTAAAAAATAATTAATTTTTAATCAAATAAAATATTTAATTTAAAAAAAATCATATATTCATAAATAAAGTTATTGAATTTTGATCTAGCTGCACAAAATAGAGAAATTAATTATGAAATATCTGTACATAGCCACAAATTAACCATATTTTTTTACATTTTTAAATGCTATTACAGATGGATATTATCACACAAACAATCTAAATGCCATTATTTTGAAAATAAAACAAGATTACATCAAACACGCTAAAATCACAAAAAAAACTTTTTTTCCTACTTTCAGTTTGCGAATTTTTTATTACATCTTTAAATTTGCATCATCAGCAATTTCATATTCAATTGCCAAAATGGCTAAATCATTAAATTATCAATTTCTTGGTTTTCGTAAATGCTTAGCAAGGCGTCGTATACATCTCCCAAATGAAATTTTAAAGGGTTTAATGCCTCTATCCTACTCTCCCAACTAGTGTCACTCCATATTTTCAAAGTTGAACCCTGAACATGCTTTAAAAGTATTGCCCATCGAAAAGTAGATGCCGAAATGAATAAATATATTTTTTGGACCATGTTGAAGAAATCAGCGGCTTCCAAGTATGCTTCAGCCATTAATAACAAGATTGAGAGAATGGCTACTATACGAAACATTAAATGCTCGCGAATTATATTGTTTGATTCTAGATTGCTCTCCTGCTTTATTGCCCCTCATATTGGACCCGTTGTCAGTCACTGGCTTCTGATATTCTGCAAATTTAAACCCAAGTCATTAAGATCTCCAACTATAGTATCAGACATTTGTTTTCCTATGGATCTTTCGACTGGTAAAAAGCCTTAAAAGCTTTCATTAATTTTAATTTCAACATCAGGATTAAATTTATTGGTTGAAACATATGATTACAAGAGTAATTTGCTGTATCTTACTAAAGTCAGGAGTACTGTTTAATATTATGAAAAAATATTAGATTTTTTTAATTTCATTAATAACATGAGACTTTACACTTTGATGCAGCAGATCTTCTATCCCGGTTTGTATATTTTTCCCAAGATATTGAGCTTTAGTCTCTACTGTTTAGAGCACTCAACGCACGTGCTCTTCCATGATGGGATCTTATTCAGACAGTAACTCAACTATTTAAGAAAGTACCATTATTATGCTCAAACAACTTGTCGCTTGTACCTTGAAAAACCAGACAACTTTTACCAAGCATTTTGGTAATTGCAACGATTCTTAGAAGCACCTCATTCCAATGATTTATTTTGGCATTAATAACTCTTTGAGTGGCAGCATCTACAGTTTTACAACAATTTAATCTTTTGTTCATTTGTAGCCATGATATTTGTGCCTGAATATGATTTTTTGAAATTTCATGCTCTCTTAAAGTTTCGCCTAGGTGCTTCCAATTTTTAAAACCCTCCTTTGAGAGAGAACTAACTAAACAGCCGAAAATTTTGCAACAGAAGCAGTAAACGCAGTTTTGTGAAAGATAGTAACTTTTCTCGCAATATTTGCTCTCCGTTGCTTAAAATTCGTGCATAATATTTTGGCTAAAATGTCGACCTGTGTCATTGGAAAGAAATTTGTAATTATGCAATAGTTTAGGTGGACCTTGCCTTACTAAAAAGCTTCTTACGGCGTCTCGTAAAATTCTTGGCCACAAAGCCTTCTGTGAGTCTCACGTTGGTGTCAGTTCCAATTGGTTTAGAAACTTCGTTCATTTGTATGCTATTATTCTCTGACGATTCTGTACTTCTTTTGTATCCCGACCTGATGTTGGATTCTAAGATTTGTTTTGGTAAACCCTGATACAGTATATTTTTTTAACGCCCCAGATTGATTCTGCCTTTCCGCTTCCTTTCCCAACCTTTTTTTTTTTGCACTGGTAACCAGATAGTTTTTTTTTACCATCAGACATTTTGGAAGAGGCACGCACGTAACTCAAATAATGTACACTATAAAATAATATAAAAAGTAAATATTTATCCTTGTTCTAGATAAGATAAACCATATTCTCAGTCGATATAAAAAATATTTATGCACAACACAAAATATTTTCCATACCCTGTAAACATAAAGAAAGTCTAGTGTTACTACACAGTCAAAGCTTATTCGCGGAGGATACGATCCATAAATTTGCTGCAAATGCAGAAACCGTGCTATAGGCTTAAAAGGAATACGTTCCAAGTTCCCAAAAACAAAAAACAAAAAAAATGATGTTGTGGAGTGATTGTCGCGCAATGCACTTATTAAACCAACTGACAAAGTTATTCACATTCAGTAAAATAGTTAATGAATTTCTTTTTGTTGAAACGGTTTACAAATGCAGCAATTAGAGTATCTGGAAACCGCATTCGTATATATAATAAGCATCGTGGTTTATTATATATTAGCAGTTCACATTTGAAATTGAATATACTAATGATATGTGAAGTAACTAATCGGTAATCAGCAGCTGTTAATATTATTTATTTATTAATGATTATAAGTACTGTCCCATACCCACTAAACTACAGTATTTTCACAAGCGATCAAAGCTAGCGTATGTAATTTAACCCAGCCATAACACTTTCAATGCCTGTATCTAATTTTTACAACAAATCTGTGAGGCTCGGATTACGAGAAGAAATTATTATGCAAAATATTCCACTTCGATTTCCAATAACTAAGAGCCATATTGATTTGGTTTATCAATTCAATAAAATAAATATTCAGCATATCCCGTCAAGCACTATCGATTCCGTGTTTTAGAGCCTAACTGCAATTGCTAAAAACACACCTTTTCGCCGTGTCTAGTAACTTGTGGGCAGTATAACGTTGGAATCAGCGCAGGTAGCAAAGGTCAAGTGTAACAGCCCTCCCCCCCCCCTCTTTCCGCGTTTCTGTTGTGCGCATATGTCGTATATTCAACTAAATAACAGTTTAATCATAGATGTACTTACCTTTAGAAATTATAAAATCCTGAATTAAATTTTATGAACTTCCACTTATCACGAATAACGTAATAGTAAGACTAATGCTATTGTGTAATGAAACCACTTTAATAATTAGCAATAATAAGCAAGTTGAGACAACAAAAGTCGAAACAGTGTTCTACTCGTGTGCTAAGGCCCAATTCACACAGAAGAGACGTGGCGCGGACGCGGCGCATTTTGAAGTTGCTCTTATGGCTAACCTATGAGGTCCGCGCCCCGTCTCTAGGGGCGCACCCAAATAGCTAAGAACTGTGAGTTTTTAACGAACGAAAAAAATCAGTATGTGGATTTTTTTTGTTAATTGGGTATTTAACACATTAATATCATTAATATTTTTCTCACACTTACAGCTGAAATGGCGCCCCTAAGTTAGAGCGCCCCGGGCAAGTGCCCGGTTTGCCCCCCCCCCCCCCTAGAGCGGGCCCTGCTGTGAGTCACTACTTTAGTACAAATTCACATTTCTGTTCCACACTCTAGCAGATACAATAACATAATAGTTCAACAACCAAGTTCACTTACAAGCTCTGTCCTCATTTTCCTACAATTCACAGACTGAATAACTTCACTCTCCACACTGTATCCTTACTAAATATCTCGATAGATATTCTGCGGCATGTGCTTATTACAATTTATATTCCAACTGGTTCACACTCTCCCACTAATTTACCACAACACTCGCCATCTTGCGACCTATCTCTCCCACTACTGTACAAAAAACCTGAAATATTCTATATCGCACCTGCGATGTCGCACGTCGTAAAACATATCGATATATTCTTACAATCTTAATACAGACTTTTCCATACAAATATTCACATGATCACACTGTGATGTTACATACCCTCCAGTCTCTCTTTGGCGAAATACGGGATTGACATAGCCCAGCCTTTTGTCGCAAAACAAAACCCTTACTAGACATCTTAATAACTAACCAGAACATATACAAACATCTATTACATTACACAAGAGAATAGTATCTGGTGGCTGCTTGGCTACATTTTATCATACTCGAGACTTAAATCCCTTAATCCTAAACACAAAATGCACTTTTAGAAAAAATACAAACATGAAACTCAAAATCAGAGAAAAATAAACACCAGAATCAACATCAAAAAAATGAGAATCAAACAATCAAATAACTAATTCTTTTCATTATGTTCTCCTCAAGGTCATTAACCCTGTAACTTCAATAGAATCACATACATATAAAGTAATACAAAAAACTCAACAACAACTTTGCTTGGAATCTGCAGCATAAACACACTGCCAACTGGTTCAAATACCAGTTAACTTTGACCTCTATGCCAACAAATGCACTTGGCGTCCAGTGGTCATTCACTCCACCACTGTGTTGGCACAAACACTTATCATTGCAAGTGCAATACTATACGCAAACTGACATAGCATGGAATGCAATGCAAAACTTGTATCTATCCTGAATCATAACAAAAGAATAAAATAAATAGACAGTTCGCTAAAACATCAAAGAATATTGCAGTGTCTGTGATACAAAGTGTCCAAACATGAAGATGATGATTGTCTTATATTACACCGCATCCTCAACAAAACATATGTGGGGCTTCAACGAAATGACATTAAAAGTCCCGCTAACTTCTCTCCCATGTATGTATTCAATTTTGTAAGCATTATCCCTCAGGCAGGATTTAATTCTATAAGGACCTTCGTACAATACTTTAAACTTCCGTATCTCCTTCTTTACTCGGAACAATT
The DNA here is from genome assembly GCA_031002005.1 of Vandiemenella viatica. Lineage (NCBI taxonomy): Eukaryota > Metazoa > Arthropoda > Insecta > Orthoptera > Morabidae > Vandiemenella > Vandiemenella viatica. Next base: position 11,136,704 of record CM061919.1, read on the forward strand.
TAAAATGTGTCGGCACCAGAACAAGGTCTCCCACACCGTATGTCATAGCCTTTCCTCTCTCATCATGTCTTGCCTTATTCCTCATAGCTGCCTTCTTCACATTCTCCTTTGCCGCTTTTATCTTCTCATCGTAAATCAACTGGGGTACTCTCGGGGAATTCCACAAGCTGCTTTACTATCCTTTGTGGAGTTGTATGAAACATTATCTCCGAGGGTACCAACAAAGTAACATCATGAGGTATGTTGTTATAAGTGTCCTCCCACTTGTCTATAGTAAGGGCCCAACTCTTATGATTATTACTGCATGTGGTGCGGAACCAACGCCCTATATCCCTCATTACCCACTCACAGGGGTTTGCCTGGGGATGATAAAATGACATTATCACCTCCACTCCTTCTTTCTGTAGTATCTCCATCCAATTCTTACTCCTGAATTAGGCTGCATTGCCCGATAAAACCTTCTCAGGCTTTCCAACCTCTTGGAAAAACTCTTTCAGTAACTTATTGGCCAGCACCTTCGTGGTAGCTTTGTTCAGTAGATACTACTTGACGTACATTGAAAACACGTCCATAGTGACCAGAATGTGTGTGACTCCTGCCCTTGATGCAGGTAGTGGTCCGAACACTTCGACCACTACTATTTCCCTCGCTTTACTGAGCAGTATATTCTTCATGTCTCCCCTCCTCAATACATTATCAGCCTTCACTCTTTGGAAAACATCACAGACCAACAATAGCCTAGCAATCCCTTGTTGAAGTAACAGCTCTCCTTAGAACTCTGTAACATTTACTAGGCCCAAAGCGTCCGTAGCTCAGGTGATGTTGTAGTACAAGTTTGTCTACGCATGGTTCCGGTACCCAGAGTTTCCAATCACGGCTGTTTGGTCACATCATCCTCATACTGCACTTGCTTGATAAAATTGAGCTGATTCTCATCTTGCTCTTCCACTCCCTCCTCCGCTTCTTCCAGTCCCACTGGCAACCTAGACAGTCAGTCTGCCACCTGGTTGTCTTTCCCTGGCAGATATTTCACTTCATACTCAAATTCTTGCATAAACAAAGCTCACTGAGACAACCTCCAATGGGACAGTCTACAACTCATCAAAAAGGACAGTGCCTTGTGATTGGTGTAAACTGTAGTCTTCCTTCCAGTAAAGATATGTCAGAACTTCGTTCATGCTTCCTCAGCATTCAGCTTGGAAAAGCAATCGTCCGATATTCAACTTTTCCATCTTCTACCACTTCCTGGAATACTTCTGCCCCTAGATCATAGGAAGAACTATCTGCTGACAAACATACATCCAGATTCCAGACGATGTGGGGCAACATGATGCGCTCCATCAACACCTGCTTAATCTGCACAAAGTCCCTCTCACATTGCGAGGTCCATTCCCACGGTGTCTTGGTTTTCTCCAATTCACTTAAATGGATGCTGTTCATGACCTGTCCTTTCATAGACTTCCTATAGTAACCGCACCAACCATGGAAGCTCTTTAGCTGAGCCTGGTTCTTAGGCCGAGGAAACTTTACTATTGCTTCCAACTTCGAATCGTCCACTGATACACCTTGTGGGGTTATTATGTGGCCAAGGAAATTCAGTCTTGCTCTCAGGAAGGCACATTTCTTCTTCCCCCCTCTTCTGATTGCCGTTAGAACCTTATAAAGATCGCTACAGCATTATTGAAAGTGGAAAGCTGTATACTTTCTCGATTCCCTATCCAATGGAACTTGCCAGTAACTCAAAGTCATAACAAGTGATATCAGGTATTTTGCTCCATGAAATCTTCTTAGTAGCTCATCCACTGGTTGTGGGTGGTCCCTTTCAGTTATGAGTATTCAGTTAAGTGCAGTTGCATGTAGAACCAACCTCACTGACTTGTCAGCCTTTTAAACAACTAGGAGCGGATTTATATATTCACTATTTGACCTTTCGATTACTCCTGCATTCTCCATACTGTCTAATGCCTCTTGCACCTTCGCCCTCTGGGCCGGCGGTGTATGATTTTGCCACAAAGGTATGTCTCTCTTTAACCTTTAAATTACAGCAGTAACCTCGAATGTGCCCAGGCAATCCGAAAATACATCGGGGAACTTGCACACCCCTTCCATGCTCAGGTAGATTGTGATTTATTTCTAAACCCAGGCATTCCTTCCTGTGCCTGATCGATCTAGTGTCTCCCCATGAGATCACCCGTATTTCAGTTGATTTCTCTCCCCTGCCGGGTGTCCCATTCTTCAGTTCTACCTACCTTGATATGTTTTCCTCTTATAGTAAAAGTATGTATCCTGTCCTTCAAATCCAGAATTGTTTCTGCCCGGTTAAACAGTCAATTCCTAGAATGAAGTCCACATTAAGTCCAGGTATCACATATGGTTCTATTTCCACTTTATGTCTTGCGATTTCTCCTTTCACTTGTAGACCTACTTGACTGTTTTAGTCTTATACCCAGTAGCAACAGGTATAGTCATTCTGTTCATTGGCCAGTCACCTGCTCCGTTGCAATTTTCTTATACAGTCTTTCTGAAAAACATGTAATTACAGCTCCCAAATCCAGTAATGCTTCTACTTCTCTACTTTTAAACTTGGCCATTATTTGAAAAGAAACAGATTCTCTGTGTTCCAGCCGATTGCCCTCCTGCAACAACAATTATCATAAGTCTTCGCTATAGGCATACAATTCTTGTCCACTCAGTTGTTGTGCGCCACTAGTGTTTACATTTGCCGCTTCAGTCATGCCACCGCTGTCAGCTGTAGTGCGCCCTTTGTTGCCTTGTTGCTCGCGGCCATTAACTTCCAGCTTGTGCCACAGTGGTAACTCGGTGCACCCTCCCTTCACATTGTAGTCCTCCTTAGCCTTATCCACCGGAGTCATCCAAAAACAATACTTCCATCCCAACACACATCGGGCTACTGCTCATCTGTCTCTGGTAAATTTCTTCAAGAAGATTCAATAATTCACAATCGATCGTCTGTTCAGCAAACGGCCATACAATTTCATCAATTTCTTCTCCTCTTAACCTTTCCTCTTCGACCCCAAGTCTTCCATATTCTTCCAAAATTGACTTTGCCAACCTTTTCTCAAAAAATACTACTTCTGTTGTTTCTTCCTTCTTCTGTAAACCAGAACCCTTCACTGTTACTGTAACTACTATAGGTTCCGCCTGCTGCAGCCTCGTGTCATTTCCTGTCCCCGCTGAGGCTGAAGCAGCGACAAACACTAGTTTTCCTGTGACCCACGCTCCACAACGGCTACCTGTGCATGGGTTGCAGATGCAGATTGGTCCGTGATAAATGCCTCTAAACACTCCAGCAGTTCCATGACCACGTCCAAATCCTACTCTCTCTCTCCTCGGTTATTACATCCGCTTTGATTCCTGTTATAAAGGTGATGATAACTCTCCTGTTAGCACTTACCTCTCTCCTCTTCCTATTGTTCTTTCTCCGCAAAATATGCTGGTGGCCTCATCCCATACTCTTTTGCTTGTAAGCTTTTCTCTTGTTTGTCCAGCCTCCCCAACATCTTTACTGCCTCATCAATGGTATATATATTATGGCTAACAAACACCAGCTGTGTTGACTCAGGCAACTGTGCACTGATCATCTGCACAAATTCTCCTTTACTAAAAGGTGAGCTTAATTGCTTACAAGAATTCACACACTACAAGAAAAAATTCTGTTGTGCGCCACTACCAGGTGAGTACGGCCTTCCCATCATTGAATTACGTCACACTGCAATTTGACGATCTGTGGACCAAAAATGTTCTAAGAAGGCCGTCTTAAACTCAGTAAATGTGTCACAGTTATAAGCAAACTGTTCTCCCCACATTCCTGTGACCCCCTTGATATGTTTGCTAATCATTTCCATCTTTTCTCTCCGCAGCCCTACAGAAAGATCCAAAATTTTCATGTTCTCTCTTCCACCATGCACGCAGTGAACACATTTACATTTGGCACAACTTGACATTTGGCAACCTCTTCCCGCACAACTTCGGGAACTCGCACCTTTAGACTTCTCTCCACTTCTTTCTCCACAGTAATGGGTACTTGAACCGGCAGCCTCTCATTTAACCACTCTACCATGGATGTCTTAACTTTTTCCACCTGGCATGATAATTGTTCCACGCCCAGTGCCAACTGGTCAACTTCTTCCTTTACTAACAAGTACTTCTCAGTAAGGTTCTCTTCCAAATTATGACTAAAATTCTCCACCTTCATCAATATTTCATCTTCCGTCTCTTCTACCAGCTCAACTCTTTTCTTAAGGGATTCCACATTTTGGTGCAAAACGCTAGTTACCTCTTCGCAATCAGAACAATACTGTATCAATTTAGAAGATATTTCAGCAGTTTGCCGAGTATGAAGTTTCCTATAATGGGTCAATTCTTCCTTAAACTGCCCTAGTTTTGGTTCAAAAGAATCTCAAAGAGATACAATACCTTCCTTATTTTCATTTAATTTAGATTTAAGGGAAATATTATTTTCATTTAATTTAGATTCAAGGGAAGCTTTAGTTTCATATAATTGCATTTGTAGAGAATGGTGATTTCCTTTAACTTCTGAAGGGAGCTATTGGTCTCATTTAATTTTGACTGGAGTGAACAATTATTTTCATCTAACTTAGCCTGAAGTAAATGATTACTTTCCTTTACTTCCTGAAGGGAATTATTATTTTCAGTTAATTAGGTTCAAATGAATTCATTTGAGGTCCCAGAACATGTCCACCACAGAGACATCATTGCATTCATTGACCTCCTCCTGTGGCCCATATCAACTCCTTCCAATTTTCCATCCATTTTTCTAAAAACCGGACAATATTAAATTACACTGAAAAAAGCAATATCAGTACTACAAGTCATACAAAAAACTACTTCCTTACTACAAAAGCATTTTTCCTTAAACATTTCAAAGGAAAAAATCAGGCTACCTCTTGAAATGAAAATATTTCCTTGTCAGTTTCATCTTTGTCAAGGCGAACCTGTCATCATTGATGACAATAAAATAGGATATAAGATCAAAGAATTATTCATAAAAAAATAATTTTTTTCCCAAAACAAAATCCAGAAAGCAACTACTAGTCAGTTTGCACGAGCAAGGGAAAAAAAATATTTTTCTTTTCTTTTGATGCATCATTTCAGCTATCTGGAAAGTCTTTGACTGCTCCCCGCTCAGCTCAAGGCCGCACTCCCATAGCCACTTGCTGCTCGAAGTCTGCTTCTGTTGTCCGCTTGCGATGTTTCCACCATTAGCTTCCAGCTTGAGTAGTTGTCTCCACCCTCACCATGCACCGCCACCATCGTTAGCAGCATGTATCCTCCGAGTATCGTCTCTGCTTCTAAGAATAGGTTCATCTTTGACTGACCTTCAGCTCACCATAACCAAATCCATTGGTATTTATTACAATAGAACTCACTTTTCTTTCACCACTTATCTTCCAGCACCTTTTCATATTAATTACTGTTCACAACTTACACTTTTAATTGCACTGTCCTGTCACAGTGAAGCCATGTGACGTCCTTATTAGCAGTTGTGGTTATTTTGAAAGTACAGTTCTTCAGTTGTTATTGTCGTAGCCGTACTAGCTATGATGCATTTAATAGTTTAAATAAGACATGGCCGCCAGTCATATGGCTGCGGCTAAAGGCAAGGTTACACTGGACATCTACAAAGAAACGTTATTGCACTCGTGTAGTTAGTCAAAGCTCACAATGTTTTATTACCCATAAATACTTCCCACCAAACACCAGAAAAAGTTCAGTTTATAGACTCTTCTCTGAAGACACAAATTCGGTAAGATAGTGGTAACAGTGAGTTACTACTTTAGTACAAAATCACAGTTCTGTTCCATGCTTGAGCAGATATAATAACGTAATTGTTCAACAGCCAAGTTCAGTTATAAACTCTGTCCTCAGTTTCCTACCGTTCACACGCTGCATAACTTCACTCTGCATCCTTACTAAATATCTCGATAGATATTCCGCGGCATGTGCTTATTGCAATTTATATTCCAACTGTTTCACACTCTCCCATTAATTTACCACAACACTCGCCATCTTGCGACCTCTCCCTCCCACTACTGTACAACAACTCCTGGGGGGGGGGGGGCATGATATTCTCTATATGCCTGTGATATCATAAAACATATCAATATTTTCTTACAAATTTAATACCAACTTTTCCGTGCAAATATTCACATAATCACACTGTGGTGTTACAGGTACTTCACAAAAATGGTTTTCATAATCTTTTATTACTGTTTATAAAGTGTATATATAACATACATTAACACACACAGAAACAATCATACAAGCAAAAAAAATATAATTTATGTGAGTCATTATAAGTATTTCAGGGCAGCAGCCAGATTGTTTGAACTTGCTTAATATTTAGTGTCATTTTTTGGCCTAAGCAGAAGCTGAATGTTCGGCTCTTGGGGTAACATTCGGCCGTAGCCAAAACTGAAGGTTCAAAAATAATTATATATCTAAGAACACTGACACGAAGTATATATGGCATGCAAATACTGAACTATTATTTTGTTTTATATGTAGTATTGTTGATATAAATTGCATCTTTACAATAATAACAAACACAGTTTTTTAATATTTAATTATTAGAATAAAATATAACAGTAAAATAGTAGTATACTAGGTTTTTAGTAACAAAATTTAACAAAAATATATGCAGTTACTTTTATATAGCAATAATTAAAAGAAACTATAAAATTAACAGTAACAGCCCAAATTAAATTAGAGTAATTTGTCTCATGGATTAAATTAATAATTAATTATTTGGAGTTTTAGCTTTGGTAAATCAAATAAATGTTAGCTTAAATATAGTAATACTGTCATTTTTTAACAGCAATAAAAATAAGTTTCAATCTTCTTGCCTAACATAAATTATTCTAGCTTTTAAAATACGATATCCTGCTATCTAAATTAGTATCAAGTATTAAATTTTCAGTTAAAACTGAATCAATACCAATATTTTTAAAGTAGTTTCACGTATACGGATTAATTAAAAATGTACTAAATATAATCAAAACAAAAAGTAGACCGGCACTAATAAAATAAGATTTAATAATCAAAGCCAAATAGTCTGAGGTAATAAGCTGAAACTGATAGTTTTCAAAATTTGCACCGTGTAAATTAGCTCTTCTGTCATCATATATTTGACGAGCAGCACTGAACAATTGTTCGCTAGGAAGACTAGTGGGGGGAAGCTGATATATATTTGGTTGCTATTTGCTCATAAATAAATATACAGGCTGGAAGCCCAAAATTGAAAAATATTAGTTGTCCTCAGCAGCAAAGATTCTTTTAAATATTAAATTTTCTTCAAACAGCAGGTGACAGCTATCCAAATATTCCAATTCAGTCTCTGTCAAATTCATTTTGTTTAGGGTATCCTATAAATCGCCTGCTGGGAATTTATTTTTAGGAGTAGATTTTGACATTGAACAGGAGGGTCCAGGTTCACCAACATCCACATCCAAATGATCCGTTTTATTTGTTATTGTCAGTGCACAATTTTGATGTACAAATGCCAAAATTTCAGTCTTCGCATTTACAATTTCATCACTAGTCAAATACTTAGTTTTCAACCATGGATCGATTAGAGTGGCAGTCGATAACTGTAAGGTTTTTCTTCTGAAAGCAAATCTCCTGGTAATAGAACCACACAAGTGGCTTTTGAGCAATACTAAATGATCAGTCTCCATCCTTCTGAGCAAGTTTTGAATTTAAGATGGCAATCAATGAAGTGATTAAAGATACTGATGATGAATCACTAGAAATATCAGTTGTTGCTTGATGAAAACACTTTAGCCCGGTTATAAAATTGTTCATTTGTATCCATTCTTCTGCAGTTGGAATTTCTATTCCTCCATGTTCTGACATACACAGATTTACAGCATTTTTCTGTTCTGTTTATTAAGATATCGAGTGTCTTGTTCATTCTACTTACGTTTCACGACACTTTTTCACAATTGCCGTTATAGCAATATCTTTAAAAAATTACGTTCTGAATCATGAGCTGTAGAATGTGAGCAACACAACCAATAAAAGTCTCCACAGCACATGGTTGGATTCATATTTGAAGCATTATTACATATACCCCTATGAATATTTTCTTTTGTATTGAATTTGTTAATAGTTTAAGTGAATTTTTGTGCAATAGATTGCCCTGTATGATCTTCTTCCAACTCGCTAACTGCCAGTTTAATTTTTTTCCTTCTGGAACCTTTGGAAATGCCATATGCCGTGACACTCAAAAACGTATTTGCTTGATCACTTCATATGTTTGTGGTAAAACTGATCCATTCAGCCTTTTTCCAAAAACAATGTAACTTTACTGTTTACTTTTTCATATTTAGCTGGTATTAAAGACTTTATAAAATATTTCTCCCACTTTTGTCTGTACCTTGGTGGAGTTTGAGATCAGTAAAATTAAGTCTGGGAAGTCCTTCAACGAGATTGTATCGAAGCATGTTTACGATGATAAAGACCATATGTAATACATTAATCCGCAAAGAAATCTGATGATTATTGGGCCACGATGGAGCTACATTATTTTCTATGATATCGCGTAAAGTAGACTGTTATACTTCCTTTTTAAAACCTTGGGGTACATTCAGGATCTCTGATTCTTTTTAAAATTTAATCAAGCTTTGGTATTTAAAACTGCCTTCACAATAGACGTCCCAGTCATTTTTATGATTTTTTTCCAAGTGGTTCTTTATCTTTGCTATCGTCTGTTGACGTGCTACATTGATGGTATTCGTAAAAGTTAATTCATTTTCGGCGGCTGGATGTAAAACTTCAGCTTCGGCCAAACATTCAGCTGATTTTGGCTGAAGCCGAATGTGTGGCCGTAGCTGAAGCCAAACCTTTCGGTCTGTCTCTAGTAATATTGTTCAGGTTCCTTAAAACTTTGATAAAGACAGTTCATAAACATAATTTTATTACAAAGTATATTCCATAAGATACACTTTCAACTATTGCAGTGTTTCATACACACTCTTGCAGCATCTAAACTGTAGGCATAACACATTAGCAAACCAACTTGATGAGCTAAGGAAGTGTGGTGTGAGTGTGTGTGATTTTTTTTGAATAGTATATTTTATCATGTTTTCAGACTACATTCGCACATTCACTTGGGATAAGAAGTTAGAAACTATGGTGAAATCTTCAGGAATTCTAGGAGGACAGGGCAAACTTCCAACAGTAGTCTCTCCTGAATTGTACCGTGCCCGCTTTATAACTGCAATGCATAGGTATTTTCTCGCTGTACCTGACCGCTGGACTGGCTTGGGTAAGGGCATTGAGTGTTGATGTGGTGCATGAAAAATGTATCTGTGATTAATATATTTTTGAAAACTTTTTTTTATGTGCAATATAAAAGTAACCATTCAGAACTGTCACAAGTAATTTGTAAATAATATTCTATGCAGTATTTTGTTATTGGTTTCTAGTCAATCACTAGTCAAGTGATAACCTGACCTGTAAAAGTAAATGTGATTTATAAATTCATTTTGTGTTTACTTTAAAAAGTACGATCTACCATTAGATGTGTAGAGTAGAATCAGTCATGAAGTTTCACTTGGAATTGACTGAATAGCTTTTTTTGGGTACTTAAAGATGTGTGTAATATATTTTCTATATATGGAGTGGTATATAATACCATTAATAATAGTTATGAGCAAATGTTAAATGATTTTCATTATATTACAGCTTTTGTCCAAATCAAGTAATTATGTTATATTTCTGTATTTGAATGGAGCTTGAAGATTTAGTGTGCTGTATTGAAGGAAATCATAGATTTACAGTGTGTCAGTGTTCATTTTAGAATATTGCTTTAATAACTAACTAAATAATGCAGTTGTGTTTTTTTTTTTTTTTAAAATGTTTAACACTGCCATGAATAATAATATTGAGAAAGTTAACACAATTTGTAGATTGATTTTATTAATGTTATGTACAAAACTTTTTGTGAAAGTTGTTATTAATTTAAAGTATTGCATGGCTTATACTGTAAAAAATTATGTGTTTGTTTCTATTTTTTTGTTGTTTGTGCTATTGATATGTTTATAAAAAGTTGAATCATCCAACAACTAATGTTTTTAATCTTCCTCTCCCCACCCAAAATAAATGAAAAAAGATATGTTTGTTTGTTTCCTTTAAAACCACTTTTTTTACTTGAAAATCAATATATTGTGCATTTTAATGTAAATGTTACATATTTTTTCTGAATTTTATACATTTATTTGATTTAGAAAAATCTTTGAATTTTTTCACTATCCTGTCAGTCTTCTGCAGTTGTCAAAAAGTTAAACCTAATCAATCAAGGATTTTGATTGTTGTCTGTGTGTTAAAACTGTATGGATAAAAGAAGAAACATTAAGAGTGAGATTTGATTTCAAGGTGAAATATCAGCTGCAGGTTGTTATATCACTATATGGCAATGAATACAGATATGATCTGAATATGTGACGAACTAAATTTTTGGGTGTAGTCCATTAATTATTAAAGATTTTTCATATATTTTGAAAAAATGTGTATTTCTTATGCTCTTTCATAAACCTTGATTTGCAGCTTATTTTTGAAAACATTTAAGTACTTTACTTGAGTGACATTGGAAGTGAAACCGGATGGTTGCTTCCTCATTATAAGATCTCTACCTTCCTATCCTGTGTACATTGGCTGTGAATAATCTATATTGTTTGGACCCAGTGCATGTATTTTTTTTTTCAACTGCTTAACGTCTCTTAACAGCAAGGTCTTTAGAGACGGGAAAGGATGGGGGGCAAGGAATGTAAGGGAATTCAGCCATGGCCTTTTGAAGGTAACATCCTGGCATTTGCCTCGAGTGATTTGGGAAACCATGGAAAACCCAAATCTGGATGCCTGGACGGGGATTCGAACCTCCGTCCTCCCGAATGCGTGGCCAGAATGCTAACTGTTACACCACCACGCACGGTCTAGTGCATGTAGAAAAGGTTGAAATGTTAGATTAAACTGTTATTATATGGTAAAAGTTTGGCTGATTTATGAGCCATTTGATACATACTTGGAGAAACCTGTTTCAAATGCCATATTCCTAAACATTTTGAATTTGAAAAAATAAATTCATTATTGCTACAAATTCCTTTCCAAACCCTTAACAAAAACTACTAAATCTTTTGCCTGGTGGTTGCAAATAATGTCAAAGGCTGTGTACTCGGAAAACTTCCAGCATCAGTATTGTCCATTGGAATTCAGTTTTGCAGGTATTATTGCAAAAAAATAAAAAAATAAATAAAAATAAAGCATGAACCAGTATTGTATTATATTTGCTAAACATTAATGCATGCTTCTATAGAAAAATAAATAAACCTATGGTCTAGGGTAAATAAATCTAGGGGAGGAATTACCCACAGACTACATAAAAATCAAATAGAACATTAAGCATTTATAAAAATGAAGTCAGATATAGCTGTCCTAAAGACAATAGCCTGATTCTCTTGAATTTCATGTTTTGATTGGATTTCTCTTTGAAACTGATAACAATGAAAGCAAAATGAATGTAATGTATGACTAACTGCAGTTATACAAGACAGAGGTATTAATCTAAAAAGGAAGGACATGACTGTGGTATGTGCACACCACTCTTTTTCCATATGGCCCAGTCCTACTACATACATGAATAATGTTTTAAAGAGAAATATTGTAAAATATGTTTATGTTATTGTGTTCATTTGGCCCTCCTGCCTTCAAGTAATGGGTTATTTTCCCTATCCTTCCTTGATTTCATTGCCTAACAGCACTGTCACCTCTATCCAGAGATATACATCTAAAAAAAAAAGTATTTCTTGGCATTACATTAATTTTACTATCATGAAAAAATCAGCTGCTGTTGGAAAGAGTGATGAAGACATGCACTAGAGAAGTAAGGGAATTGGGGTGCAAAACTGGTTAGACCACTGCTGAAATATGGTGGTGTAGTATGGGACCCTTATTTTGGATATCAAATACAGGTGTTGGAGGGAATGCAGAAAAGGACTGCCAGATTTGTCTTTGGAACTTGCCACAAAACACAATCAGTAACTAACTGATAAAGGAGGTGGAGTGGGGTACATTGGAGGATAGAAGGAGGGTGAAGAGAGTCATGGGAACGCACAAGGCCTCTATTGGTGATGAAGCATGGAAAGACATAGGTGGAAAAATTAAGAGAGGTGCTTGGAAGGGTATATATGACAATGACCATAAGCTGGCACTTGATTTCAGGCATAAGGGTGTGGGAAAATTTTCTTTTATAGGGAAGGGTGTAAGGGATTGGAATAAATTGCCAAGATAAGTGATGAATAATTTACTGAAAATACTGTAAGAATTTAAAGTAAATATTGGTTGAGGGCAAAAGTGGGCTGGAGGAGGAAGGGAGAATGATTGGTGTATGGGGATTAATTATTTTATTATTATGATTACAAAGATATTATTAAGTGCTGCTTACTCATCACAATTTTTGGTAAAGACATTACACAAGATTACTAGAAATTGTGCTAAGCCTCAGTGTGTATACATCTGATTCTGTTCCTACGTGCATATATGATTAAGATTTTATACTGAGATATTGTAGTGTTTGCTTGTGTTTGTTCATCTATGGGGCATACTTGAAAAGTAAAAGTTAAAAAAAAAAAGAAAATCTATACTAGTAAAAGGCTAAGCTTGGTCATTGTGTCATGTCTAATGCTAAAGTCATACTCCTGGCCTTTGTTGGCAGCTTACAATTGCCAGTGATATTACCACCAACTTGAGATTGTGCACGTTATTTAAAAATTCATTTAGTTAAGTATCTGCTAGAAATGAATTACCGAAATAAAAGTGTATATTGCAAATAAATTGCTATATTATTAGTTGGTTTTTATTCAATTATATTGATTTTATGTTGAAGTTTTTGTTAAATTCTTTTACCCGTAGAGATATGAGATAAAGGTATAAATTTCCGAGCAGCTATATTAGTGGAAGTTTTGATTGGATTGAAATTTAGCCTTGGTTGTAATGAGAACTGGCATTTGTTGGTACAACAGAATGCAAGAGTAATTTAAGTTAAAAAAACAAAGATTATTTTCATGAGTGCCATGTTACTGAAAATATTACTTCATGCTGATTAAAAAACATCCACATTTATCACAATCTACATGGCCTGGACCAGGATTAAAACCAATACTACACAGCATATTGGAAGTTGTTAAGATTTAATTTGCTTTACTTTCACCAACATCATAATATAGTTCCAACAGTATCTCGATGTAAAATGCAGTTGAAATATTACAAAATCTGGGTTATGAGCATTATTTAATAACAATGGTATTTATCTGAGCAAAAGGGAAGAAATTTTTTGTCATTTTTGAGGGGCTTAAAAGGTATATATCTTCAGTGTATATGTTTCCGCTATATTCTATGTCACTTATAGAAAACTCGAAGAAATTAATTGCCAGAACTCTGTGTACAACTCATCATTTCACTCCATTCTTTTCCTCTAAAACAGGAATGAAACATGTATTGTGAACAATTAAAAAGAAACAAAATTCAATTCAATTTAATTAACTAGTTATTAACTTTATACATAAAAATAGGTATTTCATTTAAATCAACATATTCATTATTAGTTTTTGTTTATTTATGTTTGTTCAACATACATGTTTTCATTATAGTTTCTGATTGCTGTTGTACTAAGCTAAGAAATGTGGCATCACATTTATATAGTGATGCAATGAATTTACTAATGAATGTTCAATGGAATTTTTCATTTTAGACCAGAAATATTAGCATTTGTCATTACATCAGAGGGAAAAAGTTATTTAAATTAAAAAAAAAAAATTTTTCGTGAGCACCTGAAATCATTATGTTATTTAAATAAAAGTAGTTCCACATTGATTGCAATGTAGGAGGCCTAGACCACAATCAGAACTAATATTACATGGCATGATATAAGTTAGGATTTCTTTTTAATGACCTTTGCTTTCACTGATGCCATATGTCTGAGGTAATTATTTCAGCTGCTTGTAAGTAGTTCCAACTGTGTCAGCTATTCAAACTTAGTAATATCAATCTGAATCACAGTAATGAAAAAGAATGATGGAAGAACCCGTGAAGATTTTGGGTAAAGTTTATATCATGATGCATGATGTAACTAACATTCTGCAGTGAATGTATTAATTCGTGTGTTATTAAAGCTTTGAGTTTCTAGTGCCAATATTATCAGACTTTGCAATTAGGTTGAAATTCAAGAATAACAACTGAAACTGCTTGCTACAGTGTAAGGCACAACGAATTGCATTGAGAATTATTTTATAACAATCTACCTGGTTAAGAAACTGAAAAGAAATGACTTACCTGAAGACTCCATTCAACCTATTATTTTTTATGGGTTTTGAAGCTAGTTATTTGATAAGAAAAGCCTTCATTGACAGTTTTAGCTTCCTGAAAACCAATTTCAATTTTCCACTTAACCAACATTCACATGTAAGCTGCACCAGCTTCTTTAATCCCCCTGCATAGAAGTTCTCTACCTTGGAATCGAATCAGTTGACAATAGTTATCTCAAGTTCCTTGTTGCTTGAAACCATCGTCCACCAAAATTTTTATTTCAAATGCAAGAATATGAAATAATCACTAGTTGCATGGTCAGAACTGTAAGGTAGATGTTCAAAAAATTTGCAACCAAAATCTTGAATTTCTCCTTCATTTTGGCATTGGTGTAAGGATGCCATTGTTGTGGAAGAGGACTATTTTGATTCACAGTTTCCCATGCCATCAATTTTGGATCACATCTTAGTTTTGTGAGTGTTCCGAAGTACACATCAGCTGTAACTGCTGTCCCCCTTCCATGAAATCAAATAAAAGAATACTCATTTTTTCCCAGAAAACAGTAGCCATCCTTTTCTGGATCTAACAAGGTGATTGCTTGATTTTTTTTTTCTGTTTTGATGAAAAACAATGATACCAATGCATTGACCGTTTTTTTTTATTATGCATTACTTGTGTAGAATATCTATGTCTCATCGCCTATAAAGATCTGGGAAAACAAGTCATCACCATCTTGTCAATAGTGGTCCAAAATTACTCCTCTGCTTGACATTTTTTGCTCCTTGTGTTGCTTGGTAAGCATTTTTGCAACTCCCCCCCCCCCTTGCACTCAATTTGTGATATCCAAGCTTTCCCATAACACTTGTGTAAATACTGGTGTATCCAACTACAAGAAATTCATAATTCATCAGTCAGAGCACAAATTGTCAATCAGATTGCAGTTTTTTATTCATTTTTTGAACAGTTTCATCAGAATAGATACTGAGCCTTCCACTCCGTTCTTCCTCATGCATATTTGGATGGCCATTTTCTGAAATTTAAATACCATTGTCTACCCTCTTCTTCACTCATTACTGTTTGTCTATAAATTAGAGACAACTCTAAATGCACTTGAGCAACTGATAAAACTACTGCACAAGAATCGAATCACAACATACACTTCGCAACTGGTGGGAGCAACACTATTGGATACTATTGTTTGTATTCCCTGACAGGCAAATGAGTATTGAATCAGAACAGTGTCATTAGTGGCTTAGAAAACATCAATAGACAGCACTCCAGACCTGTTAGTATTTAAATATAAGCAAATGGCCATTACTTTTCAAATATGCCTTGTATTTTGCCTGTAGTTGCAAGAGTAGATACTAGTGAATTTACTGAAAAATAGTTTTTCAATTGAGCAGTACTGTAGGATAAGCTAACATGGAGAACATCATCAGTGTCTACCTTCAGAGTAACACATGCAGATCAAAAGTGATAGGTTTGCAGTAATAATGGCAGATATCATGCTAATGTTAAAATTATTTTTGTGGTTGTGGGTGAGATATTGGGTAAAAGGTAAAAAGCATGAGTAATTTTTCGGTTTGAGGACCACGTAGAATTAAGTTTCACAGTCTTAACAAGAGTGCATTCTGCGCAGAAAACAAATGAGATTAAAAGTGTTTTCAGATGACGGCTTGGAAGTAATGTTAAATTTTATGAGTAAAAGAAGATCCACACTATGGAATTGGAATACAGTCTTCCATATATCATGTGTACAGGTATTTTAAGCTATGTGACTATATTTTGAAGGATTTTTAAATGTTGTAAATAATCAGGGATTTGATCAATTTGGTTGCTGTATTAGCACATTTACAGTAACTCCTCATTCTTCCATTAAAAAAAAATCTGGGGGTTTGATATTGGATCTTCATTGCTAGTCTATAAAATTCAAGCCTAACAGCAGCAGAATGCTTTCTCTTCTCTTTACCTCCATAGACATTTGTTACAAGTGTCAACAAAACTTTGAGAGCCTTTGAAGATGTATTCTGTTGCTACAGTGATGGAGCTCATGCATACCTGTTACAGATCATCAAGTGGATCAGAGCATCACAACTTAAACTACAGACTGTATTTAAGAAATGCCCATTTTTAAAATTGCAGTAAAATATGATTCAAGGATGTTGCTTTTAAATAATCTTTGTAGTAAGTACACCAGCAACATTATTTTAGTGTGCTCTGGTCATATATTTTTCAAATCTCATGAAAACAACAAAGGTCCAAATAAAGGCATCAGAAGAGAATGCAAAAACATTGTGATGATACGCTGTTTACGTCCCACTTTTATTTGTATCTGGAGGTTGTGGACAGGGGGATATCTGATATAAAGGTTATGTTGTTCAACTATCTTCCATCTACATCAGGTATGGGCAACCTTTGCTTAGCTTAGGGTGTAATTTCGGGACTTAATCACGTCATGGGCCATAGGTAAGAAAGAAGTAGATAGTAGTGAATAAAAAGGCGATAAAAATTCACACATTTTTTATTTACTAGAATTACAATAGGATAATCAAACGTACAAAAAGCAAATTAACAAAAACAGATAGAAAAATCAAATGAAAATTAATGGGGGACTTGAGTTTGAAGCTTTATTTGAAATTTCTGAATATCTCGTGGGCTGGACTGAAGTTGGTGGAGGCCCGGGGGCTGGGGGTTGCCCATATATGATCTACATGGTATAGAAGAGGTAGTTATGTCTGGGGGAGGAAAAATTTGATACCTCTTGCTGAAAATATTGAAGTTGTGTAAAGTGGCATAGTCTGCCACAGGATGGACCAATTTACTGGTGTAAACTCTTTGCTTTTGACTGGGCATGTGTTTGGTGGTGAGGCCTTCATAAGAACAATGATAGTGGAGGCCATGGGAATAACAGAAAAGTGTTTTGTAGTGCTGTTTTCGTAGTCAATGTTTCCTCAGACATGCAAGTAACGGGTTGTTACTGCAGGAGACCATGCATACCCTGCTAAAGAACATTTGGCAGGAGGTAAGAATTTGGATTAAATGATGCACATTTCAGAGAAGGAATATACAGTCATAATAAAAATTTAGTAAATGGTTTTTAAACCATTACAGAACTAGGTAGCAAACATGTTATTCAGTTATATTTAGTTGTTGGAGGATGAGAACTCTGGTATGAAGAGGAGATCATGACATATGAGATTCATTTTAGTACATAATAGCTGGGAATAACAGACGATAATGAGAGAATTCAGTTTATGGGTATACTAGGAGATAGATTCTTCATCAATTGACATAATTCAGAACTTTATTTTTTGAGCGAAGAACTAATTTTTTAGCTGCCAAAATCATCATAACTGTCTTATCTCAGTAATTATTTGTTTTTGTCCTTAATAAATGATCCGCTTCTGCATAAAAAAAATCTTTATTTTTTTTTACACTTTTCGGTTTCCACACTGCATATAATATGCAATTTGTCTATTTATTTTCACCATTACTTGGATATTATTAGGATCTTTAACATTTATATAACATCTTTCCATTTCTTCAAAATTTTGTATGCCAACCTACCCTCCTAGCAACAATTTCCTTCTCTAATTCTTCACATTTATCTTTTTACACTGGTCTACAAAATGAAAGTTTTTTTTTTCTTTCACAAGAACAAAAACATGAGATGCTAGAAGTATTTTTCAGGCTGAATTCAAATATCATATTAGTTTTTCCCATCAGGCAGGAGTTTTTTTTTGTGATATTCATTTGATTCTTTTATAATTTGTAATAAAATCAGTAACTGACTATATAACTCTAATTGATATACTACTCATTTTGACTTGCCTAGAAACTGGTAGATAGTGATTTTAGGGCATATTTTGATTTGGTACATCTCTCTTCTTCATCCAACAGAAGTCAGCTAGCATATTAGAACTCCACTGGCCTTGGTACTTCTTTTCCATTGTAGAAATTTACTGATGAAAATTCTCACTGTGCTCGTCACTGACAGCCCCCAGATTTTCTGGGAAGAAGTTTAAGTGACAGTCCAAAAAGTGAATTTTTTAGTATATGTTGCATCCCATAGCTTCATAAGAATGCAGAATGTCGGCCACTATGTCACATAGTTTTCCACTTTATGGTTTCCAAGGAAATTGCAACATACGTGTTTGAAAGACTGCCAGGTTGCTTTTTCTAGTGGATTTAACAGTCCTTAAAAATGTTCATCAGCCATTAATGACCATATTTGTGGTCCTATAGAAATTTCTTCCTTCAGTTTAGCATCACAGACTTTGGGTAATTTTGATTTCAAATACAATAATCCATCAGAAAGTTTATCGATAGCATTTATGAAATTTTTCATTACTCCTAAATTAATATACACTGGAGAAATATTTTTTCATGATTCACAGGAATACATTTGGAGCTCAGCTCTTATAAAAATCACCTTGACAGTCAAACTAAAGTTCATAATACTGCTTTTGCCTCTGAGTCCTGAAGATCAACACACCATAAATATAGCAGAAATTATCTGCATAATTTTTTATTTTGTGGCATGATGGAAAAAATAAAAAACTAACAAGCTCACATTCAGCACAACAATGACAGGTCACAATGCAAGATTAACCGGTCTGTACATGACAAAACATAAACCTGCACAGTCAAGTCCTTTGGTGCTTCAGCATGATATTAAATATTTTTTCTCAAATACAGCTTGAATAAAATCACTAATTATAAGGTAAAGGTTCCTAAGGCAGGTCAAAAGGAATGCTAAAATCAAATTTTAAAAAATAGCTGTCACAAAAAAAAGAATTCTGACTACCTATCTGAATTTAGTATGAAAAAATGCACTAGATTCACTAATCAAATTTCTTGTGAAGGAAACCTTGTCAACCAGTGTTACCTGCACTGCTTCATATTCAACATTTTTGTGCCTTCTCCAGAGATCAATTGGTTACAAAATTCCTGTGTGATCCATGGTTTTTAGCCTAATGTTTCTGTACAATTTTAATGTATTCCAGTTTTTTTCAGTATGATTCCTTTCACAGAAATATATTAGACCCACATTTACAGTATTAACAAACGTCTGTTTCATGTGTGATTATTTTGATTTGTTCGCTTCAGGTGTGTGCTAAAATGTTTCCTTATTGTTTTATATTTCAATCTGTACTTAATTAACATCATATTGATAACAGTGTTTATATCAACTCCAAGGTATATTTTTTAGTTTAGAAATTGATTTCTGAATCTGTTGCCTAGTGTAGCTGATATATACCAGTGCCCTCTGTATGGATCATACCTTTTTTATGATCAGATTGCATTTTTTAAATTCTAGCTGTCTACTTTCTCAGTGATTAGTGTGTATATAGTAGATGGTATGACTATCAGAAATTTAAACAAAACTGGAAGTTATAAAAAAAATCCATAAAATAAAACATAAATGCCTAAAAAAGGTTGTCTTAAAAAAATGGTGCATACAAATAAGATGATCAGTAGGTAATAAGTTCTGTGATTCTAAGGGTTTTACAGAAAAGGAAATTAAGTTCCAAGTTACTACATAAAACATTTGAGACCAATTATATCCTGGCAAACCAATTCCTAACACTGTTATTTCTGTCATTTATTTACTTTCTTTAATCGCTATTTTTATGTTTTAATAATAGTAACAATACTTGCAGCTAGTAAATTAAAATAGGAAAGGCTAGGGACAGTATATTGTACAGTGTGTTTGTGTTTATATGTCCTTCCCTGCCCTCCTGCCTTCATCTATTTCATGTTTTATGAGAAATGTTGGCATATCAGCTTAACAACATTACTAAGTTCTAGTGTCATTTGTACTACTCCTGTAGATCTTGTTTCAGCATAACAGAATTGTCCAAAACTCTTTTAGTTAGTTCAGTACTGACAAATTTCACTAGTAATTATTTGTGTCTGACAGTGTTTTATCGTTTGATATTCATTCAGTTTATCATTGTATTTCAGAATCAGTTTTTAGCCACTGTATTCACCTCAGACAGTATCTTAAGAGCTATGCTGAAATTACAGAAGATAATATACGCTTGTCTTTAAAATCTAGAAGAGGAATTTAGAGAACATTTGTAAATATGTTTTACTGTTCTGTTTACAGAATTAACTGTGTACTGAAACTGGAAATAAAATAACAGTACTATAAAATTCTGTTTATCTGTTTCTAGTCTGGTTATTCACCTGTGATTTAAACCTTTTAGTACTTCTACCTTAAAGAACTTCTTGCAACAAATGCAAGAGAAAACCACCACTCCCTACAATATAGTTATTTATGCTACTATAATTACTTCTCACACACGATAGGATAGGTTGTCAAACTTCGTGCCCCCCCCCCCCTTGGTGTCTTTTTCAAAGGGTATATATGAATGTGCTGGCACTGAGTTTCCTTCCTTCATCTTCATATACACAGCACAAACAAGACCCTAAACATAACAACAGTCATCTACACAAATACAACAATATATGAACGCATACAGGAATGGAACTGGCCAACATTTTGTAGTAGACTATACAAGCAGAATTTTTTCCTCAGAAACTGTTATTTCATTTAAATTGTACACTGATAGTCAATATTTGGAATTTGATTGTGCACGCTTTCATTCATGTTGTGCAGTAATAATTTGTGTTTTTGTAATTAAATTTGTTAAAGTTTATCTCATAGTTTAGTTAAAATATCGAAGAATAGCACATTCTAGTAGTGTGAGTGTTAATGATCTGTTTTATTTATTATAAATACATAAATTGTAGATTCAGTATTTGGTGGCTTTTGTTTACATCCGGGAGTAATGTCTAGTAACAATATTTTTGTTATAGAGTAACAGAATTTCATTGTAAGTTTGTTTTGACAGCACTAGTTTTGTTTTGTAGTAAACTTGTTAAGTTCTTAAGAGGTAGTGAACAGTTTTTATGTAATAGAAAATCACTACAGTGTAAACTGAGTTTTTATTTGTTTACATTTGAGGTTAGGTCTGAAACAGAGTTCTAGGGTGTTAAATTTTAATTTTAATTGTAATTGTTTAAAAAGTTATTTTGATATCATTTGTGTTGTTTTGTTGTAAGACTTGTAGTTAATTAGTGTTGTAATTCACATTTCCAAAAAGTTTCGAGTGATTTACATAGTACTTTTTAGCATTTTTCTTAGAATCCTACTTTTACTTTTCTTTGGCAACTGATACACAAGTACATACTTTATTGCTTTACGGGCTATGCCGCGTCGTTTATTTGATTACCTTAGCTTTCGGCTGCTATACTACAGCCTTCTTCAGAGATACTGTTTTTTTTATGAAGTATGTACAAAGACAGCCGCGGAAGTCTTAAGAATCATTGATACACAAGTAGTTAATTAAAAAAGTAAACGTTTTAAAGTAGATTAAAAAGTAAACGTTTCAAAGTTTTTTCTCCTCTATGTTCTTAAGTTTTTCTGAAAGTATCATAATGGATACTAAGTGTGGAAATTGCAGAAGATTTGTCAAAGAAGGAATGACGTGCCAGGACTGCAGGCGCTGGTTTCACTTGGGGTGCAGCGATGTTGCTAACAGTGACTCTTGCACCAGCATTGCCTGGAACTGTCACTCCTGCAGAATCAATGATCAGGAGGAGCAGATTCTGAAGCTCCAGTCAGATCTGGCATCTGTAGAGAGGGATTTCAAGGCCCTGAAGTCAGAAAACTCTGTTCTTAGGCTTAGGCAGAACAGTGATTGGAAAGAAGTCGGCTCTGGCAGGAAGGTAGGAGACGCTGTCTGTCTGATGGTTTCCAGCTGGAGATATCCAGTGTGTTTCGACCATTGGAGGATTTAGATGATAACTGTGAGGACTGTCAGGTTGGACTGAACAATCTGGGATCTTGTAAAGTAAAAGGGATAACTTTTCAGGGGGTATCAAAATGCAGGAAGTTATTGTTATTTGGAAGCAGTCATGGGAGGGGAATCAGTGAGGCGGTTTAGTCTGACTTGGGGCCAGATTATGATATCTGCAGTATTTTGAAACCAAAAGGAGATCTTGGAAGAGTTGTAGCAAATGTGAACGACCAAGGGAAACATTTTTCAGAGGAAGATTGTATTGTTACTGTGGGGGGGGGGGGGACCAGGAAATAGTCTTGTTAAGGACCTCAATTATTCAATTGAGGAAGATATTGATCAGATTTCCAGAAACACACATCAGACTTTTGTGGGTTTGTTTGAGCGTTATGATAAACCTTGCATATGGCATAACATTAGGCGTACAAATGCATCGTTGGAAAGGGTTCTCTAGAAGCCCGTAAATTGACACATTGGTTTGATAGATGTGGGCTGCATTGGTAAGGACAGTTACACTCGCCATGGACTCAATCTGAATTTCAGAGGTAAAAGGAAGCTTTCGCTTCTTATTGCTGATGAGAT
This sequence comes from Vandiemenella viatica, assembly GCA_031002005.1. Lineage (NCBI taxonomy): Eukaryota > Metazoa > Arthropoda > Insecta > Orthoptera > Morabidae > Vandiemenella > Vandiemenella viatica. The sequence continues at coordinate 11,159,437 of CM061919.1, forward strand.
CAGGGGATGCCAGCTGAGTGAAAGAGGTATTCCTGTTATAAGTGGTGTTTAGTCGCGGCCTTTTTTTAGGGTAAATAAAATAGATGTATTACGATGTCTAAAAGAAATTAGCATCTTTGATGATCAAAACTTATTGAAATTAGAAATTCCAACTGACATACCAAAATGTACTAATAAAGTAAGGAATTCAAAGTCATTGAATCAAAGTGTTTAGACCACTATTCTCCATCAAAATATAAGAGGAATATTTAGTAAAATTGATGACATTACCTTATGCCTAAAAGAGATTTAAAATTCCAGAAATTTTAATGTTGATGTTTTTTGCATATCTGAACATCATTTGTCTGACACAGGAATATCTCAGCTGTCCATCCCAAACTATAAACTAAGCTCTCATTTTTGTAGATGTAAAATGGAGAAGGGGGGAGTTGCCATTTTTGTTAAAAATAATATTCTATGCAACGGTATAGGTGTAAGCAAGTATTTTATACAACAACACTCTGAATGCTGTGTTACAAAATTGGAATATGGTAAGGAAGAAATCATAGTAATAATAATAATTTACATGCCTTCCCCCCCTCAGGAAATTTTAGACTGTTTTTATCTCAGTCAGAGTCTTTGGTACAATGTTTCACAAATAACAAACAAATAGTTTTATGTGGAGATTTTAATGTTGACTTTCTTAATCACAGCAATGAGAAGCTAGATATGGAAGCCTTGATGTTGTCTTTTAACTTAACAGCACTTGTAAATTTTCCTACAAGAATACAAAATAATAGCAGGACTGCAATTGATAATTTTTTATGGATATTTCTCAGTACAGTAGTTACAACATACTCCCAGTAATAAATGGTATCTCATATCATGATGCCCATCTCTTATGTATCAAATCCAGAAACACTGTTAAACAGATAATGTTGGTTATATAGAAGAAATATTGATGAAAACAATATAAAACATTTCATATATTTCTTAAATAATGAACACTGGTCAGAAGTGCACACTGCACAAGGTGTTAATGCAAAATTTTATTCCTTTCTTAATATATTTCTAACGCTTTTTGAAGGAAGTTTCAAAGAAAAGGAAAGTTGTCAACACTCAAAACAGTGAATTGGGTAAGGGATGGATAACAAAGGGTATTAGAGTATCTAGTAAATCAAATAGGGACCTTTACTTAACCGTAAGAGAATCAGATAACTATACACTGAAAGCTCGTTATTAACTTTATTCTAAAATATGAAGAAATGTAATAAGAAAGGCCTAGAACAGATATATATCAGAGAAAATAGAGAATTCAGGCAATAAGATGAAAACTATATGGATTATAATCTACAAATCACTCTAAAGACATAAAATAGAAAAAAATAGATCTATGCATAGTGAAGTAGGGGACGTTTGTGAAATATTTAACAAACATTTTACTTCAGTTGTAGAGAAATTGGGTATAGAAAAGCACCACCACAATAGTACCCTAAAGTTTCTTCAGACGGCTTTCCCAAATGGATTTGTGGATATGAAATGTCACTAGTGTTTCAGAACTCATGAAAATAATTAAAACCTAGAAATTCTTCCAGCTATGACAATGTTGCAAGTAAATTACTGAAAAGATGTTCTTATTTTATCAATCTTATTCTTGCCCACATTTGTAAAGAATCCCTGATGGAAGCTGTGTTCCCAAATAGACTAAAATATGCAGTTGTAAAACCATTTTTAAAAAAGGAGCTTTCATTACTTTCCAGATTATCAATTTTTTTAAAAAACGTATCGTAGAGTAAGAAAACATATCTATACTATTATAAGTCTCTAAGCAATTTGAACGGGAGCCATGTTAAAACTACGACAGCAATTTGGACGGGGTTTTCAAATTTTTAGAACTAATGGTGCGAGTCCAAATCTGCGAAAATAGATAATGACTTATATGTACCATGGGAAGGAGCAAGCAATTAAAAACCATTATATTTGGTAAATTGTGGGCTACCGATCATTATGCACTTCAGACTCGCACTCCTTTCGCAAAAATCTGACAATACTTTGGATTCAGTTTTATTTTTTTTACTTTTGTTACTCAGTTTTCTGGACCGCAGTGCTTAAAGCAAACGGAATACGCGAATTAAACATAATAAGCATTTACTTGCACCGCAACAGGTAAGTTACCATGCAAAATGCATTAGATAACTAATGCGGCAAATATTATTATGTCTGGTAGACAGGTAAACAGATTGTCTCTGAAATAATATGTCTCCATGATCGCTGAACTCTGAACATTAATAAGTCAGTACCTCTTCTTTACATATCATTATGTATAAGAAATTCAGTTTTTTTTTTCTCGAAGAAAGATGTCTGAGAAGCAGCTACTATAAATATCAACAGGTAACAATACATTTTTTTCCCCACAATGGCGTGTGTGGAATTTTCCATATTTCTATGTACTTTACTCGATTAATATGTATTTCATGGCTATAAAGTGCAAATATTTATCACTATATCTTCGAAGGAACATGTGTACAAATTTTTTCTGCTGTTCAAACCATGACCAGTAAAATAAATTGATATTTCTATTAAATAAGTTTCATAACCCTGATTTTTCCAATGTTTAATACTATACGTGCTTTGGGTTAATGACGATAGCAACATGGAATCAATGAAACTAAAAATTAATTAGGCATCTTAAAACCTTATGACACACCACATAAATAGCAATAAAACTAAATCCATTATGCCTTATGCTGTAACAAAGCGAGTCAACTGTCATTCTGGTCCAGGCTGCATTTCAACCTACCCACTAATTTGGCTAATGATTATGTTCATATATCGTAGCTTCTGTCGCATTGATACGTTCAATGTAGAATGATCGATTCTTGAAACTTTGGAATTACTTTCATGTGGCTGAAAAACCACATTAGTAAACATGGTGTCACTGAAAACGAAGGAAATTAAAAATAATTCTTAACATGTCATACCGCGTAGGATTAGTTTTAGTCTACTTAAATTTCTATTTTAAAGCAGAATAACTGATTGAAACAACATATTGTCAAAATAAAATCAATATCCAAACAGCAAAATAAAATTAAAAAAATTATAATTCAGATGCTGTTATTTATTAATAAAGAAAACTCTTATACTACAACACATTTGGATTAAGTCGTAGGTAACTGCCATGTCTATATAAATTTGCGGCACCATGGTTATTGTGCAATCCTCCGTATCCGAATATAAAAATAAGATTTCTTTTTAGTTAAGTTAAATATTACAGAAATAAAATTTTTCGATATGACCACAGATAAATCCTCACTAAATTTTATGCTTCTCTATATGATCCCAGCCAAAGTTTATGCATAGTGGTGATAAATGCAGTTGTGACAATGTTTTGATTGTTAGATGTGATTGAAGACGTGGATGACATCAATAAGTATATCCTGGAAATGATCTACATCATGACGATGAGCTGGATTGTGGAGTTGGAGTTATTGAAGGAAAGGAGGAGGGTGAAGGGAGCACTGGGAATGTACAGGGCATGGGGTGCTGGGGCTTGGAGGGATATTGGTCAAAGAATTAGGAATAGTGCATAAAATTTTCTTTTGTTGGTAAGGGTGTCAGAGATTGAAAGTGATGAATAATTTACCAAAAACGATTAAATAATTTAAAATTAATATTTGTAAATCGGAAAAGTAAATGGTAGAGGAATTTAACACTTCAATTATAAAATAAAATTTTAAAAAATAATGTAAAAAGAGGTAATTAGATGACTAGGGTAATTGCCACCGGAGCATTAGCTCCATTGCGATTAAAATTTATAATAATAATAATGACTTACGTAGCTATTAACATGGTGGAAGATCAAAAAGACGAGACTAATTATCCAGCTGAATTTTTACATTCCCTCGGCGCATCTGGTTGTCCCACATATAAACTGAATGTAGAAGTTGGTACTCCATTCATGCTCATCAGAAACATATCACCACCACAGCTGTGCAATGGAATTAGACTTCTGTTGAAATCCTTGTATATTAAGGCCATTATCTTAATAGGGTATGGACGAGGATAGGAAGTATTCATTCCACGAATACCATTGGTACCATCAAACTTTCCATTCTAATTTAAGCGCCTGCATTTCCCGGTAACCTTATGTTTTGCCATAACAATCGACAAGTCTCAGGGGCAGACACTGAGAACCGTAGGAATTGATCTTCAGGCACCATGTTTCAATCACGGCCAGCTATACATTGCTGGTGCCAGAATGATAGGTAGGTAATGTCTATACATATGTGCACCAAACAATAAAACTAGAAATGTGGTCTACACAGAGGCATTGTAGTTAGCGACCTACCAAGTAAGGTAAAGGAAGCATTTTATTTATCTTAAACATTGCTTGAATTACTTATATCGCAAAAATAAAATCCTTTCTAAACAATAACTTCTTATACTTTTATAATTTAGAATTTTTACACATGCCAAAGCACACATGCGTGAAGTAGCGGGCAAATGCTAGTTACATAATATAATGATAACCTCACTAATTCACAATTTGGGTACCAAAAATGATCATCCATAGAAATGGCTATATATTCATTTTTTAAATAACACATTTGAGGAACTGAATAGTAAAACAAGCCCTGTAGGGATATTTTGTGATCTTGCAAAAGCAGTTGACTGTGTAAATCATGAATTAATTTGAAAAAAATAAATAAAAAAATGGAATACTGTGGTATTTATGGAACTGCAGGTAAATGGTTTAAATCATACATGTAAAGTCGGATACAAAAATTTTCCATTTTTTATTCTAAAATAAGTAAAGATGCCTCATCAGACTGGGAACAAATAAAACATGGAATTCCACAAGGCTCTGTCCAAGGACACCCCTCTTTTTGTTATACATCAATGACCTTCCTGGAAACTTAGCTGACAAAGTTGAGTGTTTTATTTGCAGATGACACTAATCTGACTGTGAGAAAAACACCAAACAGTAATCTAGAATTTAATGTAGATGAAGTACTTAGTGAAGTAGCAAATTGATTTAAGGCAAATTCATTCAAATTAAATTTTGAAAAAAAAAACACATTATATTAGATTTAAAACAAAAAATTATGCAGTTGGATTTACAAGTAAGCTACAAAAATAACATAATCTTAGAAACAAACATTATAAAATTCCTTCGTATTGAGATAGATGAGAAACTCAGTTGGCATGAACTATCACTTCACTTCTGAAGAAATTAGGTAGTGCCACCTTTGCAATACGAACACTTTCTTTAACAGCAAATATGACATAATTTTTTGGGAAAACTCTTCACAAAGTAAAAAAGTTTTCATAACAGAAAAGAGTTATTACGATGTTGTGTAGGGTAAAACCATGAACTTCTTGCACACAACTTTTTAAATCATTCAGTATTCTCACAATGACTTATCAGTATATATGTTCTCTCATGTGCTTTGCCATAGAACATTTTAACCTGTTTACATCTAATTCACAGGTACACAATTTTACTTCAAGTAACAGTAATAACTTCCACAAAATACAAACATCTCTTTCATTAGGACAAAGAGGAGTTAATTTTTCTGAGATACATCTGCTTAATAAACTTCCCAAGAGTATAAAACAGTTCGAAGATAATAAAGATATTTTTAAAGACAAAATGAAAAATTATCTTATTGGCAACTCCTCCTACTCCATTCAAGAATTTGAACAAAATAATTAATTGTATTCAATATGATCTTTTGCAAAACTCAGTTGTAAAAATTAATGTTTATTTTTATTCTCTTTATTTTAACTTTACTATTACTATTACTCCACGATTCACTAAAAGTGTTTGGCGGAGGGTGCATTGCACCTATCAGGAAAGGTAATGGTTTGGAAGGGATATACGGCATATGGCAGGTGGCGCCCATCGGCTATTGTGAGGAACCATCCCAGTATTCGCCTGGAGCGATCTAGAGAAACCATGGAAAACCCAGATCAGGATGGCCTTTGTAACATATGATTGTTTTCATTATGAGTATGACTCATATTCAGTCGTGTAGCTAGGTCAACAAGGGCCCCGGTGCAAAAAATTTATTTCGGGCCCTCAGGCCAGACGGGCGACCTTTTTTTTGCTTCGTGTGCTGGTATAGGCCCCCTGAGCTGAGGATGGGGGCCCTTGAGTTGCCCTTAGGGGCCCCATGAGCAGTGGTTGAGGGCCCCCCCCCTGAGCAGCGAGGGCCCTTATTGGGGGTCTCCCTGTGTTTCAGGGGCCCCTTTAGACGACAGTAGAGCTAAAAAAAAAAGGTCGCCAGTTTGCCGAGAGGGCTCGTGGGCACTCTAAACCGCCTAGCCCCATAGTAGCTACGCCCCTGCTCATATTGTATGTATATGTATCAACGATGACATGTTTCACATCCCAGGGATCCTTCCTCAGGATAAATAAATAAACTGGACTTTCCAATAATCTTGAAGTTGTAGGTCATACAAAGGTGGTCAGCCATAGATGGCAATAGCATCAGAAATTCTTTTCCCTCTTGTTTGGTAAATTAGTCATAAATGTTTGTGTTCATTTGGGCCAACTATGATCACATTAAGCTTATGGATTTTTTTTTTTTTTTTTTTGCTTGAATTTGTAGACATCAGTGTTATAACTAGGCTTGCGTCATCATAACTCAATTTGGGAATTGAAACTTTTCTGGTGCTCTGCTTGACAGATGCTAAGCAAGATAATTTCATTGAGATATAATGTTTTTACATCTTCGTATACTGTCTCCATAAGAATTAGTAGTAGAAACAAGTGTATTCTGTGGAATACCAATGATAGCTAGATTTTCAGTCACCTACAAAAGCCTGTTTGCTACTCTACTGATAAAGACTTCTGACATGCACATCTACTTGCACTGCTGCTGGAGATCATTAATAATTGACCTTCATACTTAACTAGAAAGAGAACACTGTGCCAGTTTAAGTTGTTGTTAATGAGCATTATCTCTGACAACTATTATTACAGAATCCCAGAAATGAACTACTCAAGCTGTAGCTGGCGCTGGTGCTTGGTTTGAAACTCCCCAACTGTTATAATTATTGGCTGATATATATACTGCCATATACAAATGGGAACTTTACCAAAATGTGTGTCTCTTACTTTTTTGTCATCAATAACTAATTTCTTAATTGGTGGTACAGTGGTCACAGCTTGAACTCAGGAGAACATAGAATGAGAGGAGAACACAGCAACTAATAAAAATGGATTTACTAGATCCTGATAGCCATAAGGCAGTTTAAGTTAAACTCTACTGTAGTCAGTCTCACAGGAATACAACTTGATAATGGAACAGTCTCTGTGCAAGCCAAGGAATACAATTTTGCCACAGCCATGGGAATTGAACCTGTGAAGGACATTATATATTTGGTAAAATAGGCTGTATTTAACCGTCTAGTGGATGCAGCCAAAGAAATATATTGTGAGGAAATCTGGGTCTTAAAGAAGACCAAGCCAATACCACAAAGGAGAAAATCAGAGTGTTGGCCGTTTACTACAGTGGAAGAATGACAGAAGAAGATGAGGCTCTTGGGGAGAAATTAAATTCATACTCAGATTTCAGAGGTGAGAATAGAATGATCATCATTGGTGGGGATTTAAATTTACCAGGTGTAAACTGGGAAGCAAATAAGATAAATAACACAAGGGAACAAAGATTTGCAAATATCTTAATAAGGGAAGGAGGATTTACACAAGTGGTTGAGCAAAACACTAGGGGACAAAATATTTTGGATATATTTCTAATTAAGCCCGATGAAAATCTTGTGGGATATCAAGTAACTGAAGGAATAAGTGATCATGAAGCAGTTCTGATGGATATTAGAGGATTCAGTAAACCAGCAGCCAAACTTGAAGGGTGAAATAGGTACAATTATAAAAAGGCACAAGTTTCAAATTTGAAGAGATATTTCAGGGAACAATTCAGCAAATGGAAGGAAGGCACAAGTACAGTAGAGTCAAGGTGAGAAGAGTTCAAGGAGATAACAAGCAAGGGGGAAGACAAATTTATTCCAAGGCAGAAAATAAAGAGCAGTAGAGAACCTATATACTATAATAGGGAAGTGAGGAGGTTAAAGAGGTTGGTAAGAAGAGAACATAACAGAGTTAAGAGACAGAGGGGTAGTAGGGAATATTTAAAACAATTAACAAGGACTTAATAACAGCAAAGAAATTGGCTAAAGATGGGATTATGAAGAGTCTTGTCAGTGCAGGAGGACCATTGACTGATGCATCTAGAAATTTCTATGGCTATATCAGGAAACTGAGGGGAAGGGAGGGAGAAGAGACACTTATAGATAAGGATGGAGAAGAAGTTACTGAGGATTTGAAAAAGGCAGAGATTTTAAGTAACTGGTTCAGTGAAAGCATTAGGGACAATGAATCAGAAATGGGAGGGTCAAATTCAGAGAACGAGCTTAACAACACAATTAGAAATAAAGATAGTAAAAAAATTTAAATTCGTCCTGAGGAAATAATGATGGAAATAAGAAAGCTGAAAAAACATAAAGGGGCTGGTGTAAATAATATTACTACAGATATCTTAAAGATAGTGGGATGTGACATTGTACCTTATCTTGAAATATTATTTAAATTGAGTCTAGATACTTGCTGCTTACCACAGGACCGGAAAAGTACAATAGTAGTACCGGTACATAAAGGAGGGGTGAGAAATAGAGTTGAGAATTACAGGCCAATCAGTTTGACATCAGTGGTAGGTAAATTAATGGAAAGATTGATATGCAACCACATCAGAAATATATGTGAGGAACATAAGTGGTTTTCAAGCAGGCAACAGGGGTTCAGGCAAGGATATTCATGCGAATCTCAGTTGGTGGGGTATATGCAAGATATTTCAGATGAAATGGACAAGAGGAGGCCAAGTTGATTGTGTAGCACTAGATCTGTCAAAGGGGTTTGACAGAGTTAGCCATAAAATGGTAGTAAATAAGGTAAAAACCATTGGAGTGGATGAGAAAGTGATTTGCTGGGTAGAAGAATTTTTAAAAGGCAGAAAACAGAAAGTTAGGGTAGGAAATACAGTATCAAAAGAAGTGGAAGTAAAAATGGGTGTGCTGCAGGGTAGCGTATTGGGACCATTGCTATTCATTATTCTAATGAATAATTGTGTTGATTGTTTACTATGTGAAATTATATTGTTTGCAGATGACATAATACTATATAAAAGAATCAAAACGGTAGAGGATTGTAAACAATTGCAGGGTGATCTGGACAGGATATATAGTTGGATTTTTAAACATGGGATGAAGATAAATGCAAAGATTAGTCAGCTTATTAGATACACAAATAAAAAACAAAAGGTTAATTATGAATATAAGGTGGGGAAAGAATTGCTTACTGAAGACTTGAAATGTAAATATCTTGGGATTACATTTGATAACAAGTTTAACTGGGTGGGTCTCATTGGACAGGTTGTAGGTAAAGGTTTCAAAATTCTGATGAGGGGATGCATGAGAGAAGTAAAGGAATTGGGTTACAAAACTTTGGTCATACCATTGCTCGAATATGGTGGTGTAGTATGGGACCCTCATTTTACGTATCAAATACAGGAGTTGGAGAGGGTGCAAAAGGGCTGCTAGATTTGTCGCTGGAAATTATTGCAGAATGCAATCAGTGATGGATATGACAAAGGAGCTGTAATGGGATTCATTGCAAGACAGGAGGATGATGAGGAGGGTCATGGGAGTGTACAGGGCATATACTGACGATGAGGCATGGAAAGATATTGCAATAGGTATGAAAAGTAGTGCATGGAAGGGAAAAGATGACCATGACCACAAGCTGGCACTCGATTTCAGGCAGAAGGGTGTGGGAAGATTCTCTTTTTTAGGTAAGGGTGTCAGGGATTGTAATGAGTTACCAAGAGAAATAATGAACAATTTACCAAAAATGTTGAAGGAATTTAAAGATAAAATTTGTAGAGGGCAAATATAGATGGGTGCAGGATAGGGGGAAGATGGGGGTGTAGGGAAATTGCCACCAGAGCCTGTGCTCCATTGCAATTAAATTAAATTAAAGGAGGAGCATGAGGTATGACGGGACTTGCACTACAATGAGACTTAGTTGTCTTGTCTGCAGATAAGGGTATTATTATTAGCAAATGATCTTGGAAGCTGATCCTATCTCCGAAACAGCAAAAAAAAAAAAAAAAAAAGGTGGGGGGGGGGGCCTACATTTCTGGAGAAGAAATCCAGATTACTAAGAGATATTGTCAAGAGATTGTAACTTTGTGCAGCCCAGCCTTTGCCGACAGAGGAAGTGCCATTATATTGAATCATAAAGAGTACCAGTACTCTGCTGAAACAGCTGGTGAAATGTCTTACACGACCGCTTAGTCTGCTTTGGGTCAGACCTAAGTTGACTTTCTAAAGACCATCCAGGGATTGAATTGACATGGCTACCTTTGAAGTCATCTTTCAGTTCAATTAAGTGCTTATCAATGAGACCTTGGAATCAATACCAAGCTACTTATAGCTTGGCATTGCAAACCTGTTTGCACATTTCAAAATATATATCTGCAGATGATTAAAGCCATTGAAGTGCACCACACCAAGTACCAGTGTCATTTAAACTTGCTACAGCTTGACAAGTCTCAAAATACAGTTCAAAAATGTTTGGAATAAATTACAATAACACTGAAGGTTTGATCTGAACTTATATTTCTGGGGTACAATAATAAGACAGTTATTGGAGATAAGGCTGAGAAATAACAACTTGATCAGCAAGAACGGGCTATTTCCAAGTGGAGCGTGGAGGTCCATTATTAATGATCTTGATTATCAGTGCAGCAGGCATGCATACTAGGAAGGTTGTAGTGCAAGTGATGTGGCATAGTCTCCATAGAGGGACACACATGAAGCTTAACCAACAGCACAACCCAATAGGTGTCCAGCTTTTATAGTAGGGTTCGTATTTATTAATGATTAACAAATTCTTTGTGTATGAGTGCACATCACTGGGCAATCATAGTAGGCATCATGTTATACTATAGAATTTACTGTGATCTACAACTTTGCCTGAAGAATACTGAGAGGAGTTCATAATAACGTCATTTGTGTTTCAAATTATCTGGCTGAACACATTTCACAGCAAAGTAGAAAATAAAATTAATATTTCTTAAAATGAAAGTGCACCTTCAGCTACACAGGTATCATTGTTAAATGATATATTCTCTTTGTTTTACAGACTTATTCAGCACACAAATAGTTCTTGATATTCACATTATATTTAAATCCTCTGCTGCTGTCTTCTTTCTGCCTCGAGATGATATCGTTCCAGTTCCTACATGTGGAAAATATGCTGTAGTAAATAGATTATGATGCAACTAATATTTAACAAAAATTAAATAAAAAGTGCATGAGAAGTTACTATTTTTATATTTATTACAAACATAATTAGATAGTATTGCCATCACACTTACTTCATCCTTTTGTGCTCTTAAGGAATCAATAATTGGTTCAGAAAAATTTAAATCCTTTGCTGGATCATCAGGTAAGACATTGTGTTCTGATGTCTCCTGTAATACACCACCAACAATCAATTAGACATACCACACAAGAATAATGTAAATTTATAGCAAGTAATATTTGATGTTATAAATTTTTTATTCATAATTAAAGAAATTAAGAGCATAAAATAGATCTTGTCATCTCTGAAATGAGGTCTTGAGATAGTTTCTGGAAGTGCCTGGAAAATGACTTTTTATCAGAATAGATACATGGTAAGAGGAAGGAAAGGAATGTTTGATGTGGAAGGAATATAACTGTCAAAGTAGGTATTTTTGTAATTTAGTGAGCTTGATGTGAATAGAAATGCAAAGGGTAACCTGCCATACAGAAACATCCACATTGTGGAAGGTGAACTTGTGAGGAAAAAGCTCTACCTTGGGGGTTAGGTATACACCTTGTCACAGCTATAACCGTGCATAGCCTAGGATGTTACAGTTCCGACTTAAAAATCATGACCTGGCCGCCACATAGCTTATTTAACCAAAATCTATGGAAAGGTATAAGTTCAGTTAAGGTTCACTAGTCCATTGTTATTTGATAACTATATTCTTCAAAATTTTACAAAGTAAGAAAACTGCACAGGCGATCAGACAAGTTTTCAGAAGAACATTTTGCATATCCAACCAACCATTCGAGCTAGACCAACCTCAGGCACCCACAGCTACTTAACTACATGAGGTATTTAAAGTGAGTTTCATCCATGATTGCAAAAATCAATCGTTTCCGCGTAAGTTTGTACTTTGCCGCGCCATGAGCCCAAACTAGCTACCGTTCTATATAGCTGGTACTGCACAACTAGATTGCTGTTTGACGACTGGGGGCAGGCAAGGTTCTGGAGGGGGTATTTATGCTATCTACTCCTGCGTGAGCCTGGGAACTAAATTTTCCGGTAGTTCCCACAAATCGTATCAGATAACTGATAAGTTTCTGACGATATTCTTGACATACAATTTGACCTTGACAACAAAAATAATCCTCTCTGAAATTTTGGTAGTTGCAAGATATCAATCACTACAAACATCAAATTAAGTTATTATAATTTTTTTTTTTGCAATTTTAATAGTTTTGCCAGAAAAGAGTCATTATGATGTGATTGCCTTAACTTTCGAAATATTACTCCTATCGAGCTGAAACAAATTTCATTTTATTCTCCTATTGCTCATCTATCACCTGATATCAAATAAAGTATGTTACCTAATTTTGAAAGTCTGATAAAGTTCGAAAACAAAATGTGACTTGAAATATTCAGAATATCGAATTGAAAATAGCTTCAAACAAATTTCCATACAGAAAAATGGTTACTATAACAATTTGGAATCACTAAGCATATTCCCTGATTTATTAAGAATTTTCGAAATACTAATCCTCCCGAATGCAGTCCGATTTTTGAGCTACACTATCCAAGCGTTTCTGGTGCCAAAACCTATTTAACTTTATTACAATTAAATGCTTTGATATTTTGAAATAAGACTTACTCAAAAATCTTTAATATTTAAATAAACTTTACTCTGAACATAAATTATTTTCATGAATTCCCGAATAAGACTGAAATATTAAACTTTTTCATGAATCACATGTCTTGCTATATATTTAAAAAATGATCTATAAAATCTATGAAACTTTCAAAAATTTTAATATGTTGTTACAACCAAAATTACTCCACTTTTTATCTATCAATTGACTCCTTAACTGCTTTCTAATGACTGAATACTTCAATTTTAGAGTGGAAAATTACGTGACAAAAATTCTAAACCGGCAAATCACTTTTAGACATAGTTAAACTCTAAGTAAGATCTTCTAACAACAAACTTTATCATCTTCTGGCTATTTATTTACCTAAACACCTTTTGAACTAAAGAAATATACTGATTTAGCGAAATTATATGAAAGTCAGATATTACATGTTCAAATCTGAGGTTGTTTCTCAACAGCAGTTTAAATGAATTTAACTCTTGAATTTACTGTTTATACTTTAACTATTGCTAATGTTAGATACATTACTTGAAATTATTACCAAAATTAATTGTAAAAATGGTTTTAAAATGGTGGTACCATATACTTCAATTGAACTCGCCATCTTGGAAACTAATTTCGCTATGCGAAATTCTAAGATGTGTTACAACCTCTCTCACATGTGTGCTCGAGTCAGCATGACTTCCAGGGGCGGATCCAGGGGGAGGGGGTAAGGGGCTCAAGCCCTCCCCAAAAGTATCTAGAGCCACCTCCGACCTTTTTTTTTAGGTCTACGGATTAGACGCCTGAGGGGACTATAAACACTACCTTTTGCCGGACTCAAGCCCCTCCCCCCAAAGCCATTAAGCCAACCTTCCCCCCCCCCCAAAACCAAAGTCCGCTCAATCCCCCAAAAAAGCAAGATCGTGGCTCTACCCCTGATGACTTCCTATAGTCCTTCCTTAAAATGCACACCTTTCTCTCCAAGATCAAACCAACAGCCAAACTAGAGTAACCAATGATAAAAACATCATGTTCCACAAATAATCACCAGATTCTCCGAATTACTGAATGAATCTGTCCTATGGAACACACTGGGAAAAAGATGAAACATTAATGCAGTAAAATTGCTCTGTTCTAATCTGACCACAGTGGAAATTTTTACTCTCATTGAACATGTTGCATGCATCATGACATCTCATATAGCATCTAATTATGAAATCTGCAGTATTTTCAAACCAAATGCAGATCTTGGAAGTGTTGTAGCAAATGTCGAAGATCTAGGGAAAGATTTTTCAGAGGAAGATTGTATTGTTACTGTGGGGGGGGGGGGGGGACCAGGAAATAGTCTTGATAAGGACCTCAATTATTCAATTGAGGAAGATATTGATCAGATTTCCAGAAACACACATCAGACTTTTGTGGGTTTGTTTGAGCGTTATGATAAACCTTGGATATGGCATAACATTAGGCGTACAAATGCATCGTTGGAAAGGGTTCTCTAAGAAGCCCATAAACTGACACATTGGTTTGATAGATGTGGCCTGCATTGGTAAGGACAGTTACACTCACCATGGACTCAATCTGAATTTCAGAGCTAAAAGGAAGCTTTCGCTTCTTATTGCTGATGAGATCAGGGGATGCCAGCTGAGTGAAAGAGGTATTCCTGTTATAAGTGGTGTTTAGTCGCGGCCTTTTTTTAGGGTAAATAAAATAGATGTATTACGATGTCTAAAAGAAATTAGCATCTTTGATGATCAAAACTTATTGAAATTAGAAATTCCAACTGACATACCAAAATGTACTAATAAAGTAAAGAATTCAAAGTTATTGAATCAAAGTGTTTAGACCACTATTCTCCATCAAAATATAAGAGGAATATTTAGTAAAATTGATGACATTACCATATGCCTAAAAGAGATTTAAAATTCCAGAAATTTTAATGTTGATGTTTTGTGTATATCAGAACATCATTTGACTGACACAGGAATATCTCAGCTGTCCATCCCAAACTATAAACTAAGCTCTCATTTTTGTAGATGTAAAATGGAGAAGGGGGAGTTGTCATTTTTGTTAAAAATAATATTCTATGCAACGGTGTAGGTGTAAGCAAGTATTTTATACAACAACACTTTGAATGCTGTGTTACAAAATTGGAATATGGTAAGGAAGAATTCATAGTAATAATAATAATTACATGCCTTCCCCCCCTCAGGAAATTTTAGACTGTTTTTTATCTCAGTTAGAGTCTTTGGTACTATGTTTCACAAATAACAAATAGTTTTATGTGGAGATTTTAATGTTGACTTTCTTAATCACAGCAATGAGAAGCTAGATATGGAAGCCTTGATGTTGTCTTTTAACTTAACAGCACTTGTAAATTTTCCTACAAGAATACAAAATAATAGCAGGACTGCAATTGATAATTTTTTATGGATATTTCTCAGTACAGTAGTTACAACATACTCCCAGTAATAAATGGTATCTCAGATCATGATACCCATCTCTTATGTATCAAATCCAGAAACACTGTTAAACAGATAATGCTGGTTATATAGAAGAAATATTGATGAAAACAATATAAAACATTTCATATATTTCTTAAATAATGAACACTGGTCAGAAGTGCACACTGCACAAGGTGTTAATGCAAAATTTTATTCCTTTCTTAATATATTTCTAACACTTTTTGAAGGAAGTTTCAAAGAAAAGGAACGTTGTCAACACTCAAAACAGTGAATTGGGTAAGGGATGGATAACAGAGGGTATTAGAGTATCTAGTAAATCAAATAGGGACCTTTACTTAAACGTAAGAGAATCAGATAACTATACACTGAAAGCTCGTTATTAACTTTATTCTAAAATATGAAGAAATGTAATAAGAAAGGCCAAGAACAGATATTTATCAGAGAAAATAGAGAATTCAGGCAATAAGATGAAAACTATTAGGATTATAATAAAAACTAAAACAGTAAAATCTACAAATCACTCTAAAGACATAAAATAGAACAAAACAGATCTGTGCATAGTGAAGTAGGGGAAGTTTGTGAAATATTTAACAAACATTTTACTTCAGTTGTAGAGAAGTTAGGCATAGAAAAACAATCCCCACATAGTGCCCTAAAGTTTCTTCAGACTACTTTCCCAAATAGATTTGTGAAGATGCAATTGCCACCAGTAACAGTTTCATAAATAAATTAAGTCATGAAACAATTAAAAACTAAAAATTCTTCCAGCTATGACAATGTTTCAAGTAAATTACTGAAGAGATTTTCAGATTGTATCAATCATGTACTTGCCCACATTTGTAATGAATCCCTAATGCAAGATGCTAAATTTTAAATCATATATAAATATTTGTGGAGTGAAAGTGTACTAAAAAAAAAAAAAAACCTTTTTTGAGAAGAGAACATACAGTACTGTAATGTTTGTAACACAGATTATGGAGCGGTAATGTGGAAAATCTGAAGATCTTAGTCTGCTCAGTTAACACATGGAGTGCTTAGATTAATATGCAAAAGTAAACAATGGTGTTCCTTCGCCATATTCATTTTTTATGCAAATAATAAAATAATAGATGAGTAATGATGATGAAGCAAGAGTAAATTTTCCTTAGTTGGTGAAAGTGAAATTCAGATAGACAGTTATTTATTTATCGTATGATTATTTATGAGGTACACAATAGGAGATATACATATGACAAGCTTGTACAATTTCATATCTCGAGATCTAATGTTTTAATCCAGTCAACTGCACTGATCGACGCATCATGGATTTCCGCCATTGTTCCCTTGTAGGCCCGAAGAGGACAGTCAGAAACGATGTGATTGATTGTCTGTAAGGTGGCTCCACAGTCACAATTTGCAGAATCTACCCAGCCCCATTTGTATAATAAGTAGACGCATCTGCCTTGTCCTGTTCGAATTCGGTTGATGATTCGCCACTGCCGCCTAGGGAGTTCGAAACCTTGTAACCTTACTGAGGGGTCGTCAACTAGATTTTTATTGGCTACTGATGACTGCTCCCACTGAGTTTTCCACAGCTTATTGGTGTTGAAAGAGGACTCTGTGAGGTTGATTGCTGTGCGCCATGGTGGTTTTCTTGATTTCAAGCGTTGGTGTTTCGCTTGAATCATGTCTTGATGTATAGGCAGCTGAGGGTTCTTCAGGATATTTTTCCAGATTTTTAAAAGAGCTTCTGATCTTCTTAGTGCTGGGGGTGAGATGTTGCATAGCACTGGAAGCCATATGGTGTTCGTACTATGAATACATCCCGTAATTATCCTCATTGCCTGATTGAGTTGCACATCTACCTTCTTTGTATGGACACTACTGATCCAGGATGGGCAGCAGTATTCAGCAACAGAGTATGACAGAGCTAAGGCTGTGGATCTTAGAATGTGAGCACTGGCTCCCCATGAAGTACCAGCAAGCTTATGGAGAATATTGTTTCTCGTTTTGACTTTGGCAGCCACATTTGAGAGATGCTGTTTGAAAGTTAGAGTTCTGTCCAGTGTTATACCCAGATATTTTGGTGTGCCACAAAAAGGCAATAGTTGGCCTCTGAATTTAACTTCTGGTTTATAGTGTGCTTGTCTGTTGCGCAAATGAAATGTTGAAATAACTGTTTTCTGAGGATTTAGATGGAGGCACCATTTCTTGAAGTAGTCATCTAACTTTTCCAGATCAGCTGATAAAGTTGTTTCCGCATCAGAAAAGTTGGGGTTCTGGTTCACCAAACAAATGTCATTTCAAAGTAAATTTTCTTGAAGTTGTTTCCGGTAAATCATGAGTATACAAACTGAATAGAAGGGGTGCTAAAACAGATCCTTGGGGTAAACCATCATTTAGTATAAATATTCTGCTTCTGTCGTTATCAGAGTATATCTGAAAGTATCTATTGCTCAACATGTTGTTAAGTAGTTCTGTAAGTTTTCGACATGGGATGATACTCAAAAATTTCAGAAGAAGTCCTTCTCGCCAAACAGTGTCATAAGCAGCTGACAGATCCAAAAAGGCAGCCACACTTACTGATTTCTTCTCAAACCCATTTTCAATATGAGAGGTGAGAGTGAAAACCTGGTCATTACAACTTCTCCCTGGCCTAAATCCTGCTTGTTCTATGGGAATGTGTTTATTGATCACTTCAGAAATTCTATTGTAGATCAGGCGCTCAAGGAGTTTGTATGTTACACTTAGAAGTGCTATTGGTCGATAATTTGCCACTTTCGTGGGGTCCTTATTTGGTTTTAATATGGCTAATATTTTTGTTTTCTTCATTAACAGTGGGAGGTTTCCAGTTTGTAGGATATTTGAGAAGAAGTTAGTAAGCCATCTTACTGTAGCTGGTCCACAGTGGGCCAAAAGTTCAGGATATATACCATCAAATCCAGCTGCTTTTCCCAGTTTCATTTGTTTGATTGCATCTTTGGTTTCTTCTTCATGGAATGGAATGGAGAATTCAGAAAATTTTGGGGCTGCTTTTTTCTTGTTGCGTAATTTTAATTTGATATCTCTTTTGGTTTGCTTATCTTTTGTGTTCTTAGAAACCGATACTAGATGTTTGGCAAAATCATTCAGATTGATGGCAGTTTTTGATCTTCTGATCACAGGGGTTGAGCTGTCTAATTTTCTAATGACTGACCAGGCTTTTCTGCTAGAGTGGGTGTAATCCAAGGATTCTACTGTGCGGTGCCAGATATTTCTACGACCCTCATCTAGTGATTGAAGGAGGCGTGTTGCATTATCAGAGGTTGGATGTTCCTCATATTTCATTAATAAATTCTCACTCTCTGGGCTCCAACCAGGGATGTACTCTTTGTGATATCCTCTAGGAATGCATCATCTAGCTACACCTTTAATGATCCCAACAAATCTATTATAATTATTGTAGGTTGGTTTAATCCATCTGATATTGGAGTCTGTTTGTTTTGCAAATTCAATCCAGTTGGCTTTCTTAAGGTTCCATCTTGGTGTAGGGTGCGATCGTATAACAGATATGGACATTCCTACCTCTAGGATAACAGGTCTGTGTTGACTGTGAGGAAAATCCTTGACCACTGAAATCATTAAGTAAGTGACGATCTTAACCTTAAAGTGACAAGATGGGAGACATTAAATGTGGAAAGTGTAAGAAGAAAATAGCGGATGGTGATGGGTGTGTTGGAGTCTGCCAAGGTTGGTTCCATCCTAAATCCGAAGGGCTATCAACTGCAGACATTTCATTGTTAAAAAAAAAAAAATAATCAACTGAAGTGGATGTGTGTAACTTTTAACTCACAGTATGTTGAGTTGATCGATAATATTGTTAAGAAGACAGTTAATGAAATGATGGATACAATGATGACTACAGTGGAAAAACGTATTATGGATAAAATTGGTGAGATAATAAAGAATAATGGGACAAATGTAACAACACAAAATGGTACATATGCAGACCATTTGAAACAGACAATAGAAGAGGTAATTATAGTACAGCCAAAGAAACCAAATCAGGAAAGTGAGACTACAAAAAAAAACATCTGTAATGGGAAGTTAAATCCAACTGATCTGAAAATTGGAATTGAAATGTGAGAGATCAGAAATGGAGGCATCATTATAACCTGTAGTAGCAAAGAAGAATTTAAGAAGATGGATGCAGAGGCGAAGAATACAATTGGAAGCGACTATGCTGTAAAGATACCAGAACAAAGAATCCTAGGATTAGAATTTTAGGTGTTGAAGAAATGATGGAGGAGGAAGAATTGTTAAGGTGCATCAAAACCCAGAATCAATTTTTGAAGAATCAAGAATTGAGGTCAAGGTGAATAAAAAGGTGAAAAATAATTGCATGGTTATAGTAGCATTGGATTCACAACCATTTAGTAGAGTAATGACTCAGAAAAAATTAAAGTTAAAGTGGCAGAGATGTCAAGTTTTAGAATATTTAGGATTATTTAGATGTTTTAAATGTTATTCATATGACCACAAAAATGAAAATTGTAGCAATGGTACCAAACGTCTGAAATGTGGAGAAGGTCATTTTGCAAAAGATTGTAAAAACAATGAGATGAAATGTAGTAAGTGTATTGAGGCAAATAACAAGTTAAAGTTGAATTTAAATGTGGAGCATAGTGTGCTAAGCTGGGAGTGTCCAGTATATCAAAGGAGAATAATTTTAAAAAGGAGGTCAATCACATATGGGTGTTTATAGCAATCAAAAAATATGGAGATGGTTATAATAAATGTAAGTGGATTAATTGCGAAAAGAGACATGAATGCCACATATGCACAGGAGACCACACCAAGTGTGATGATTGTAGTGGAATCACATGTCTCTGAATTAGATATAGATACATTAATTGAAATCAAAGGGTATTGTCATATAAGATGAGACTCAGAAAGCAAACACACCGGTGGAATAGTCAATATGTTACTAGAAAGCCTTTCATACGAGGTGGTAAGGAATGATGTAAAACAAGGTGAATTATAGCTATCAAGTTGTACATGGATTCACATTTATGGGGGACAAGTGTGGGTGTTTATAGATCACCTAGTAGTAGCAAAGGGATATTTATAGATTGGTTCTCAATGGAGGAAATACTAGAAATCAGTCAAAATGATTGTATTATTGGGGGGGAGGGGGATTTTAACATAGATTGTTCAAAGAAAGATGAATTTTATACAATAAAGCTAGTATCACAAGTAACAGGTCTAGGAATGAAACAAATTGTTAATAAGATGATTATGGTCACTCCCAATAGTGAAACATTTATTGATCTCGTGATTACTTTATAATTAAAATCTGAAATGTATGGTAGTGAACACACCTGGAATATCAGATCATAATCTAATCATTATCACAGGGAAGTTTAAAACGGAGAGGATATGTACTAGTAAAGGGTAGGATTGACTACAACAAACTAATAAAAGATTAGAGATACAATAGGTAACAGCAAAAGTTGTGATAATATACATGTAGGGGAAAAATATATTGAATTAAGAGAGAATATAATCCAGAATATACAAGAAGCTAGAAAGTCAGACTTACTGGTAAGGAATTTACCATGTCCTTGGTTTTCAAAGAAAATCAAAGAAGTCAGGATTCAAAAGGATATAGATTATAAAAAGTTTCTCTTATTAAAAGAAATTGAAGAAGCAACAGTAGATAGAGATGAGGCATTGCATGAGTATAAACAATATAGGAATAATTTTGTAAAGCTATGGAGAGAAAGTAAACAACAGCTTTATGAGGAAGAATTTCCAAGATATAAGAATGAAGCAACAAAATTATGGAAACGCTTAAAAACTTTGTATGAAACCAAGGACAGGGCATTAAAATATATAATATTCAGCAGATTTTGTATTTAATTCAAAAGAAATAGCAAATAGATTAAAAGACTTCTTTATTGAAAGTGTTGAGGAGTTAATAGAAAATATCCCCAAAACAGATCAATATGTAATGACACTCAAGATTGATAATCACCTTAGCAAATTTCATGAAGTCATGGAGGAAAAAATTGGTGTCATAGTTCGAAGGTTAAGAAATATGATGGGTTCTGATGGAGTAAATAGTTAGGTATTAAGAAGAGTATGGTAGGAAGCACAGTAGCTAGTATAATTAATCAATCATTGGAACAAAGAATGTTGCCAAAGGAATTAAAAACATATATTATTGCACAAGTTCTTAAAGTAAAGGATAGTTCAAAGTGTATAGATCTTACGCCAATAAACAATTTGCCATTGATTGAAAAACTTATCAAAACAATATCTTATGAATTTATGAGACATTACTAAGTTTAACAAAGGAAAATGATCTTATAACTGAATACCAATCAGGATTTAGGGAACAGAATAGCACAGAATATCAGTTGGTTGTAGAAAATTTCGTGGAGGCAATTAGATCAGGGAGAGGGAGTAATAGCAGTATTTTGGACTTTAGGTGAGCATTTGAAACTGTAAACAGGAAACATTACTGGGGAGGTTTATACTTGGTTAGAAAATTACTGAACAAAGAGGTATCAGAGGGTAAGGTTCAATAAGGTTCTATCAGAAGAAAGAGAAGTGAAACATGGAGTTCCCAAAGGTAGTAAACTGGGTTCCTCATTATTTATATTGTATATAAATGCTAAGGAATTATAAAATTCACTTGTTTGAGATGACACACTAATATATTACTATGAAAAAAATCTAGAAAAAATAATATAGATAATTACTAATGAGTTAAAATTAGTTAATGCATGGCTAAATAAAAATTTGTTAAGGCTGAATGTGGCAAAAGCAACATGTATGGTGATGGGGAAGAAATGTTTAGGGAACAGGCAAAGGCACTGCATTCTGTTGTGATAAATGGAACTAAAATTAATTTGGTTCAAAATTATAAATATCTGGGCATAGTTATAGATAATATGCTTAAGTTTATAGATCATGTAGATTATATAAATAAAAAAAATAGCAAAAAAGGTAAATTTAATTTAAAAATTAAGAAAAGTGTTATCTAAACCAGGTAAACAGCTATTGTTTAAAGCAGTTGTGCTGCCTCACATATGATACTGCTCTACATTATTAATCATGGCAAGCAAAAGGGAAATTGCAAAATAATTTTAATAAGGGAATGAGGGCTGTTCTAAATAAAAGACGAACTGAAAATAGCAGTAAGATACTTAAAGACTTAGGATATTTACTTAATGAAAATGAAATAATTAGAGATGTACTGACCTTTGTATATAGGTTGGAAAGTACTGAATATACATCAAAGAACAAGACAAAAGTGATGAAAATATAGCAGAAATAATACTAATCACAGTAGATTAAATATAAAAATAGGATCGGATGCAATAGGAGAAATAAGTAAATTCTGCTACTTGGGACGTGTGGAGCACAGTACATTATGGTACAGAAACATGGACTTAAGGAATACCAGAATGAAAGAAAATTGAAGAATTTGAAATGTGGTGCTTCAGAAGAATGCTGAAAATTAAATGGACAGACAAAGTACAAAATTAATGAGTTTTGTAAATAATGGTTGCGGAAAGAAGTTTGTGGAAGAAGGTTACAGAAAGAAGAGACACGTTGGTAGGTTAAATTTTGAGACAGGCTGGATTGGTTAATTTGTTAGTAGAGGGAACAGTCAAAGGTAAGAACTGTAGAGGAAGACTGAGATTAGAATATATGAAGGAGATAATTGAGGACGTGGATTGTAAGGGATATGTAGAGATGAAGATGTTAGCACAAGATAGGAAGGGATGGAGGATTGCATCAAACCAGTCGAAAGACTGATGACAGCAAAAAAAAAAAAATTTAAGACAAGGCAGGCAAACCATTTCCATTCAACTTATAATAGAAGTAGTAAAGCACAGAACACAGTGCTGTACAAAGGTTTAAAAATATATAACAATTAAAAGAAACAAAAAGGACCAGAACTGTTGCAAGTTTCAGAGAAAAGTTGGGTAAATGGCTAGAGGAGAGAGATTGTAATAGTTTCTTTGTGAAGGATTCAATGAAATTAACACCTTGTTGGCTTTGTTTTTTCTCTTTTATTCTTAATGTGTTGTATGTATTGTAAATATATATATATATATATATATATATATTTTAGCTATAGGCTATTTGAACATAGATAAATAAATAGACTAAAATATGCAGTTGTAAAACCGTTGTTTAAAAAGGAGAAGCAACATGTGTAGATAACTATTGTCCCATTCCATTACTTTCAGATTCTCAGAAATTTTTGAAAAAGTCATGTATTGTAGAGCAATAAAACATGTTACACAACATAATAATATCCTCACTAATTCACAATTTGGGTACCAAAAAGGATCATCCATAAAAATGGCTATATATACATTTTTAAATAATACATTTGAGGAACAAGCCCTGTAGGAATATTTTGTGATCTTGCAAAAGCATTTGACTGTGTAAATCATGAATTACTTTTGAAAAAAAAATGGAATATTATGGTATTTATGGAACTGCAAATAAATGTTTTAAATCATACATAAAATAAGTAAGATACCTCATCAGACTGGGAGAAAATAAAACTTGGAATTCCACAAAGCTCTGTCCTAGGACCCTTCCTCTTTTTGTTATACATCAATGAGCTTCCTGGAAATTTATCTGACAAAGTTAAGAGTGTTTTATTTGCAGATCTACATCTACATCTATACTCTGCAAATAACAAATATTGTGGGTGGCAGAGGGTACTAAGCATCAATCCTAATTCAGTGCATTCCAATCCCAAACAGAATGAGGAAAGAAAGAATACATAATGTATCAATATAGCATTTTATTTCTCGAATCTTATCCCTCCTGTTATTGCGACCTAAATAGATTGGCGGAAGAAGTATTTCGTTGCACTCGTAAATTAAAGATTTTTACATATTCTCCAACAAATTCAAACAAAAACGACGTTGTCTGTTCGCCAAACAATCCCAGGCCAACCCATGTATCAGCTCTGTGACACATAAGGACTGTAACTAGCAGTCACAAATTGAGCGGTTCTCCTCTGTATTTTCTCTAACGTGTCAATCAATCCCTTGCGATACGGATCCCAAATTCCACAACAGTATTCCAAATGTGGTCGCACTAGTGTTTTGTATGCTATTTCGTTTGTATGAGCATTACAACTTCTCAAAATACGACCTGTAAGTTTAGAATAAGCTTTGCCTACGACGTAAATTATGAGCAAGTCCCATTTCATGTTGCTTTGTACTGTTATGCCTAGATTCTTCAGGGAATCCACAGTGTCAACAACTGAATTGTTCACTTTGTACTTGTGAGAAAACAGGGTCTTTTTATTACTTATTTGCACTTTTTGTAGTTAAGTGTAAGCTGCCATTTACGACACCATTCCAAAATAACATCAAGATCGCGCTGAATTTCTAAGCAATGGTCAGAGCACCTCACTTCCCTATAAATAAGTGCACCATCAGCAAAAAATCGTATCCTGCAATTAACATTGTCACCGAGATCGTTTATAAAGATAAGAAAAGAAGTGGTCCTATTACACTTCCTTGAGGAACGCCCGAAGTAACATCTAGTTTAGAAGAGGCTTCCCTGTTAACAACAACATACTGTGACCGACCAGTTAGAAAATTGTGTATGCATTCGAAAATATGATCAGATATACCATACGCTCGAATCTTCACTAAAAGTCGATTGTGTGGTACAGAATCAAATGCTTTCTGAAAATCCAAGAAAATAGCATCAACTTGTGGTCCTGCATCAATAACTTTCATTACGTCATGCGAAAATTGAGCCAGTTGCATTTCACATGATCGGTTCTCCCGAAATCCGTGTTGGTTTTTGCTGTAAGTAACTAGTTTTCAGCTAGAAACTTCATAACTTTAGAGCATATGACATGCTCCAGAATTCTACTGCAAACAGATGTTAGAGGTATGGGTCAATAATTCCTAGGATCTCTCCAATCTCCTGTCTTGAAAACAGGATTCACCTGCACTATTTTCCAGTCAGAAGGTACTTTTCTTTTTTCTAAAGATTTATGAAATATATCTGACAGAAATGGTTCAATTTCTTTCACGTATTCCGAAAATACTCTTACTGGTATACCATTGGGACCTGGTGCTTTCCCTTACTTCAGGAGCTTTAATTGCTTTATGATACCTACACTATCAATTTGTATTGGATCCATCTCAAATTCTACATGCCGTGGAAAAACAGGAATGTTTACCATGTTTTGGTGAGTGAAAGAATTTTTAAATTCAGTGTTAAATACGGTAGCCTTGTCGCGGCTTCATATCAAAAATTTTTATTCTTTATTTTCGAATTGATTCGTTGAATTCTATAATAATTCATCATCAGATTGTGGTGCCATGGTAATGATAGAACTGCCGGTTATGATGCAGACTGGACCAAAAGATAATTTTGCTGCACATGCAGATTGAGTGTTTTATTTTTTTTTACTAATCCTTGTGGTTAGGTTGAAACGTGGCCTTGACCAGAATAAAAATGTCACAAAAATCTGAAATTTTAACAATAGCCTAAGTCAATGTTCAGAATTAAAAAAAAAAAAATGATCACCTCAAGAGCTTACTTAGAAGATATTGTGCTGTTAGAGGACTATATAATTTTGCTTGCAAAATCAGAGCATTCATAAATCAGAAGCTAACAACTTATAATAAATAAATTGTTTGTTCTCTTCTGGTACACACTGCATTTCAACCTACCAACATTTCCATTAATATTGCCGCTACAAAATCAAACTATGTAGACACACCTAAACACTTGAAATGCATTGCCAACTACATTTCGGGCAACAACATTTATTTAATCACGTTTAGTAGTTCACACAGCACAAATTATCAAAATTAATTTCATAGTACACTTTCAATGTAAACTGAAACTTGAGTAAATCCTCCAGAATACCATATTCACTGTGCCACAATGTAAACTTGATATGCTTAAATTAAATTTTCAACACTTGCCTCCAATAAGGCTAGCTTTTCAGGTGCAAAGTAGTAACATATGCTAATTGTCTACACTACGCCAACAAAAATTTGAGAACGATATGATCCTACTGAGAGCAAAGGTTAGAATTATAGCGATAGGTCCTAACGTTGAAGTTACCTATCAGATACTTCAAGAACGATAATTACAATGTGACTTACTTATGAAACACTATTCCAGGTTGTTTGCTATCTTGTCTGTTTGTGCAACCATATGCAACACAACTTGGCATTATAGAAAACTTTAGAATATTAGAAAATAAAATATTCTCAGCAGCTGACACAGTGCAAACAGCCCAATGTTTTGGGGAGATCCCTATGGCCGCTGCGCATACGTAGTAGGAGAGCAGCTTTTTCATTAGGTTTCACAGATTTAGTGTTACTTCGTCTCCATATATTCCTTCCTCCAAGGGTAAGACATATTTTGAGAAATGCTGGATTGGTTAATTTGTTAGTGGAGGGAAAAATTGAAGGTAAAGACAGAGATTAAAATACATAAAGCAGATATTGAGAACAGGGATTGCAAGGAGTAAGTACAGATAAAGAGGTTAGCACAAGATAGGAAGGGATGGACGATAGCATCAAACCAGTCGAAAGACTGATGACAGCAAACCCCCCCCCTCCCCCCCCCCCGACCCCGCAAAAAAAAATGTCAGTTCTGATATTGGCAATACTATTAATTAGGTAGGGTCTGATTTATAGTCATAACCACACACCAATACAAGAAACAATAAACTAATTTTAATGAGCACTGACGTGTATCAAATATCACTAATACAATCTCGAGAATTCAAACACCATCCAAGATAAACAAACAATCTAGTTACCCAAAAAAATTTAAACAACATAACATACTATTTTTGTGCTGCTGTTTTGGTATTAAAAAATGTTTGTGACCTAACAAAACTGTGATTATTTTTTATGTATGTGAATTGTGGACACTTCCTCGTAAAATTATGAAATGTGTTGTTTGATGCATTTTGATGGAATTTTCACTGTTTGACAGTTTTATGTATGACTTAAAGTATGCTAAGTAATTTCATACATTAATATCTGTCTACCAAACTGAATTATATTGGGTTATATTAATTTGAAAGTAATGGGCTAGCTTAAACCCTGATCGAAGTCTTATGACTCTAAATGTCCAGGAACTGGTAAATGAACTGCTATCTGTTGTTAACATAAACACATGTGCACCAAAGATTCCTAATGAATCACAGCCAGAGATTGAATAAATAATGAAAAAGAAACTATGCAATTACCCAAAAAACTTGTAATAACATGAAATATTTTTTTGTCACAAGAACAAAAACATGACATTCAACATGTATTTTCATGCTGAATTCAAATATCATTTTAGTTTTTTCCCATCAGGCAGGAGTTTTTTGCTTTATTCATTTGATTTTTTATAATTTGTAATAAAATCAGTAACTATGTATCTAACTTTAATTGATATGATACTCATTTTGATTTGCCCAGAAACTGGTCGAATAGTGAATTTAGTGCATATTTTGGATCTGGAACACTTCTCTTCTTGGCCCAACAGAAGTCGGCCAGCATACTAGAAATCCACTTGCTTTGGTATGTCTTTTCCATTTGTAGAAATTTGCTGATGAAATGCTCACCATGCTCATCACTGATAGACCCAACGTATTCCAGGACGAAGTTTAATAAGTGAGAGTACAAGAAGTGAATTTTTAGTATATGTTGCATCCCATAGCTTTGTAAGAATTCAGAAAATCAGTTACTATGTCACCACAGTTTCCTGATTTATGGTTTCCAAGGAAATTGCAACATATCTTGTTGAAAGACTGCCAGGAATTTAACAGTCATTCAAAATGTTAATCAGCCATTAATGACCATATTTGTGGTCCTATAAAAATTCCTTCTTTCATTTTAGCATCACAGACTTGGGGAAATTTTTATTTCAAGTTAAAAAATCCATCAGAAAGGCTATCCATGACCTTTATTCCATGATTTTATAATGTAGTGAGACTTCCAATCTCTGCTTTTCCATTCGTACAAAAAATAGCAAAATTTGGTTAACCCAAGTTGGAAACCAAGCAATAAAGCAATGATCTTTAAGTCGCCATAAATATACTATTATATTTTTCATATTGGATTTTTTCTAAAATGAGGTTCATTTTTCCATATGTCTCTTTCCTATCAGTGGAATGCACTACAGGTATTGATGAAGTTTATTGCCAATATGCAGCAGGACAGCCTTCAAACTAACTTTAGGTGAGTCTATGAACAATCACCACTCATCTGGCCAGTGTTGAAAGGCCAAGAGTTTCCAAACAGAACAAATGCCACTGCAAAACACAATACCATTTTCTTCAGAAAAGCAGTCTTTAAAATAACAAAATTGGCTATGATAACTACATATTCTTACAGCAGTAGACTCCAGCCTTTGAGTCTGGAAGTTAGAACTTCAACTTGCTGTTTAGACAGGTCTAAATCCCAAATCAGGTCATTAAGGTCTTGTTGATTGTGAAAGTATGGTTCTGATGAACAGCTACTGCCTCCATGTGTAGGAACAGTTTGTAATCATGATCATCTGAATTATTTTCAGTTTGAGATAGGTCAGAATCAGAAGTCTTCTCTGCATGTACTGGTACAGGGAAATCTTCATTGTGTAAAGCAATCCTCAATGCAGGTGGCAATATTGAGTACTTAACTGCATATTTTGATTTAAAGGTGATTCCTTTAATGTTTGTTCAACTAAAATAATAATCAGTTAGATGATCCTTCAGTTCCTTCCAAATCATGTGAATTGCAAATGGCATAAGATTTGTACCATTTTTCATCCAGTCAACAGTCTAACACACGAAATACAGTATACATTTGGAGCCCAACTCTTATCATTACTTACTTGACAGACAAAGTAAATTTCATAAACATGGTTTCACAAGTCGCATAATATTTTGCCTATGAGACTTGAAGTTCAGTTCACCACAAATATAGAACAAATTATATGCATAATTTACACACTTTTGTGGCATGACAAAAGAAAAAACTACAACACAATGTACAAAAACACACTTCTAAACAGAAAGGAAGGAAATACTTCATTAGTGATATTCGTGCTAACAAGCTCACAGTCAGCTCATCAATGACACACCACAATGCCAGATTAACAGGTATCCACATGTCAAAACAAGAATAAACCTGCACAGTCAAGGCTTTTGGTGCTTCAGAATGATATCATATATATTATTTCTATTCTGTAAGGTATTTTTTTGTCACAAGCCATTATCTCCCTTCATACTTAACCAAAATTGATGAGGTGTCATTTTAAAGCTTATGGTCACCACTTTGGTCACATCACATTTTAAGAAAGGAATTTATTGGAATTCGACCTTAAGGGTTCCAAAAATGTTAATATTTCAAAAATGCTGTTTTTGTGTTACAAGTCATTTATCTCCCTGGATACCTGTCTGAAATAATTTCATGAAGTATCATTTTAAAGATTAAGATCTCCGATTTGGTGATGATATATATAAAGACAGGAATTTTTCGGAATTCTACCCTTAAAGGGCAAAAGTATCAATATTGTTGCATCACGTTTTTGTGTCATGAGCCATTTATCTCCCTTCGTATCTAACCAATATAGATAAATGTGGTATCATTTTAAAGATTAAAGTATCCGTTTTTGTCACATCACGTTTTAAGAAAGAAATTTCTCCAATTTCAATTCGTAAGAGGTAAAAATATCATCATTTCTAAAACTTTTTTTACCTCACTTGATGCCAAACTGAAATAGATAATAGAGGTATCATTTTAAAGATCAAGGTGTCAGCTTTGGTTACACCATATTTTATAAAAGGATTGTTTTGGAATTCAACCCTTAAATGGCAAAAGCATCAATATTATATCTACAATGTGTTTATTATTATTATTATTATGACCCATCTACCTCTTTCGGTACCTAACTAAACCGATAAATGACATATCGTTTTAAAGATTAAGGTCTCCAATTAGGTAAAATCATAAATTAAGAAAGAATTTTTCAGAATTTGATGTTTAAAGAAGTCGCACGTATGATACAGTTCAGAGCCAAGTCCCTAGATTGCAGCAGCAGATATCACAGAGATATCAATAAAATGTTTTTTATACAATAAGTAGCTTTTCAGATATTTTTTTTTCTGTTACAGAAACATTTTTGTTTTGCTATAGAATTCCAATATAAACATTTTAGTCGCACAGCAACTCATATCAGAGAGATGTTGATATGCTGTGTGCATTTTGTTCAGGTTGGCTGTATTCTCAGGGGCGGCCCTAGGGTAGTGCGAGCGGTGCAACTGCACCAGGCACCATCATAGTGGGGGCGCTGAAAATGCAGCGACAGATCGTTTGCGCAAAAAATCAAGAAAATCACAACTCCTCCCACACCTGTTTCCTGTCATTTCGGCTGTCATCTTGGAGTTCATTTGCACATAGTGTAAGCTACCTTACTCTCTATTTTTGATATTCAGTTAAAATCCAACGAAGTTTGAGGTTAACATCAGTACACGATACCATAGTTGAAACCGAAGTAACAACACTTTAAGTTCAGAAAAGTAAATAAACAACACATAGCAACCATAAATAAGAAGTTTCTAATAAAATTAAAACCATAAACTTACCTAAATGAGCGTAATCCATAATAATCATGAAGTAAAAGGAACAGATTTGTTTACACAACCACAACACTAATATTCCACTAAACTGAATACTGTAAAGCACTGTAATAATAGTAATTTCACCATTTGATACTAAATTCACTAATATCTCGCAGTTCCAGACCGAATTAAAGCAGTAAATATGATTTTAAAGCATCTCCACATGGGATTTAGTTCAATAATTAATTTCAGTACATCTAAACAGTTTCAGAGCTTTAAAAGTAAATGTAACCAAGTAAAATAACTGGCCAATTAATATCCTTTAAGTTTTCGATAACCATCAACTAATAAATAGAAGATATAAGTAAATAAAAGTCCACTTGTTGATGGCGTCATAGCAACTGACTTGTAAATTTAGTTTCTTCCTGACTAACATATTTCACGAACTAAAAACTTTTCTGAAGTACTTAATTTAAATAAAGGTTCGATTGAAATTTAGTTTTAGGCCACTATAGACTTTAAGAAAAAAGTGAAGTTTCGGTTGCACAATCTACGAAAACAGTAAATTTTAGAAATTCTATAACTTCTGATAGCCTTAACCGATTTAAAAGATTTTTACACCACTGGACTCGGCAGGAGCCGGGGAACACTTTGAAAATAATATTAGCTTGAGATTTTTAAGCTTTGCGGGGTCACATTTTTCAGGTGACGTATGATGACGTATCGCAATACTCTAAACAAATGTGCTTTTAAATTAACCAATCACATCACTACACTTGTCTCATTACGTTCTTCATCTTGTGATTTTTCTAGTAGTTTGTAGTTAACAGGTTCTTTTTCTAGATAGACTATTGTCTAGGTCAGTAGGCCATTTTGATAAAAGTCAGCCATGACAGGCTGAGACATCAGTTCATCAAATCGGTTTGAAGAGACCGCTCGTATATTACGTGTTCTCAAGTTTGAGAAGACCCGGGGTCGCGGTGGCTTATGGGTAGGCTAGACTTCGGGAAAAATGGCTGACCAACGCCATTTCTAAAACCGGCATGGCCAACCTAACAGTCTAAAACTTTCCGATATGTGTTCATCTTAACTTTCAATTTCATTTGGGGTGGTGCGGTCTGTTCTGTTTCATGACTTGTGATCTTCGGCAAATGATTTTCTCCGATTGCCATTGCTAACTGTGACTTTTGAAACTTCTGTGAAAATTTTTAAAAATATATACTTCAGTTATCTGGATGCAGACTTTCATTTCTACTTTAGTACCTTTCTTACAGGAGGTTAATCTGTAAGTGGCGACCGCATTAATTATTACAGTTAGCATTCTACAAGGTTTTACACGGTTATAGAACTTTTTCCGAACTTTGACAATTTTTTGGATGACTTTAAGCTTAGGTGGACAAGCTGATACCAGCCCCGTATCACGCTTTGCCCCTAACAATGGGTTCACGTGTATGGGGCAAGATTTAAGGTACTTACCGGTATCTATTTCTACCTTGTATTTCTTAGGTGATTGCAATTAACATGATATTGTAAATATATTCAAAGCATATGGTGTCTTTTACGGACAAGACATGTTCTACCTGAAAAAAAAGGCGAATCTGAGAAGGCTTCAAAATTACTTGAAATTTTTTTTTAAAGTTGAGAAATCATCTGAATCATCATCACCATAAGTATATCCACCCACAACAGAAGAAAACTTATTTAATAGAAGTCCTTCAGACGAGGCTCATGTTGACAAAGAGCAGCATGTACGAGAAGATTTAGCTATGGCTGGAACATCGTCCACAGTTCAAAACATTACAGAATAAGGAACACCAGACATACCACCACCGCTGCCTTTTCAAATTACAAATTATGATGATACTTCAAAATGGTTTCTCATTGGCTCTGCAGCAACAAATGAAATAATTATTCGAACATAGAAAAAAATCGTAGACATCATTTTTCAAATACGTATTTTCTAAGAGAAACTTTTAAAAGATGACTTGTTCACTCTAAAACTACCAATGAAGTATATTGTTTTTGCTGATGCAAAAACTTTTATTTGGGAAAAGAAGGATTTGATGACTGGAACTACTTATCAGAGGGTCTCAAAATTCACGAAGTTTTTCTCAAATCACCAGCACACCATGCTCAAGTTGATAGAAGCGTTGAGTCTATTAAAGAACGTCAGTGTAATAGACAAGCATTTGTTAATACAGATTGAAGATGAAACATCATGGTGGGTTGCTATCCTCGAATGAATGGTGTCCAGAGTGTTATTTTTAACATGCAATAATTTCTTGTTTAGAGGAAGCTTTGGATCTGAAACACAAAATACTTCTAATAATAGTAACTTCCTGTGTTTATTGCAAATACTAGGAAAATATGACCCCGTAATGATGGAGCATTTCCACCGTATTGCCAATAAGGAGACTAATATCTGTTATTTTGGCAAATGTATTCAAAACTAATGAAGTTCATAATAAAATTTTGACTGTGGATAAGTTATCTAAATACTTTTCCATCATACTAAATATCATGATGTCAGTCACATCAAACAATTATCTCTATCGTTGCTTTTGTTGACACTAATGAAGTCCAAGTGCGTGAGTTTCCTGATGCTTACAACCTGGTAAGTGACTCTTCGGGACCTAGGAGCTGGTCTCACTGGCCTTTTTGTCAACAATACTTTGCTAAAGTTCGATTTGGATATGAACAATAGGCGAGGCCAAAGATATGACAATGGGTCCAATTCATCAGGAGGAAACAAAGGTGTCCAAAACTGAATTTAAAATGAATATCTTACAGTATTTTTTCACCATGTAGCTGTCACTAAATTTGGTGATAGCAGGTGCCGCCAAAACATCAGTTAAATCAGTTTCTTTGTCCGAATTTTTCTAAATAATTTTTTTTTTGTTCTATTCTCTAAATCACCAATGCGATGGGAAGTGGTATCCAAGCACTTACATAGAAGGACTATCGCCAAAAAGTTTGTGAATCTCGTTTGCAGAATAGAGTTTCTAGTCTCGCTAGAGTTCGCTGTCACTAATCATCAGTTTGTGACGCCATTCTGGAAACGAATAATTCAGTTGTTTCAAGTAAATATTGAAAGCAAGTCTATGTAGACTGAAAGAGGATTTATAAAACGCTTCACAATTGCTGGGAAACAGCTTGGAATTTGAGAAAGAGAACCGGGGTTATTCGTCTGCTATGGTAACTGCTAGAGAAACTGACTGTGGCATATCCTATTATTAAGCCAGACAGATTCCGAAGAAAGCAGAGATTTTTTTAAAAACAATCAACGTGTTTTAGCATTTGATCAATACAATTGAGAATGAGTTGGTCACTCAGTTTACACAACTATCTAAATTTAATGATACTGCAACTGAACTGGAATCCTGTGCAGATTTGGAAATAAGTTTAACTGATGAAAAAAATGTGACATATCTGGTTGTGAATTGGTTAGAAAGTTTCTAACTTAAACTGTTGTTGATGGGCTTGAATCAGCAGAACCAATGAAAGTCCAACTAATGAAACAAAATGGTTGTCAGGATATATTTTTCCTAATGTGTGGACAGCACTTCGAATTTTGCTAACTATACATGTAACTTCGCTAAAGGAGAACGAAGTTTCAGTAAATTAAAACTTATTAAAACTTATTTACGGTGTACGCAGACCCTAGATTGTCAAATCTCGTAGTTTTATCTACAGAAAATAATATTTCCAAAAGGACAAAAGCAAGTTAAATGGAAATCTAGGCCTTTTGTTATTATTTTATTTCCTATATTTGTTGGTTAAAAAAAATATGAAAATTATGTGAATTTGATGTATACGTGATATGAGCATTGTGTATGCCATAGTAGCTTAAATAAACCTTTTTATACATAGTGTGTTCCATATTTGTTGTTGTTCCTCATTCAAAACATTGCTATCCTATATTACTCTTTCTGCGGTTTGAATTGTTATTAATATATAAAGACTATCTTCTGCTTGCGGCTTTGCCGTGTGGAATTCATAAACGATTTATACACGTACTCGTATTTGAATCCCACGGCAACTACTTTTTCAATCAGGATAAAATTAGATAGCCAATAACATTATTCTAAATTTTACCTTAAGTCTTTCAGCCGTTTCGACGTGAAACAGTAAAAACATCCAAACAAACTTTTATGATATTAGTAGGATGTAAAAAAAAAAGTATGTTTTTTTTCAGTCTGTATATAGAAACACCTTAATCATGAATAAGTGATTGCACATTTGGGACACCACACGGAGATCTCGCACCACATGAAAAATTTGCTAGGGCCACCCCTGTGTATTCTGTTAAGTTCAGTGACAGTTTGTCATACATACAGTGTGTTTTAAAGTTTCCTAACTGTTTCAAATATGTTGTAAGTATTTTGATGCATACCTATTACACTAAATAATTAAATATTTGCTACAAAAGTGCAGTTTTACTTTTTATTATATTACAAACATTCAACCTCACAATTCAATATATTTTATTAACAAAATTTTCATACGGGTCATCTAGTTACATATAATTTCCTTAAATACAGCTTGAATCAAATAGCTTCATATAACATAAAGTTTCCTATGACAAATCAAAGGGAACACTAAAATCAAATTTTAAAAGTAGCTGTCACATATAAACTGTGCCTTACGGAAAAATTCTGACTCTATATCTGAATTCAGTATGAAAAAATGCACTAGATTCACTAATCAAATTTCTTGTGAAGAAACCCTTGTCAACCAATGTTATTGTTTGTGCTGATACAAATAGTTTTTTGCATTTAAAAAGGTTTCTTTAGAAACTTTTAGTTTCTATACATCTACAAATTGTGAAAATGCCTTCCCAAAAAATATGAAATGTTGGACTCTAGAATTCACAGATTTTTGTTTGTTTGCTTCCTTTTAACTATTTATTTTGATGGTACTTTCACCATTTTAAAGTTTCAGATTAAAATATACTCCAGTAATTTTACAGATTAATTTTTATCCACCACTGGTGATGGAAAGGTTTTCTTCAGATGGTTTCCAAAATATGTAAGCATATAGCAGGCATGACTTAATGAAAATGTCTTTTTTTTTACATTAAATGTTACAAAGATGTTACACTACACTAATGGGGGAAGCTAGTTCAGAATGTTTTATGGTTGTTTTTGAGTAAGCAATTAATGTAAAACATATAAATACATACAACGAGAAGAAGGTTGGTAGCATTCACAAACTGATGTCCAGTTATTGCAGTCATGCTATGTAGGAAGTTGAAGCACTGAAAACATCTTGAAATGGTCCATCGTACTTCCTCAGAGGACATTCCTTGATAATGTGCTCCACACTCAGGGAAGGAGCTCCATAGACAGGAGAATCCTGATGTCCCCACTTATGGAGAATGGTGTTGCATTTGGCATAGCTTGTTCTTAGCCAGATTAGTTTGACCCACTGGTCCTTCTTCAGATAGAATCCCAGAAATCCAGTTGTAGGATCTCCAATATCTTGGTGTTCCACAGATGCAGTCCCCCAGCTTTGTCACCATTTTTCCTTGACATTGAAGTCATTTATATCATGCCATACAGGATTTTTGGATTTAAGACAAGTGGAGGGTAGGTCATTTAGGACCACCTGGATTGGGACGGTCAGGATGATGTAATTTTATCCATTCACATACCATTGCTTCTTGCTGTTTTACCTCTGGAGGTAGTATATTGCTGATGATATGTGTCCAGGGGACTGGGATGGATTTTAGTGTGCCAGTTAATACTCTCATATATTCGGAAAGATGAATGTCAATTTTTCTACTGTAAGCACTACGTTGCCGCACTGGAGCACAGTATCCAGCAGCAGGGTAAACTGTGATGAAGGAAGTCGTTCGTAGTGAGTCTGCATCAGCTCCTCATGAAGCACCAGCTAGCTTCTTCATGATGAAATACTGTTAAAATACTCCTAAGCAACCAGCTATGTCAAAATCTTGTACTCTTGAGATATTTTGAAGGTCATAATCTCTACATTATTTTCAACCATCTTAAGTAAAACGGAAAATTGGATTAACACCAATCAAGCCAGCTTGCCATGTTACTTCAGTTGCTCGGGGGGGGGGGGGCAGACATAGTGGCCTTTTGTTATAGATGAATAAGTTTCTAAAATCCTGTTACAGAGGGGTAATTCAAAACATTTAATACAGCAAATAAATAATACTAACTAAATCTTAATAATAAAGCAGCTACTAACTCAAAAATAAACCAAGATCATAGGAAAACATAAAAATCGGGAAGTCAAAATTTCATAGTGAAACAATCTTTTCACATTCATTTCCACAGGTAGTGCTCTCAAAGATGAACATTTTTATGTATGGCCATCATAGCCTACAAAATTTTAGTAAAGGAGATATAACAAATTTAAAGTCTATTGCATCAGTGCTTGACAACAATCAAAAATAATTGAAACAATTAATGTTATTGATTTAAAAGAAATAATTCAAATTTAACTATCACCGGATGTTGCTTGAATAAAGAGACACATTCTGACCAAACTTTGAGTCTATAAGTAAATTCCAAGTGTTTATAATTATTATTACTAGCTTCTAGCCCGTCAAAAACAACGGTTTGAACGCCATATTCTGGCAGTTCATTTTATTATTATTATTATTATTATTTTGCAGTTGGTTAATTATACGGGATTGTTATTAGATAATACTAGTGGCCTTGATTTGATAATGTTCTACGCAGCAATACGGTAGTAACTTCTACTGAATTAATGAGGGCGGATGTATAGAACCAATAAAATGAAAAATAAATTAGGAATCCAGAAACTTTTGCTATCCATGTAATATCAGTTTTATTCCTAGTCCAGGCACACTTCAGCACGATAGGTACGAACTACGTTCACCCGTATTTATTAATACCTTCAGTAACTTGACGCATATGAAAGCAGTTTAATTGGTTTGTAAAACTCATTTCAGAGTGAATTACGCTGTAATCAAATGTGTCGGTGGGCTTTCTGGTCAACTTAACCACAACCCTCCATTAATATTGCTTTCGAAAATCATAACTTCTACTACTCTCAAATGCTGTAGTCAATCACAAGACATATTGTTTTTAAGCAGTGATTACGTTGTAATACAGCCTGTAGACTACCATTATTTTCAAGCAGAAATTAGATTGTAATACATCCTGGACGGGCATAATACAGTTAAATGTACTACGGAAAATATTTCTACAGGATTCTTCCAATTTACCACAGCAATTCCTGGCAGAATCGTGATCTCCAGTAATACCGATTTATTTACATTATTTTACTTTAAATGACGGGAAGTATAATATCAAAAATGGATAACTGCCATTTATCTGAATTATATATTTCATGATTCGTACATTTCATGTAAACTTCCTCTGAGTTTTTAATAAACTTCATCGTTTCTTATCTCTGGCCAAAAAAAAAAAAAAAAAATCGTAGGTTGTGTTTTAACCTAGTACTCATTATTGATATTAATATAACGTACACATACAATATCCTTCTCCTTACATGAACTTTTGCATCTGGTTGTCGTAGATAAATAAAAAGCAATATGTAAATTTAAATGAACGTACTAATTGTAACTTTGTGACACATAATTGCCTCACATTAATTTTTTTTCCCTGCACTCCGTATTTCTAATATCTCTGCTCACTGCTATTTTGCGGCAATAATATCGTTGTTGTATTCCGAGTGTCATATCGCTTATACTGTAAATAGTCATATCCTTGACTGTTTAAATCTAATCAAAAGTTTATATTAAATCTCATTTAATAGTTAACACATGTATCAAAAACTAATGGTATCATATATAATGGTAGTAAGAATTTATTCTGGAAAAGCTTATAAGGAGAAACGAATTAGTCATTTTTAATGATATCTTTTGTTATATGAATACGTTACTCTGGTTAGATTATCAGAGTATATGGTTAGGATTTTGCATAAATAAATGCATTTTACTTAAGATCACGTAGACTATAATTTCGTTACCGGATAACTGTTATTTATTTGACCAATACATCATTACGTTTCTCCGAGTTTTAAATATACTTCACTGTTTCTTACCGTCTGCCAAAAAAATCTTAGGCTATGGTTTAACCTAGGCCTTATAACTGACACAGATAAAATAGCATAAATATTGAATCCCTTCTCCTTACATGAATTTTGGCGTATAACTGATACAAGCAATATAACATAAACATCGAACACCATTCTCCTTACACGAGTTTCTGCATCTAACTGTAGTAAATAAACAAAATGCAACATGAAGGAAGGAATGCAAGATGGTGGCTGTTGATTGGCGAGTGACGGCTGTCACGTGACCGTTCTGTCGCCAATACGTGTAGCAGCTACAGACGACGCATGCAGACGCCACGTTAGCGTTTTATATAATAGGGTTATTAAAATACAGAAGTTAAATTTTGAAAATAAAAGTAGGCTAAAATGATAGATAAAAATTCTTTTAATAAGAAAAATATTACAGTTTGACAGTACCTTGAGATTTTAAGTGAGAAAAATTGAATTTTATTATTAAAGATTAATGACCTCGGCATGTGTCTTTCAGGAATATAAAACTCTTAAACAAGTACAATTATGAGAATAGTTGTAATAACTTAAATGATTATAAATATATCAGACTATTACATATCAAAGTTTCAGGAAAATCCAACCAAAAATAAGATCGCATGAGAAATGGAAACTTTTGCAATTCACAACAGAATTGGGTTTAACATGGGAAACCACTGATGACCCAGAACTTTCGCACCAGACAGTATATAAAGCCGCCATTTTCCTTGCCACATGGTCAGTTGTAATACAGCAGTCAGTTGACACACATAAACTGTATTAGTCTGTGCTGCGTTTTAAATCTAAAGACTAGGGAGAACTCAAATATGTAAGCAAGAAACTAGTAAAATTTAGGACCTTGGACAACATTCACGGATGTTAACTATTGTGCTGAAAGTGAACTGAAAATTTAGAAACTTAAACTGTAACTAAGAATGTGTGGCAATGAGTAATTATTCAAAGAATAAAACAGTTTTACCAAGCTCACTCTGAATGATGGTGTTGCAGTTCAATTTCATGTTGCAAGAGTAAATGCTTTAATTCAGTGTATGAGCTTCTTGAAGAATAACCTGCATTCTTCTCATGTGTTTTCAAAGTCTGATAGAGTATGCATGCAAAATGTGTAATTTGATGCTAGAACAGCTTCTTCTTCTTTTTTTTTTTTTTTTTTTTTTTTTTTCCTGTCATCAATCTCTCAACTGGCTTGATGTAATCCTACATATACTTCCCATCTTGTGCTAACCTTTTCATCTCTGCATATCCCTTACAACCCATGTCCTCAATTATCTGCTTCATATATTCTGATCTCTATCTTCCTCTGCAGTTTTTACCTTCAACTGTTCCCTCAACAAATCCTGCATGTCTCAAAATATGATCTACCAGCCTGTCTCTTCTTTCTGTAAGCTTCTTCCACAAACTTGTTTCCTCATCCATCATTTCCAAAACTTGTTCATTTCATACTTTATCTGTCCTCTTTAACATTCAGCATCCTTCCATAGCACCACATTTCAAATGCTACAATTTTCCTTCTTTCTGGTATTCTTAAAGACCATGCTTGTCTGTGCTTCACAAATAGAGTTATAACAAGTTCTTTCTGAGTCCTATTTTAAACTAAAAGATTTATATTTTTCATGAAGGCTCTATTTGCTAGTGCTATATTGCTTTTAACACCATTCCTGCTTCGGCCATTGGTTGTAATTTTACTTCCTAGCTTGCAAAATTTACTAACTTCTACATCACATTTAACCCTATATTTATATTTAATCTACTGTATAGCTTTAAAGACTTTCAAAGTATATATTGATTAAAATTTC
The DNA here is from genome assembly GCA_031002005.1 of Vandiemenella viatica. NCBI lineage: Eukaryota > Metazoa > Arthropoda > Insecta > Orthoptera > Morabidae > Vandiemenella > Vandiemenella viatica. Next base: position 11,200,335 of record CM061919.1, read on the forward strand.
ATCTATGGCTTTTCTTCATGCTATATAAACTCATTAACTATTGTGGGTAACTGACTTAATAGTTTGGCGACCGCAAATATAGAATTTATGCAACTTCTAGTTAGGTATCAGAGCCATCACAAACAATTAGCATCACCCACAGTTAAGAGCTAATAACAAGATATATGCATAACCCCAATGTACATTTCTCCATTACATTGTTAAATATCCTAGGCCAGCAACATTTTAATGCAGCTGGAAGCTCAAGAATAGAGTATTTTATCAATATACTTCACCATGAAACTCTTTGATCTTACATCACTTAAGTATTTTTTCAAAAAGCTTCTGTGTAAGCATTATTTGAAGTAGATTGGGCTGGCATGTGTACAAACAGATTGGTTCATTTTTATATATATCTATACCTATAATATGATATAAAATCCCTAATTTGATCACAAATCTTTTAAAATTTGTATGATCTAAATTATGAGCAGTGGGGCTGGGGGTGGGGGTAGTAATGTTGTTGTTGGTTCCAAAACTTCATTTTGCAATGTCCACCCCTATTTCTGGTGTTCTAAATCATTTCCTAACCATGTTTGGATCCATTGGCGTAGCTAGGGAGGGGGGGGGGGGGGGAGCGGTGGAGGTGGTCCGCCCCGGGTGTCACCCGTTTGGGGGTGACACCCACATTTCGAAAATAGTAATCGATATTAGAGTGACATAAAAAAATTTAAACTTGTTTTATCCTTTGGTGCCGAAACTCGTCTGCTTTTATTGTTATGAATATTTGTTTTTAGGTTGATCTAGCGCTTTTTCAAACCGATCCAGAGGGCTGTGCTCATTCGTTATAGTAGAGTATAATTGTTGGAAATACTGTGCGCTTAAACAAAGAGAGTATCGCTCTGTAGCTCCAACAATCACAAGAAATCATTTATTATTGTGCTTGCCGTACGTCACTGTTGTTTGGTTTGTTAGAAGCTGCAGTGGATATAATGTAAGTTTTCTCAGGGCCGGCATTAGGGGGGGGGGGGGTAAGTGGGTCAAAAGTACCCGGGCCCCGCCGGCTGATGGGGGGCCCCAATCACCGACCATAGGGGCCCTCAGGCCATGAAGCCAAGAATACCCCCATTGTTGCCTCGCATTTTGCAGAACTAAAAAAAAAAGTCGCCCATTTTACCCATGGCCCGAAATTCCTAGCGCTGCCCTGAGTTTTGTTGTATAAATAGAGGAAGTTTTTAAAATTAAAGTTTATATATAATTGCTAAAATCATAGTAATTAGACAGTTAAATTGTAAATCCTCGAAAATATTTAGAGAAAAATGTTACATTTTCCTTTCGAAATGAAAACCAAGCGTATGCCGGAATACGCGTAGTCTGGGTTTCAAAATTGTTTTGCTTATTTAGAATTCCATTAGTTTTCAAGCTAAGCTTTACAAGTGCTTCGAAGTTTTTTCTAGTAATTTTTGAATTTATTATCTGACAGATTCGTGATGTACAAACTGACTACATTTCGCTTTATCCGATTTACACTCTGCGTACCTGCCTATTATCGACATGAAATCGTATCATGTTCGAATTTATGCTAGTAAAAACTGTGCATTAAACTAGCTATACTGTCAGGTTTCAAATCAATCCGAATGGGTCCAAGTGTTCGTTGATGGTATAGTCCGTCGTTGGTAATCAGTTTTTGTAGAGCATGTGTTTAAAACAGTCGGAACCGTAACTCAGAGCTGCCGATTCTACGGATTTATCCGTAGATCTACGGATTTTTATTAAAAGTTAGGATTTTCGGATTTTTTTAAAATATCTAAGGATTTTTTCTACTTTGAATTATTTGTTGATTTTCCTTATATTCGTGTTTTGTTAAACTTTGAGGGTATAGTGTTAAAGTTTTACAAAATTGTCAATAATTGTGAATCCTTTCTTTGCAACAGCTCCTGTGAACCAACAATTGACATGAAATAAAGCTCATATTTTGTTTTATTATACATTTTATAGATCTTAAAATACCGAAGTACAGAATTATCAGCGCACTCTTTATGCACGGTGACACGCTCGTTGCCATGGTTTTTTTAACATTTCCTGTTATAGAGCAAATGCTAAGATTAATGTCATCAATGACAATTTATGGTCCCTTTTCTTAAAAAAAAAAAGAGTAGGCACAGAAGCAGAAGTGATGAAATTGAGGGTGTATAAGACATTTCTTACTTTCAATGTTAAATACTATTTTGTATTTCCAATTTTTAAGACCTGGAAATAAAAATAAATCTTAATTATTTTGTTTTGCTCTACTGTTTGTATGAGGGCACCAATCTGGACTAATGAGAAAATGAAATGTAAATTGTTAAACTATGTTAATAGAACTGTAAAGTAATGAAATGTGAATTGTCATAAAACGCAAAGAACTTGGCTGTGTGGCTGATAAGGCCGAAAGCCATTTAAATAAATAAAAAAAAAAGTCGGGACCGCGTATCTTGCTAACGAAATCGTAACATTAGTAAGAACTTAAATTGTAGGTTCATGTAAGTTTGCTATGCTTACTGCTGATCGAGAATATGCAAATATGATCGCGATGAAATAAATAAATGTATGATTCTCTATGAATTTTCCATAATAAATTTAGAGAAGAAGAAAATTTGTACTATGAGTAACCTCTCTGTCGAATCGACAAGTATGTCGAACTTTTGTTTCTGATCAAACTGAACGAACAGTCAAGCCATTTACATTTTTATTTATATGCTACAGAGTGGCGCTAGAAATATAAAATTTACACGTGAAGACGGTCTTCAGTACATACAGTCATATTTAGAAGTCTGTAGCTACGTGTATCTTATGCGGATAGTAAAATACTTCACTTGTGAAGTACTTCATGTAAAGATGGCAGATATCGCAAAGGCATGTTCTTATATTACCTAAGCCGTTTTTTGGTTTTTTTTTAATTTCGTTGTTTTTATATTGCATTTATTGTTCTGTTTTTATGAAGGAACTTAATGTGGAGTTGCTTCTCTGACTATACAGTCTCTCCCAGGGTCTCTCGACTTGTGGGACCCGGATTCTGGGTTTGCACGGATGGAACCCCATCTGGGTCTGGATTTGTTTCTACTTGGATCAATCCACTTCTGTTAACATTCCTCTCAATATCCCTTGTGAAGTCATTTAAATACAACCTATGTTAACGTTTCAACAACAAATGTTTGGGTAGTTTTCGATTATTTTAAATTTACAGTGAAATATTATGATCACACTATAGTTACACTGGCAAAAATTATAATCTCAACATACATACAGGAATGGTAGAATTGTAGGAAACTTTGAGGATATATCCAGTGCTATACCCAGAAGAAATGATAACAAATGGAAATGGATAAGGCTAAGTTATTACCTTTAGATACAGTTTTCAGTAAGAATTGCGTCCAACTTAACTATCAATACATTCGTGGATCCTTGCCGACATTGAATCAACAAGTGTTTTGAATATCTTCTTGGGGTATTTCTCTTTACGCCTGCATTTCTTTTGAAGTCAATTATTGCGCAGTTTGTGCTGGGTCACCATGTGATCAAATGTGTCTACTCCTGGTACTATGGCCAATCCTTTGGGACATTTCACGATATGATGCACCTTTTTAAAACACGTCAATTCTCTGACCTCTCTCACTAGTTAGACATTTGGGTGTAGAGAGTTGTTACTCTTCGCCTGAGCATACTTAGAGAACAAGAACTCGTGGACAACAAAGTGTCATGTTACACCACACTGTATGCCACTAGTACGTTAAAAAAATAGCAATTTACATAATAGATAGCACCGTAAATCTCATATTATTACATGTAAAACTTTCAATTTTAAATCATGTGGGCATACTTGGAGCCAAATTTCATTCATTTATCACAACACCGTCTGGGTGTTCGGGATTTTAATTTGTGCCAGTGTGTGTATCAGTTGCTACGTGTAAAGGTCGAGCTATACTTTGCCAATACTGATCTGTACCCAGAGGCGGCCCTAGAAAGTTTTTTAGGTGGTGCGAGATCTCATTGCAACGCCCCAAATGTGTAATCGCTTATTCGTGTTTAAGGTGTCTTACAGACAGATTAAAGAAAACATTAATTTTTTACATCCTACTAAAATTAGAAATGTAAAATTTGTTTTCTTTAATATTTGTTACTGTTTCATGTCGATACGGGCGAATGGCTTAGGATAAAGTAGTTTCCATGGGATTCGAATACATATATGAATGCGTTATGGATTCCAATAGAGCAAACCCGAAGGCAGAAAACAGTCTTTATACATTAATAATAACTCAAACTTCAGAAATATTAGTGTTTAGGATAGCAATGGTAAGAATGAGAAACAACAGTGAAAAAGAACACTATATGTTTGAAAAGGTTAAATTACGCTACTATAGCGTGCGCAATGCTCACATCACGTGTACGTCAGATTTACATAGTTTTTAAGAAAAAATTTTAAAACAAAAAATGAGGAAATAAATTCATAATTAAAAGGCCTAGATTGCCAACTTCCTCGTTCTTTCCCTTTGGCAATATCATTTCCTATAGATAAAATTGCAAGATCTTAAAGTCTGTCGATAGTCCGAGTTTACGGTGAATAAGTTTTAAAAAAACTTTACTGAAACTTCGGTCTCCTTTAGGGATATTTACAGGTGTCATTAACAAAATTCGAAGTGCCGTCCATACATTCCGAAATATATTGTAAAAAATCGAAATAAAGCGTAAGTGCGATGTTGAGGGAGTTAGCTTTGAAGACCTGGAACTCCGAAGGCATTGCTCTCGACAGAAGATAATTGAAAAATTCACGACTGACTTGTTTCGGAATGACACAAATCAAATATTACTACCACCAACATTCATATCTGGGAATGACAGTGAAAATAAGAGAAATCATGGCCAGAACAGATTTATTTCTGTAATCATTTTTCGACGAGCAATTAGGGAATGGAATAGGAAGGATTTACCAGGTGAGTAAACTTAAAATCTAACAGGAGTCGATAAATCATTTCCGCCATCCTGATCTGGATTTTCCATGGTTTTCCCAGATCGCTCCGGGCGAATGCCGGGATGGTTCCTAAAAATAGCCCATGGGCGGGTGTATCCCTTCCTATGTTCATATGGTTACACATTAGGATTGGTGGAATGCATCCTTCGCTACCCACTTTTATTGACTCAAGGAGTAACAGTAATATCCTGCTAACCATTTTGTTTCAAAAGTTGAACTTTTGTTGGTTTGTTGATTCAAGATCCAATAGTTTCAGTTAGAAAGTTCCTTAGTCAATTCACAACTCGATACATTACATTTTTCTCCATTTGTTAAACTCATTTCTAAATCTGCACAGGATTATTCCAATTATTACAATTCAGGAATTGTTTTGATAATGTGTAAGAACAACACTGTGTCATTAAATTTAGATAGTTGTGAAAATTGAGCGACTTACGCCTTCTTAATTGTAGCGATCAGATGCTAAAACACGTTCACTGTAAACAATTCTTCGGGATCTGTTGCCATCTCATCTTCCTTTGGTATCTGACTGACTTAATTAAAGGAAAGTCCCAGTCTGAGAAGTAATTTCTCTAGGTGTTGTCAGAACAGCCGAATAACACCGGTACTCTCTCTCAAATTCCGGGATCTTTCACAGCAATTGTGAAGCGTTTCATGAATCTCCTTTTATCCTGGATAGCCTCGCTTACAATAATACTTCAATCAATACCGAATCACCATTGTAATTATGAACTCCAATTTTTCCATGACCTGGATCTGGGACAAGGCCTCTGTTGCTGCAAGTGAATAATTTATTTCCGGAAGGGAGTCACGAATTGAAGAATAGTGATAATTCTCCTAATGAATTTCGCTTTTTTTTTTTTGGCAATAGTCTTTCTAAGTTCTTGCATACCACTTCCAATACCTTAGTTGACTGAGAAAATATAACAAATATTCTTTAAAGAAATCTGGACACAGAAACCGATCTAACTGAAGTTTTGGCGGTACCTGCTATTACCATATTTAATGACAGCTAAATGGATAAAAAATGCTTCAGACGATATTGGTTAAGAATTCTGCTTTGGACACCTTTGTTTTCTCCTATCATATTGGATCAATTGTCGTATCTTTGGCCTCAAAAATCGTTCATATCCAAATCATATGATTAATATATAGGCTAGTGAGTAGAGCTCCCAGGTACCGAATAGTCACTTAATGCTTAAAAGCAACGAAACACTCACGACATCATTAGTGTCAATAAAAGCAATGTTAATGATAATTGTTCAACGCAACTGACAAAATGAGTTCAATTCAGTATGATGGAAAAGTATTTACATGACTTAACCATAGTCAAAATTTTATTAAGAACTTCAATCATTTTAAATACATTTCCCAAAATAATAGACATAAGTCTTCTTATTTGCAATACGGCGGAGATGCTCCATCATCACAGTGTCATATTTTCCTAGCAGTTGAAATATATCCTGTTAGTTGCAATTATTAGAAGTATTTAGTGTTTCAGATCCAAAGCTTCCCCTGAACAACAATTACTCCATATTAAAAAGAATATTTTGTACATCATTCATTCGAGGATAGAAACCTACCATGATTATTGGTCTTCAGTCTGCATTTACAAATGCTTGCCTATTATATTGAGGTTCTTCAGTGTAATCAACGCTTCTCCCCAACTCAGCATGGTGTACTGGCGATGTGAGGAAGTTACGTGAGTTTTGAGATGCTCTGATAAGTAGCTCTAGTCATAAAATTTTTCTTTTCCCAAATAAGAATAAACAAGAATAAAAACAATATACTTTAACTGCAGATTTAGAGTAAACAAGCCATCTTCTTTTATAAGTTTCTCTATTTGATAATACTCTGAAAATGCATTTTTATGAAATGATGTCCATGATTTTTTTTCATGGATTTTTTCGTTGCTCGAATAATTATTCCAACTTTGATTGCAGGGTCAATAAGCAACATTTTCAAATATCATCATAATTGTGACGGTGTATATCTGGTATACCCCATTTTGAAATGCAGACAACATTGCGGCCATAACAAAATCTTCTTGTACATGCTGCTATTTATCATTATGAACCTCGTTTGAAGAACTTTTATAAAATAAGTTTTCTTCCATCACCTGTTGAAGTAGTTCTGATGACGACGATTTTGATGACATCACTAAGAAATTTTGCAAACAATTTTGAAACCTCCTTAATTTTACCTTGGTTTAGTTTTCTCTTTTAGGAAAAAAATGTAGCGACATGTCTTGTCTATAAAAGACACATTACGTTTTGCAAATATCTACGCTACAAATGTTAACTGCAATCACCTAAGATCTAACATTGTAGAAATAGATAACTAGGTTGATTCTCGCCTCATGCACATGCAACTCAGGCAAATGACTGTGCTGGATCTAGAGGGGGACAAACCGGGGCGCTTACCCCGGGTAGCAAAATCATGTTTAAAGGGGCGTTAGGTGACAAATATGTAAGCGGTGACCTGCTTTCTTAGCTCTACTGCCCTGAGCGCCAACCTTCAAGGGGTGGCCAAATCAAAGAATAGCTTTAAACTGTGGCAGGCGGCAAATTCATAAATTCATATTTGAAGGGCCAACAGTCACAGGTCTTTAACCCTTCTCGGAAAATTTATATATCCACTGCAAGATTACAGCCGAAAAGGCTGGAAACAGGTGCGGGAGGCACCGCGTGACACCGGAGAGTGCTAATTATGGGACGATTTGTAGTTTTCTCGAATGGAGTCACTCGAGCTGACTCGGACTATATTTTAAACGGAAGCTCTTACGTTTATAACTTCTTCTTGATGATTAATTTATTTTTACAAAATTTGAACAGCAAGCAGGATTATTATAGAATTTATTTTTCATTTTTTGCGCAGATGATCTCTTGCTGCAGTTTTGGCGTCCCCCATATGACGGCGCCTGGTGCGGTCCCACCGCTCGCACCGCCCTAGGGCTGCCCCTGTCTGTACCATCACCGCAACTACAGTCAGCCGATTGGCAGCTCGCCTCCTTGCGTCCACAATTTTCTATAGCTCGGCCGTATTCCTACCTGGTCTTTAGTCTCCTTTAACGTTTTCAAGTGTTGGGGATGACAGGTAGGTTTGACACCCTACTTTATTATACTGTACTTTATTTTGCACAGTTTTGGTACGAAAGTACATTAAAATACTTTTTTATCTGACTCACATAATCAGCTATCTGGTCGATCTTTTATGTACAAAAATAGTATCCCAGCGCAGTATTAACAAATCTTTATCACACTGTACCAGAATGAAAGATTCTCGCATATTTCAACGCATTCGCAATGAAATGTCAATCACTTCGCACTTGACGTGTTTGTTTTGCTTGAGGTTCTTTTCGATTCATTCAGTAATTTTTTTTTAGTAAAGAACGAGGTTATAACATATTTTAATTTAAATTTAGGTCGTAAAGATTTTGTATAATAAATATAATAATTTCATGTTATCTCAAAGTTCTAGTCACAGAGTTTCTTATTAGGAATTTCGCAGTGCACCTATATCGTAGTCACCTAACTTCGAAAGGAGACCTACAGATTAACGTGAAATTCGAACATGAAGCGTCCTAGAATACATGTATTAACAGATAAAAGCATTGCCAGAGGTAAATGTCAATTTTTAGGCCCGCATAATTACAGTTGAGTCTGAGATTCGAACCGGGACCTTCAGTATCCAAATCGCACGCAGTCATTTGAGTCACCAGTCCGAATGCAGGTGTAATGAAAAATAAGTTTGCAAACATGATACAATGAACATACCTTTTTCTATACCATCTATTTTTGCTACCAAAAAACACGAATCAACTTTTATGTGTTTGAGTAGATATTTTTCAGTACTTCTAGATTAGTGTGACGTATGGTTACAGCGTGCGATTCAGGTGTGGATGTCCCATTTACAAATGCGGATCTTGGCTGCAATTTTTGTGGGACTTAAAATTGAGCTTCAACTCTCGCAAAATTTTGATTTTTTAATGCGAAGATGCTAGAACAATTCCTACATGTTAATAACATCTTATGAACATGGATAAAAAAAGACACTTGTTTTAAGACCAACAACAATATGAAAACAACATTTGGTCGTAAGGGAAGGGAAATTTCTGAACTCTCTCTATGCGTTCTCCACATCCAGCAAACCGACACTGGTCCACACCGTCAAAACATAAACCAATCCAATGATGGCCGCGTGTCGGACGAGACATAGTAAGAAACGTGTCAGTGCGGTGACGGTGCGGAACAGTATCAGGCAAGTGAGGCCCGATCTTCAGAGGAGTTAAAATTAATCTAAAACCACTTTCAATCACCAGTGATCAACACGTGGCTAAAATCTTGCCATATTCATTATTGAACATGAAGTAAATCAAATTTTTAATTTTGAAAATGTGATTTACGGGTTTGCAGCTGTTAAAGCTAGAAAGAGGGGATTGTGAAAGCAATTGTTTTTATTTTATTTGTATATCTTTTAAATGTTTTTAATCTTACAATTTTATTAACTATTATTTTTAAATAACAATAATTGTTATTAAATTATGTTTTATTAATATCAAATTTTACACTTACAAGATGATATATTATACTCAATTTTGGATTTAAGTTTTCAAGGGGTGCCACCATTGATATCCGCCCCAGGTGTCACCCACGCTAGGCTACGCCACTGTTTGGATCTGACAGTAGAAACGATTGATGTGTTGTCAATCTGCTGCACTTGTACGTGGAAAAGTTGATTACTGGACTGGTTTGTTGAATGTAGTTGATTTGATAAATTGCGTATATCGAAAATCGTCTATGCTGTATTCTGATTTTTGAGCATTATACATTGCTAAAAAGACACATTCCATATTCAAACAATGTTTCTAGAGGACAGTTATCTTGCTGAAAAAATTGACCCAATTCATCCAAATCGGAATGTTTCTCAAACATTTTAATAATTGATAGTTTTCCTTTTTTAAGAAGCTTAGATCCACTAAAGGCAAGCAAAAATAATATACGTTTCATAGAACGATGGTATTTGTCAAAGCTTTTAGTTGAATATATTTGTGTCTCTACACTACCCTTTCCAATTTTTAAAAAAAAAAAAAAAAAAAAAAAAAAAAAAATCTTTCTGAAGTGACTGAGTATGACCTATTAAAAGAACTAGCAGATCAATATCTCCTCCTATGATGATGACAGTCTTTTGTTGTTTATATTCTGCAATGGCTGTATCAACCATGGAGGAAGGAATATATGGAGACAAAATAACGCCAAATCGGTGAATCCTCATAAAAAAGTTTGTCTCCTACTGCGCATGCCCGGCAGCCACTAGTGGCCATAGGAAACACCCCAAAACATTGGGCTGTTTGCACTGTGTATGCTGCTATGAACATTTCATTTCCTAATACTTCAAAGTTTTTTATAATGCCAAGTTGTGTTGCATAGGGTTGCACAAACAGACAAAATAGGAAACAACCTGGAATATCGTTTCATAACTAAATCACATTGTAATTATTGACATGTTTGATAGATAACTGCAAGATTAGAACCTATCGCTATAATATAAATTTATTCATTGCTCTCAATAGGATGATATCGTTCTCAAAAGTTTGTTGGTGTAGTGTAGACAATCAGCATATGTTACTACTTCGCACCTAAAAGGCTAGTCTTATTGTAAACAAGTCCTGAAAGTCTAATTTAAGCGAGTAAAGGTTACATCACTATACAGTGAATGTACAAACTTTATTCCAGTTTCAGTTTACACTGAAAGTGTACGATGACATTAATTGTGATAATTTGTGCTGTGTGAACTACTAAACGAGTTAAACAATACAGTTATTGATATGGTCGATTCTATGAAATATTTGGGAGTAACAGTACAAAGGAATATGAAATGGGACATCCACATTAATTCGTTAGTAGGTAGAGCAAATTCTAGGCTGCGATTTATAGGTCAAATCTTGAAAAATTGTAATGAACAAACAAAGTAGATAGCGTACAAATCTCTTGTGCGTCCACATTTGGACTATTGTTGTGCCATTTGGGATCCGTTTCGTAAGGGGTTGATCGGAAGTATAGAGAAAGTACAGAGAAGAGCCGCTCGATTCGTGACCGCTTGCTACAGTCCTTATGAAAGCGTCACAGAACTGATTAGTAGACTAGGTTGGGAGTCTCTGGTAGATAGACGACACATGTTTCGTTTAAACTTATTGGTAAACATGCGTACTCCCACTTTCACTTTTGAGTGTAGTGAAATACTTCTTCCACCAACCTATTTGAGTCGGAAGGACAGGAAAGATAAAATTAGAGAAATAAGGTGCCGGACTGATTCTTATATGAATTCTTTTTTCCCTCATACCATTAGGGATTGGAATGCACAGCAAAGAGATTAGCTTTGGTGCTGAGCACCCTTTGCCACCCACAATTTTGTGAATTGCAGAGTATATATGTAGATGTAAACTAGATGAAGCAAACATTGTTATTACCTGAAATGTAGTTCGCGATGCATTTCATGTGTTTAGATCTGTCCACATAGTTTGATTTTGTAGGGCAATATTAATGAAAATGTGAGTGGGTTGAAATGCAGCGTGTACCAGAAGGGTACAAACAATTTATTTATTATTAGTTTTTACTAATTTCATGAGCACTATGTTAGTGACACAATGTGTATTGCAATGTAAACTACTACCATCTAAGCTTCTGACTTTTGATGTATGGTAAGAAGATAAATCAACTGATGTTGCTAGCAAAGATACATAGCCCCTGACAGTACAATATCTTCTGAATAAGCTCAGAACTATGAAGTCTTTTAAAGAGTTCTTTTTAAAAAAAAAAAAAAAGTTCTAAACATTGACTTAACCTAACATAACCACCCCAATTTGGAGACAGCATATCTTGAGAACTAAGCAAGATATCGAAAATATATATTTTTCACTTTTGAGTTATCTTTTCGTCTTTTATAAGAATCTATTATCAAATTTGACCATAGGAAAATTTTTCTTCTGAATTTCAACCCGATCTCCTCTCTCTTGAGACAGTATATCTCAAGAACTAAGCACGATATAAAAAAATGTTATTCTTCATTTTTCATCTGTCTGTCGAGTTACATAATAATCCATCATCAAATTGTGGTGCCATGGTTGTCTTATGATTCCCTTGAGGTTTTTGTGCCTTTTCCCTGTGTTTCTATGGCAGCTTCCCCACCCCACTTCTCTCTACCCGGTTTCACTCCAGTGTGTGGTGAAGTTGCCTTGCGTTTTCTCCATATATTCCTTCCTCCATGGTTTCAATGATAAAAACATCAGCATGATCTCTGGCTTGTTTTGTTAAGTTTTTAATTTTTTAATCAGAATTTCAATAAAGTTTTTTTTTTATTACATAGGTTTGATAAAAAAAATTCTTGGTTGATTGGATATGCACTCAGTTCATATTTTAGATATTCTTTTAAATTACTTTCAATCATTTTGTTGACAGTTATTTCCTGGAAGAGTAGCAATGGTTTAACCAAAACTTTATAATTGTTAATCTTGATGGATTTGTTAACAGCTGAAATTGGTAGAACTTTATCTACACGTTTTAATTTTATCTCATTAAAGTTCAAACCACTTATTATCACCATACATTGTAGACCAATATCATGGGCTCTGTGACAAATTGGTCATTTCCCACAATGCCACAAGCTATAGATACCAACTGCTTCCTACTTGTAAAAGGATTATGAAGAGTAAACCAATCAACAAGTTTAGTCACATCTGTATTATCTCCTTTTAATAGTGAATCTCTAGCGTCAATGTGTTGTTCCGGAGAATCCATGGAAATATTACACAACTTCTCAATTTCCCCGCAAATCATATTCGTGGCATACATAGCATATACCCATTTACATAAAACACTTTCTTGCATACTTTGACCCCGAGATACTCCTCCTTCTGTCGTAACACTTTCTTCCATACTTTAACCCCGAGATTCTCTTCCTTCTGTCGTCATAGATTTTATAAGACTTCGCTCGATTACCATGTCAGTCCACGTACCAGAATTAAATTTTTCTGTTTGTTTTACTGTGAAGAATCCGGTTTTAAAATTCTGAAAAGTCTTTTGATCCATTGTATCTTCCAGTTTAATCATGCCTTGAAGATATAAATGTGCTGACTTAGCATATAGAAAGCGACCACTTGTGTGAAAATACAGAAGCATATTTCGCACTGCATCAAGATGTTCTTTAAAAATTCCCAGTCTTTCAGCATGAATATAGTCTAGTGCTATTGATATCATTTCGAAATATTGTGCATAACTGTGCTGTCAGACCCTGAGCTTTCAAGTCATTCAGTTTATTCTGAAATTGATAAATTAATGAGTTCCAGTTACTTTTACACCCTTCTACATTTTTGTAGGAAAGATTGTGAGTAGTTATCTGTTCAATTAACTCCTCTAAAAGACAACTTTCAATCTTCATGTCTTCAAAAATCATCATTGATAATGCAAGTCCTAATAGTGTATAACCTCTGATATTTCTTGAATAAGCACGACCATCTAACATTTTCTAACAGAATTTGAAGCATATATTTCAATCAAAAACACTGGATATAAATAATAACATTAAAAAAAATTACATTAAAATTTGAATCATAATAGATTTATGATAAACTGTTGAAAGTTAAAAATATAATCAAAATGCATTTAAACCATTTCAGTTAAATATCTTATTATTAATATTATTACACGAATTTTATGATTTTTAAATAATATCCAGAAATACAATTTATTAAATAGTAAATAATTACAGTTTAAGCATAATTATAACATTGTTAATAAATACTTAACTTTGTAAATTGTGATGTTTACTGAATTATGCAGTTAACATAACTTACAGTCATGGGCACCGGCAGGATTATTTTAAGGGAGGTGCGTCTGTATCTTTTTATATATATAATATGCTACTTATTAATTAAGGAAACAGAATTTATTGACAAGGTATTGAACAAATTTGGTCAACAAGCCTTAAGTTATTGTTCAAAAAGTGAATTTAATAATAATTTTTTTTTCTTAATCTTTTTCCGTATATTTCTTTCATAGTAGTGTGTGTGGGGGGGGGGGGTCCCTTGCACCCCCTTCCCACTTCCCAGTATCCATGCTTACAGTAGCGCTATCATTCGTCCATGCGACTTAATGCTCCCCACTCTCCATGCTCTATCTCAAGACGGACTAGATAGACAAAATGTTGTCTGTAATGATATTTGTAGAGAATTTAGTGCTCTACAACTTTTCTAATAACACAAAATAAAATATAGACTAAGGAAAACGAGATATTTATTTTTAAATTTTTTTTTTAAAAAAATGCAAATTTACAGTTTTTTATCTTTCATTCCAAGGTTTACCCCTTTTTCGCATTATTTGACTGTACTACTATCACAAATTCATTAAAGTAGAGCTGCATACTTGCTCCTAAACTTTTTGCCCTGTATTTGAAAGCTATTCTCTATGAAACATCATCTACTTTCACTATATGTGTGGAAAGCAGGTATCAGTTTGATGAAGGACTATTTAATGCAGCCAGACTAGCTCATCAAGAGGTTTTTTTTATGGCTTTATGCCATCAGCATCGAGGTCTTTAGAGGCAGGATGGGATTGGGACAAGGAAAGGGAAGGAATTTGGCCATTCGCCTGGAGTGATTTGTGGGAAACCATGGAAAACTCATCAAGATTGACTACCCTAACACAGATAACAGAAATGCAGTAAAACGCCTCTCAAGCACATACTCCATAGCAGATTCAACAATCTGTTAACCACTTCAAGAATGCATGTTATTGATTTGTCCTGACCGTCAATACTCAAAAAAGTAAAATGTTAGTGCAATCTGCCCCTAGAGCTGCCCCACCAGACTTTGATTTTACCATCTCTGGCACATCCCTCGTGCAAATAGAAAACTTCTCTTACCTTGGGAGTATTTTTTCAACACAGTGTACCTCAAAAAAGGATATGGAAAACTGATTTTGCGCTGCACATGTAGCGTATGGACGTCTCTCCTGATGGGTGTTTCTAAAAAAACATCTTAAACTAAGCAACAAGCTGTCAGTATACTGAGCTGTTGTTGTCTCCACATTAATGTATTGGGAAAATTGCTATTCTTTATTCTAATGAATAATTGTGTTGATTGTTTACTATCTGAAATTAGATTGTTTGCAGATGACATAATGCTGTACAAAAGAATCAAAACGATAGAGGATTGTAAATAGTTGCAGGGTGATCTGGACAGGATATGTAGTTGGGTTGGTAAACATGGGATGAAGATAAGTTCAAAGAAGAGTCAGCTTATTAGATAAACAAATATAAAACAAAAGGTTAATTATGAATATAAGTGGGGAAAGAATTACTTGCTGAAGACTTGAAATGTAAATATCTTGTCATTGGACAGGTGGTAGGTAAAGGTTTCAAAATTGTTGGAGAGAGTGATGAGGGGATGCACGAGAGAAGTGAGGGAGTTGGGTTACAAAACTTTGGTCAGTGCTTTGCTAGTGTAGTATGGGACCCTCATTTTATGTATCAAATACAGGAGTTGGAGAGGGTGCAAAAAGAGCTGCTCAATTTGTTTCTGGCAACTATCACAGAATGCAATCAGTGACGGATATGATAAAGGAGCTGAAATGGGATTCATTGCAAGACAGGAGGAGGATGAGGAGGGTCATGGGAGTGTACAGGACGTATACTGGCGATGAGGCATGGAAAGATATTGGATTAGGTATGAAAAGTAGTGCATGGAAGGGAAAAGATGACCATGACCACAAGCTGGCACTCGATTTCAGGTACAAAGTTGTGGAAGATTCTCTTTTTTAGGTAAGGGTGTCAGGGATTGGAATGAATTACCATGAGAAATGATGAATAATTTACCGAAAACGTTGAAAGAATTTAAAGATAAAATTTGTAGAGGGCAAATGTAGGTGGCTGCAGGATAAGGGGAAGATGGGGGTGTAGGGAAATTGCCACCGGAGCCTGTGTTCCATTGCAATTAAATTAAAAAATTACTGTACAGATGTTAGATATTATTGCTTTACCACCATGACATTAAAAAAAAAAGAGCAGAAACTTCATTCAATAATGAACATCAAATAGGATGATTATGTTAACAATAATATAGTCTTAGAAAGGGCACAAATGTACAACATTGTAGTTCTCATCATGAGTCACAAAATCAAAAGGATTGGACATGTTCAGAAATGAGTAACAGCAGACTCCCTCACCAATTTTTATACAGTGTGCTCAGCACTGGCAAAACACCTTATCATGCCCCTCTGAAGCTTTATTAAGACCACCTTAACAAGATCTTGAAGAGCATGAATACAGACCAGAGCACCTGGGAATGCCTTGCAGAAGACTGTGATCTCTGGCAAAAAACCATCTCCTCAGATGTCACACTTTTTGCGAAGGAACAGCGAAGTAGGGCAGTAGAAGTTCAAAATAGACAAAAAATGAGACAAACCCTACCATGTCCGCCACCCAAAGTTAGGTGCAATGTGTGCAGATGATTATTTTATGCCAGGGTCTACCTGATCAACTACCAATGATGTCCACATAAATAACCGAGTGCATGTGAGAAACATAAACTCAGAAATGAGTATTGGGCGACAATGACAATTCACTGTTTTGAGGTACATGTAAATTTTATTTATATTTCTTGGACAACTTGTACCTTATAAATACAGAAAATAACCTGGATAATAACCCCTGCCATAAGCAATCAGTAATGAGCAGTGACTTGGTGATTAAAGCTTCTGACTGGAAATAGAAAGGTCCCAGGTTTGAATCCCAGCATCAACTTGAATTTTAATAAAGCTCTTAACCTGACCTTCATCTCTGTCACTACTTGTTGTGAAATTTGCAGTTCACCAGAATGGTTCCATGGAACAGATTTCTTGCTAAATTGTAAGTTCCCTGTACCCAGAAGGTTTACTGGGTTAGGCCAGATAGCCACGACAATCTGTGTATGTGCAGTGAATTGAATACTCTGTCATTAGGCATCTAATCTTTGGTAATATCCCAGCCAACAATGCCATACACATTTACTTTTTTAGTTATGTAGTTTTGTTGAAATCTGTTCATTAGGTTTTGCAGAACACATGCAGACATAAATTCCTAAATTTACAGTTTGCACCCTGGATAATTCTAAAATAAATTACTAAGCTAAACAAAAAAGTATTCTGTCTGTTAATCTATGATATAAACTATCTGTATGTACAGTTTCATTAAAATTGGGACTCAGAAAGAAATCTTATCACTTACCAAACTTAAAAGCAGATGGGGTGTGATTTTTTTATTTTTCATGAGGGATGGGATTACTTGTTTTGCACATTTCATATTAACATTTCCTAATTGTGTTTTTTACTTCTCTAACATAGTATACAAATACGAATTTACGTATGTGTAAATGCTTAACCTAAGGAATACTGCAAACCTGTGGAAAATGTGTTGTGAAACTGTGCTTCCATCTGTCCAATGCCGCACCTGCAGTTTTCTGGGGAAAAGAACCAAATCCTCTTCCAATTTGGTCCATGGAGTCTGCACCCGCAGGTATAATTAAAGGCTTATTGTAATCTTGTGAAATACCCTTCCTGCAAAAATAATTTTAAACATCACAAATTTCTAATAATTAAGTCAGAAATTGATTTTTTTTTTAGTGCACTCTTGACCAATGAGATTGAAGAGCTGGAAATTTTAATTAACAATCTAGACTCTGAAAGTAATTTAGTTGGCTTGTGCATGAAAATTTCCAAAAGTTGTGTAACAAATGGGTCACAGCATCAAATGTACAAATAAATGATATCTTCAGAAAATGTTAATGAGTGATTCTATCTTGGCTGACTTGTAAATGTGAGAGGATATGTAAGAACAGAAATTTTCCAACACACTTATCTGGGTGGCAAGCTTATGTGAAGCATTTCATAGTTCTCTGACTTGCTGCTGTGAGACCTAGACACTCAATGCCAAAAAGGAAACTTAGAAAAGCCAAAATATATATGGAAAGTTCAATGTTGTGTTTCACTAGAAATTCAAGAGAAAAACAGTCAAAAATAGATCAGATCTAAAATCAAAGACATCTTAAAGAAAACATCCATCTTCAAATAGCAGTTGGCTAGTCATGTTGCTTAAAAATTTTGTGGAACCTGGGCAAAAACAATGTTGCACGTAGAGAGATCATCAGGGACCAAAAGGACAATCATTAGACTGATGGAACAAAAGCACAGAAATGCAAGAGACCATTCAACATGGAGAAGATTGTTGAAGATGTATCTGCACTCAATCTTTTATAATATACATTATTCCACAATGGAATTTGATTGTGACATTGATTTTTAAATTAACACATCACTCTAACCCAAACCTTCATGTGCTCCAGCAGTCAACCAAAATTTAAGTTAGTGAGTACATTATAACTCACAAATATACCCACTAAATAATCCCATGATTTCTTACCCTGTAGCACTTACCACTAGAATACAAGCTACTTGCACTATACAACTACAATCTATTATGACCTCACCACTTTGAAAGCTGGCTGGAAAAATCTTGTAGTTTATTAGAGTTTGTGCCACAACCAAAATGATATACCAACTTACCTGCCACCAATGATCAAGCTCCTATAATGGCCTCACCATCAACCAGCAGTCTATCGAGATGAATGAAAATACTAAAATTGATTACACCAAATATGGCTACTACTCATTTTAGAACCCATAACTAAAATAAATTTATACAGCTTCAGAACTAAAAACATCAGTCACCATATTTCCATTTGAATTATAACTTTTATCCTCACCATTCTCTTCCCTTATAAATGGATCACTTGAACTTCATTTGTTATTATTAGCATTTCCTTTCTTAGCTATTATTTCAATACTTTAAACATTTATTTATTAATTTTGTTCTGTTTGGCCCCAACCTCTTCTTTCTTTCTTTACATATCCTTTTTTACATACTATCATTTTCTCACTTTTTCTTTTAATTGCTATCTTTTTACCTCCTCCTCCATTTACCAAATTTCTAAGATGGAATAAACTGTAGGTACTTGCATTACAGTTAGGTCACCAGAAATTCTATATTTGTGTCACATTATTTTTTATAGCCACAGGCCTACTCCAATCAATTTTGTGTGTTAGTCATAGTTTCTATCACATTTTAAATAGAAGACAAACTTCTATTATCAAAATCTTAAGCATATTGTCATTATTTTTAGTTATGATGAATTTTAATACTTTTCACAAATATTCTTACACCAAACAGCTTCAGGATATAAACACTTCTTGGTCATATTTCTTTAGATGATGTACAGAAATTTCTGCATATCACCTCTGTCAATGTGAGCACGAAGGCTTTCATGGTGTATCGATGTTATTAAGTCTTCACGGGTTCTCCGTCATATAGTGTTGTAGAAAGACAACAACGAGCTTTCAGCAGCTAGCTCTGCCGCCATCTTCAGGTCTGAAGTTATGCAGGGAGCACCAGAGTTGCAAAGGCGATGTCGGGCCTCCACACACCTTTATAAGGCAAGGCCTAACATCGCCAGTGCAGTGAAGATGGTGGCAGAGGTAGCCGCCGAAAGCTCGTTGTTGTCTTTCTTCAACACTATATGGCAGAGAACCCGTGAAGACTTTATATATACACATCTGTCAACTTTAGTTATTACATTCCAACTCCAATCATACAATTTTTAAAATTTATTTATCTGAATTTTAGGCAAGCTCCACTCTCATTCAAACCTTCCACTATCACAACAGCTAGCTTAAGCTGGATTTCACCAGGTGCTCACTATGTTCTCTTGGTGACAAAGAGTTTACACCATTACATTTCAAAGTTCTGTTTTTGTCCATGTTCCATGCAAAATAGTTATTTTCCAAATGTACATTTGTAAGTTATGTTTCTTGTATAGAATTTTTGAAGGAGTACCACTAATGCAAATGGTTTTCAAAATTGACACATTTTTAAATACAGTATATTCTTCTACAGTTAAATTTACAGTTCTTAACTTCAACCACTGATTATCCTACAGATAATTTTATGTAGCAATCACTTATAATATGAAAAGTTAAATACTTTTTTTTAATGTAATCTGTGCTCAACACCAAGAAAGTTCACTCTCATATAACCATAAATAAATACTCATTTGTGCCAGCTAAATATTTATAAATCCTCTCACAACACAATCACAAACTTTTCTTTTCCTTTAAATTTTTTTAACAAATGAAGAAAGGTGAGGAAGGAATTCATAAGTACCATATTTTTCTCTCTCCCCATAATTTTTTGCTACCTGAGAACATTAGCAATATAACTAAGGACTTCTGCACTTACAAGACCACTTATAATAAAAAAAATTGTAAGGATATTATGTATATAGCATAATCACTCTGCACAAAGTATTAATTTTACTCACACTGGTGAAGAACCAAATCCATGATGGTTTAGCAAATCTTTAGTCTTTTTCAAAAGCCCAGCATCACGTACACTGTAGAACTGCAAACTGGCAGCTAGGGTATGAGCAACATATCGCAGTGAACGACAAACCACTTTCTTCTTTTCCGGATCAAATCCCTATATGTTATTTAAACAAAGATGTGAAAGTTTAACACATTTACACTTACACATGGCAACAACATTATAATATAGATGATCTAGTGATTTGTTTAGTAAGTATGGCAGTAATGTATTTACTACCCATAACTTTAACAAAGATACTTTTATGGCATTTGTTGATTTAGAAAAAGCTTTTGAGAATGTTACGTAGGACAAGATGTTCAAAATTTTAAAGAAGTCAGGTCTAAAGTATCGAGATAGAAGAATACTCTATAAACTATATAAGAATCAAGTGGCTGTAATAAAAGTAGAGAATCATGAGAGACATGCATCAGGTAAAAAGGGTGTGAGACAAGGTTGTAGTCTATCCCCGTTAATATTCAACTTATATGTAGAAGAAGCAATGAAGAAAGTCAAAGAAAAATTTCCATGTGGTATAAGTTTTCAGGGAGATAAAATCAGTATGCTACGATTTGCTGACAACATTGTCTTATTAGCAGAGAGGGCTGAGGATAAAGAGAAGTTATTGAATGGCATGAACAAAATACTGAAGGAAGATTTTGGACTGAATATAAATCAAAGTAAAACAAAAGCGATGAAATGTAGCAGAAATGACACCAATACTAGCAGATTAAATATAAAAATAGGATCTGATGCAATAGGAGAAGTGAGTGAGTTCTGTTACTTGGGAAGCAAAATTACAACCGACGGCCGAAGCAGGAATGATATTAAAAGCAGAATAGCACTAGCAAAAAGAGCCTTCATGAAAAAGAGAAACCTTTTAGTTTCAAATATTGATCTAGGAATTAGAAAGAACTTCTTAAAACTCTATGTGTGGAGCACAGCACTTTACGGTAGCGAAACATGGACTTTAGGAATACCGGAAAGAAAGAAACTTGAAGCATTTGAAATGTGGTGCTACAGAAGAACGCTGAAAATTAGGTGGACAGACAAAGTAAGAAATGAACGAGTTTTGGAAATGATGTGTGAGAAAAGAAGTTTATGGAAGAAGCTTACAGGAAGAAGAGACAGGCTGGTAGGTCATATTTTGAGACATGCTGGATTGGTTAATTTGTTAGTGGAGGGAACAGTTGAAGGTAAGAACTGTAGAGGTAGACAGAGATTAGAATATATGAAGCAGATAATTGAGGATGTGGGTTGTAAGGTGTATGTAGAAATGAAGAGGTTAGCACAGGATTGGAAGGGATGGAGGATTGCATCAAACCAGCTGACGACAGCCAAAAAAAAAAAAAAAAAAAAAAAAAACTTTAAATAATATAATGAGAAACAATCCTACAAAGTTTATGATATGATGACTTACATAAAAGAAACAGGAAAGTAGAAAACCATTTGATGGCTTTTATGCAAAAATTAAATTTGAAAAGTTTATTCTAGTGCTTTGGGATATATAATATTTTTGGTCTTTCTGTGGTCTGCAAAAGCAGAATACCCAATGCTGATCAGGGGCTGGATATGACAGTTTTGATATGTTATCCCTTTTGATCATCAAATTTTGGTAGATTTCCCTACCATTTTGGAGATGTATGCAAATGTTGAAAAGTTGCAATTGTAATTTTTTTTTAATAGGTGTAAAGGGCGAACAGATACAGTTTTGTAAAGTAAATGTAAACATAATTTTTCACTTATTTAAAGCATTTGTGTGTAAAGTTCCTTAGAGAGCAGATAAAAACTGTAGATTTGTGTGTTTCCACAAAAACTTTAAAGCAGTTTTTAAATTTCAAGATCAAATTTATTGGTCAGCAATTGTCTGGTCAGAATCAGTCCAATGCTATTTGATGGGGTATGGGGTCTAGGAATATGACCATTCACTTTGGGCAATTTTACCACCATTTTTGAGGCATTTGTAAAAATTTATTGGTTTCAAGAGTAAATTTTGCTTAAGAAGGATGATGGTGGGCAGTGGGTGCATTTTTTGTAAACCAAATGTAGACAGTATGTTTTCTTTTTGTTTTTAAAGTATATGTGTGCAAAGTTCAATTGAAATCAGATGAAAACTGTGGGTTTCTATAAAGAGCACTGGAAAAAATTAAGGTGGGTCGTAGAGGAGGAGAGGGTTCGGTTTTTGCAACAACAAAAAAAAAAATATATATATATATATAGGCAGTATTTTTCTGTTGGTTTTACAGTATGCGTAGGCAAAATTCAATTGATATCAGATAAAAACTGTGGGTACATATAAGAACATTGGCAAAAATTAAGAGAGGGGGATGGTGTGTGTAAAGGGGGGAGTAGTTGGCTTTTGCAGTGACGTCATGGTGATCAATGGGTGATTGACCAGGGAATAACTCTTGTTGAATTTCTATTCACTGCAGATTGCACGTGAACATGATGAACAAATCTGGTGTATTTAATTTAGAATGGAATGTGTACTGGCTAATACCAAGCTTAGTAATAACTTCACTTTCCTGTCCATTGCCAATTATAGTAAAAAGCTTTGCATCAATCATGATAGGCAGCATCAACTTGTATGGTGATGTTGATATTCAGGTACCCTTATGCAACTCAAGAGTCGTACACAGGAATAGAGAAAGAGCCTCCCAGGAGAATGTGTTAATCTACACAGTCAAGTATTCCCTTCACAAAGACATTGCCAGCTGATCTTTTTGACAGAAGGCCATCAATACTGGGGGACTATCTACAATTAAAGAAGAACTACTCAAAAATGTATGGCATTAATCTGAATGTAATGTTCAACACTTACAGGAAATGCATAGATAAATCATTTGGTGGAGACTAACAATGATTGGACTGCATCTTGTAGCTGAAAGGCCACACATGTAATATGGTAGTGTCATCTTTGTAAAATCAGAGCTTGCAGTGCTTTGCACTTCATATGCTGAGTATACTGACTATTGAGTTAAGTAGCTGCACGGTCATGTAATCCTACAAGCCACCAAATATGAAGTTCCACTTCAGTCCACCTGCAAATTTTAGTCAGACTTTTCACACTGTTACTGGTGACTTCAACAGCCATAGCAGCGTCTGGAGAGATGAGGATGATGATGAGAAATGGAAACTTATAAAATGGACAGAACATTACAAGACGACTATTCTTCATGACAGTAAACTCCCACCCTCTTTTAAACAATGAAAAATGGAAGTGGGGTTATATCTCTGATCTGTTATTTCTAAGTGATGCTCTGACCCCTCAGTATAACATGGAAATCTGGTTATAATCCCGATCTGTTATTCATGAGAGACATTCTGGCTGCTCAGTACACTAAAATAGTAACACAGTCAATACCTAACACCCAACACATACCAATAGTAATTCAGGTATTTACAACATTCAAACCATTGAAGATTCCATTTTGATAAAGGTTGTTACAACATTGATTGTTGCAATGTAAATAAAAGATTTTTTATGAGAATAAATATTTAATGTTTTGCCATTTATTTCCTTTTTATTTGTTCTTCTCACACTTCATCTTATACCAATAACGACTTTTGATCATGTGTAGAATATTTTTGAACAAAGTTTGATCCAAAAGACTTTCTAAACAATATCTAAAAATTAATTTTCCTCTCTGCAGCTATTATTCCAAAACCTCTCAATCCTCTGCTCAATTATATATTAAGTCCCTCTCAATCACCATCTCTAGTAACAATCATTTCACTTTTACCAGAGATACTATATTTTCCAGTATATTAATCAAAGCAAATAATCTCTATTACATCTGCTATTCTCTTTCTTTTTGTTAATTCCATGAACCTTTCTCTTACCAATATTATGGCCTTGATTTATAAAATTATATTTCCATATAAATGTGTAATTTTATTTTTAAGGACTTGCTACAATACAAGATTCTTTCTTTCTTTTAGAAGAAATCTAATTGGACGATGTTTACTGAAAATTTCGATTATATGATTTCAAACATAGAACCTTTGTCTGAGAACTATAATGATTTCTTGGAGGCTGTAAGAACAAGTTCTTATCTCTCAACTCTTACAGAGAAGATTCTCCTCTCCTGCAAAAACACCTGAGGCTCTTTGAAGTCAACCCTTCTGGCTAATAAACAGAAGAACCTGGGATAGCACTGTGCACATGCAAAGACTAAGTGAGATGCTGTAAAATGGAAAACATATTCAAACTTGGCTGGAAGGCATGGCAACTTCTGAAAAGACCTACCAATAACACATGTGAAACCAATAAATTTGCTATTGTATCGCCAAACTAAATAGCACACCAACCATTACAAAATGGCAAAGGGAGAAGAAATAAAAGAAAAGACAGGACAAAGATAGTAAGACAATCACAACTAGAAACAAAAGATCTCTCCACAGAGTTTGAAATTGATTAATTGAAAAAAGTTGTTAAAAGATGTAAAATCAGTATAGCAACAGGTCTTGAGGATGTAACTGTGGAGCAGATAAATCATTTCACACCTTTACAACTACTGCCTATGAGAGAAACAGGCACCTAAGGTATGGAGAAAGATGAAAGTTATTGCCTTACTGAATGCTGGTAAAGATTCTTCTGTTGCCAGAAATTGTTGGCCTATATAAGATATTAAAAGGATCTTTCTCAACCAACAGAGCCCCACTATCAAGCTGAAACTAATACACCAACAATAAGGATTTAATTATATCAGTGTATTGTCAGCAACTAGGAAGACTTCCTGACAAAAATTAGAACTCATAAAGAAATCCTAAATAACCTTTTTAAGGGAACAAATAAACAAAACTCTGTAAATAAAATATATAGAAGATTGAAAATATGACCAAATGGTACATAAAATTAAATAAAGTAATAATATAGTTACAGTTTGTAATTAAATATATGTTTAAAGGGTGAAAAATTGGATTTTATTGTTTAACCAAGATGGTGACATCATTAACACATATGAAAATAGAATTTAGAAATACGAATTTGTTAAAGATGAAACATGGATAGTTAAATAGAGCATTAAATTCCATTAATAATATACAAACTTCATTTTACACTATAATTAAATAATAGAATTGTAGCTAAGAGAAAGAATTTGGTAATACAAATGCAAGACTCCATAAAAATAATTTACTATAACAGCTATTAAATCTAGCTCAAGAACAAATTCTTGGAGTGGCATAGCTAGGGGGGGGGGGGCAGTGGGGGCGGTCCGCCCCGGGTGTCACCCGTTTGGGGGTGACACCCACATTTCAAAAATAGTAATCGAAATTAGTGTGACACAAAAAAAAACTTCTTTTATCCTTTGGCGTCAAAACACGTCTACTTTTACTGATATGAATATTTGTTTTTAGGTTGATCTAGCGCTTTTTCAAATGCGATCCAGGCGGCTGTGCTCATTCGTTATAGTAGAATATAATTGTTGGCAATACCGTGCGCTTAAACAAAGAGAGCACCGCTCTGTAACTCCAACAATCACAAGAAATCACTGTTGTATGGTTTGTTAGAAGCGGCAGTGGATATAATGTAAATTTTCTTGTATAAAAAGAGGAAGATTTAAAATTAAAGTTTATATATAATTGCTAAAATCATAGTAATTAGACAGTTAAATTGTAAATCCTCGAAAATATTTAGAGAAAATTTGGAAATGAAAACCAAGCGTATGTCGGAATTCGCGTAGTCTAGGTTTTTAAATTGTTTTGCTTATTTAGAATTCCATTAGCTTTCAAGCTAAGATTTACAAGTGCTTTGAAGTTTTTCTAGTAATTTTGGAATTTATTATCTGACAGATTTGTGATGTACAAACTGAGTACATTTCGCGTTATCCGCTTTTCACTCTGCATACCTGCCTATTATCGACAGTGCACCTATATTCGACATGAAATCGTATCATGTTCGAATTTATGCTAGTAAAAACTGTGCATTAAACTAGCAATACTGTCAGGTTTCAAATTAATCTGAACGGGTCCAAGTGTTCGTTGATGGTATCGTCCGTCGTTGGTATTTCAGTTTTTGTAAAGCTTGTGTTTAAAACAGTCGGAACCGTAACTGTTGTGTATAGAACTGTAATGTAAATTATATATATTTAAAACTGTAAAGGAAATGAAATGTAAATTGTTAAACTATGTAAATAGAACTGTAATGAAATGTAAATTGTCATAGAACGCAAAGAACTTGGCTGTGTGGCTGATAAGGCCGAAAGCCATTTAAATAAATAAATAAATTGCTTCTCTGACTATACAGTCTCTCCCAGGGTCTCACGACATGTGGCACCCGGATTCTAGGTTTGCACTGATGGAACCCCATTTGGGCCTGGAATTGCTTCTACTTGGATCAAGCCACTTCTGTTAATTTTCCTCTCAATATCCCTTGCGAAGTCATTTAAATACAACCTATGTTAACGTTTCAACAACAAATGATTGAGTAGTTTTCGATTTTTTTAAAATTTTTAGCGAAATATTATGGTCGCCCTATAGTCACACTGGTAAAAATTATAATCTCAACATGCATACAGGAATGGTAGAATTTTAGGAAACTTTGAAGATATATCCAGGGCCATACCCAGAAGAAATGATAGCAAATGGAAATGGATTAGGATAAGTTATTACCTTTAGATACATTTTTCAGTAAGAAATGCGTTCAACTTGAGCACCAATTCATTCATGGATCCTTGCCGGCATTGAATCAACAAGTGTTTCGAATGTCTTTTTGGGATATTTCTCTTTACGCCTGCATGTCATTTGCAGTCAGTTATTGTGCAGTTTGTGCTGGGTCACCATGTGATCATATGTGTCTACTCCTGGTATCCCAGACATGCTCTGTTGGGGACACATCTGGGGACTGTGCTGTTCAAATTGTGATAGAAACTCCTTGCAAGGCTTGTGTAACGATGGCCACAATATGAGGACGGGCATTATCTTGTTGCAAGATGCGATTTGAATGGTGAACATGAAGGGTATCACAATAAGATGCAGTACCCTGTCCACATAGTGGTGGGCTGTCATTGTGCCATCAACAACAGCCGACTCAGTCATGCTGTCGAAACTGATTGCTGCCAAAAAATGACACCGGTGACTGCATTTGTGTGATGTTCTGAAATCACAGCAGGCAAGCCGTTTTCCATTATGCCTCCGAACATGTCGTGAATTATCTCTTTGCCACAGACAGAATGTACGCCATTCAAATGTCCTTTTACATTTTGCATTACGACAGGTTAGACGATGCTGGCAATGAAATCAGATTAATGGGACACATTGCATAGGGTTCAGAGAGTATACTCCAGCTTCAAGCAATTGGTTTGCAATCATCCGGGGAGGGGGGTGACTCTCTCTGTAACCACTGTTTGGATCTGGCCTGCAGTCAACCATTTGCCAGCAGCAGCCACCCGCACAATTTGGCGGTCTTCATGTGCTGTTATCCATCAGTATAGACCTGGAGTATTAGAGTTTTCTTTCATCACTGTGTAACAAGTCTGTATACTGACAATGCACTACGGCCAATCCTTTGGGAGATTTCACGATATGATGCACCTTTTTAAAACACGTCAATTCTCCGACCTCTCTCACAGTTAGACATTTGAGTGTATAGAGTTGTCACTCTTCGCCTGGGCATACTTAGCCAACAAGAACTCGTGGACAACAAAGTGTCATGTTACACCACACTGTACGCCACTAGTACGTTAAAAGAATATAAAAAAATAGCAATTTACATAATAGATATCACCGTAATCCTCATATTATTACATGTAAAGCTTTCAATTTTAAATCATTTAATACTCTTCATGTGGGCATCCTTGGGGCCAAATTTCATTCATTTATCACAACATCGTATGGGTGTGGGATTTTAATTTGCGCCAGTGTGTGTATCAGTTGCTACGTGTAAAGGTCGAGTTCTATTTTGCCAATACTGGTCTGTACCGTCACCGCAACAACAGTCCTCCGAGTGGCAGCTCGCCCCCTCGCATCCACACTTTTCCATAGCTCGCCCGTGTTCCTACCCGGTCTTTAGTCTCATTTAACGTTTTCAAGTGATTGTTACAGGGAATCAGTGTTGGGGATGACAGGTAGGTTTGATACCTTCACTTTATTTTGCACAGTTTTGGTACGAAAGTACATTAAAATACTTTTTTATCTGACTCATGTAATCACCTATCTGGTTGATCTTTTATGTACAAAAATAGTATCCCAGAGCAGCAGTACCAGATTAACCATGTAGCAGGAGGTAGCAAATGCCATGGGCCTCGCGTCTTCTAGGGGGCCTTGTGCCTCCTAGGGGGGCCCCGCACCTAGGTAACATGGGTGACCTTTATTAATTTAGCTCCACAATTTTCCCCAGGATGGCAAAAATCAAGGGCCTCTTCTTCACATTTGCTACGGGCCCCGCGCTGTCTTAATCCGGCCCTGCAGTGCAGTATTAACAAATCATTACCACACTGTACCGGAATGAAAGATTCTCGCATATTTCAATGCAATTGCAATGAAATGTCAATCACTTCGCACTTGACGTGTTTGTTTTGCTTGAGGTTCTTTTCGATTCATTCAGTATTTTTTTTTTTTTTTTTTTTTTTTTTTTTTAGCAAAGAATGAGGTTATAACTTATTTTAATTTAAATTTCGGTCGTAAAGATTTTGTATAATAAATATAATAATTTCATGTTATCTCAAAGTTCTAGTCAGAGTTTCTTATTAGGAAACTCGCAGTGCACCTATATCATAGTCACCTAACTTCGAAAGGAGACCTACAGATTAACGTGAAATTCGAACACGGAGCGTCCTAGAATCCTCGTATTAACAGATAAAAGCATTGCCAGAGGTAAATGTAAATTTTTAGGTCCGCAAAAATTACAGTCGAGTCCGGGATTTGAACCAGGACCTTCAGTATCCAAACCGCACGCAGTCATTTGAGTCACCAGTCCGAATGTAGCTGTAATGAAAAATAAGTTTGCAAACATGATACAATGAATATACTTTTTTTCTATACCATCTATTTTTGCTACCAAAAAACACAAATCAACTTTTATGTGTTTGAATACTGGTACATATTTTTCAGTACTTCTAGATTAGTCTGGTGTATGGTTACGGCGTGCAATTCGGGTGTGGAAGGTCCCCGTTACAAATGCAGATCTCGGCTGCAATTTTTGTGGGTCTTAAAATTGATCTTCATCTCTGGTAATGTTTTGATTTAATAATGTGAAGATGCTAGAACAATTCCTACATGTTAAGAACATCTTACGAACATGGATGAAAAAAAGACACTTGTTTTAAGACCAACAATAACATGAAAACAACATTTGGTCGTAAGGGAAGGGAAATTTCTGAACTCTCTCTATGCGTTCTCCACATCCAGCAAACCGACACTGGTCCACACCGTCAAAACATAAACCAATCCAATGATGGCCGCGTGTCGGACGAGACATCGTGTCCTTTGGACAAACTTCGACCGAGTGAGCGCCAATAGTAAGAAACGTGTCGGTGCGGTGACGGTGCGGAACAGTATCAGGCAAGTGAGGCCCGATCTTCAGAGGAGTTAAAATTAATCTAAAACCACTTTCGATCACCAGTGATCAACACCTGGCTAAAATCTTGGCATATTGATTATTGAATATGAAGTAAATCAAATTTTTAATTTCGAAAATGTGATTTACTGGTTTGCAGTTGTTAAAGCTAGAAAGAGGGGATTGTGAAAGCAATTGTTTTTATTTTATTTGTATATCTTTTAAATGTTGTTATTAACTATCATTTTTAAATAACAATAAATTTTTATTTAATTATGTTTTATTAATATCATATTTTACAACTAAAAGATGATATAATATACTCAATTTTGGATTTAAGTTTTCAAGGGGTGACACCATCGATATCTGCCCCGGGTGTCACCTACGCTAGCTACGCCACTGAATTCTTGACCAGATTAAATAGGAAAGAAAGTCTAAACTGTTCAGACATATAAACTTTATGGGGGGAACTAAAAATGATTAAAGTTACAGAGAAATTACTACAATAATCATACCTCACACTTCAGAGTTTAATATCTGTTAAATAATCATAGCCAAAAACATTCAAAATAATCAGTCCTACATAGTTTCAGAAAAAAGAGGAAGGGACACTTCCTGGTCTTCATGATATAAATACCCTCATTACACCACCATCCGGCAGGAAACCTGAGAAGATATTACACCACCATCTGGCGGGATACCCGAGAAGATTTGGTTGACTATCCCCAGAGTCAGTTTTTACCATTGCATTGTCCATCTAAGAAATATATATGCCAATAGCAAATCAAAAGTCAGATGAGGCACTAGTGTGTAAAGATGGAAAGTGGTTTATCCCCATCATACTCTGAATAAGGTTTTTAGGGAAAAAAATTGGAAAGGATGACCGGAAAATTGGAAAATTCCAGAAAAACCAAAAGTACTTTTTCTATGGACCACTTTTTTTCCCCCATAATATTACTTATAAGGTTTTGAGGGACAGAAAAATTGGAAATGTTGCCCGGAAAATTGGAGAATTCGGAAGAAACTGAAAGTGCTATTTTATATGGACCCATTTTTTTAATGCACATAATAGTCTGAATTAGGCTTTAAAGAAAAATTGGAAAAGTTGCCCAGAAAATTGGAAAATTTGGTAAAAATGGTAAGTGATTTTCTTCTGTGGACTAAATTGGTTATTTTTTTAAATGTTCAAAATAATGTGGATAAGGTTTTAGAGAAAGAAAATAAGGAAAATTTGCCCAGAAAATTGGAAAATTCTGGAAAAACATAAATTTTTCTTTAAGCACCAATTTGGTTATTTTCTTTTTCTTTTGTTTTTTAAAATGCTCATTTAAGTCTGAATAAGGTGTTAAGAGAAAGAAAAATTGGAAATGTGTCCCAGAAAATTGGAAAATTCAGGAGAAACTGGGTGCTATTTTATACGGACCGATTTTTTTTTTTTTTTCATGAAGGCAGGTTTTTAGAGAAAAATTGGAAAAATTTGGAAATGATTCAAAGTGCTTTTCTTCTGTGGACTGATTTGGTAATTTTTTTAAGTGTTAATAATAGTCTGGATGTGGTTTTAGAGAAAGAAAAATTGGAAATGTTGCCTCAAAAAGTGGATAATTTGTAAAAATCTGAAAGTACTTTTTCTATGGATCAATTTGGCTAAATATTTTAAAAATCTTCATAATAGTCTGTGTAAGTTTTTTTTAGAGAAAGAAACATTGGAAAATTTGGGAAAAACTGAAAATGTTTTTCTACTGGATATTTCTATGAACTCAAGATTCGAACAATGGATAAGTGTAATTCCTTTTTTATTTTGTTCCTTACACTCCCAGCAAGGAAATAAATCAATTAAATGTTTTCTATTGAAAAAAATTCTGGAAGATCTGGAGAAAAAATTAGAAAACACATTCCTGCCTAAATTAAAATAAAATTACCTTTGTTTTTATTTTTGTACTAGCTGGTACCCACGACTTCATTCGTGTTTTACAGAATTTGGATTGACAGCTACCGACATCTAAACACCATAGTGCATGATGGGAGACTCAATGCTATTATCACACACAAACACCAGTCATCTGCACTATGTAGTTCAGGCACTAAAGTAAAATATACAGACACACATGTCTTTGGTCAAAATACGAAAATATCCTTGATCGGCCACTTTCAACCACCATATCTCCCACACTACCACAGTTACCGAAAATCGGCCAATGTTGTTATCAACGGGTGACTTTGTGCTACTACCACACACAAACACCAGTGATCTGCGCAAGAGAGTTTTGGCTGAAAAGTGATACACCATGACACATACATTTTAGGTAGAAATATGAAAGTGCCGCAGGTCGACCACTTTCAACCCCCCCCCTCCCCCCCCCACTGCTACCGACATCTAACCACCATAGTACACGATAGGAGACACGATACCACTACCACACACAAACACCAATAGTCTATGCTATGTAGTTGTGGCAGCAGAGTGACATATACAGACACACATGTCTTTGGTCGAAATATGAAAATGCCCTACATCGACCACTTTTAACCATCATATCTCCCACATCCCAACAGCTATCGACATTAAGCCAACGTTGTGCATGACAGGGAACTCCATGCTACTTCCACACACAAAGACCCGTGATCAGTGGTGGCTGAAAAGCGAAATTAAGGAAAACACACGTCTATTTTTATATAAAATATTGTTTCACTATCAGTCCAACAAACGTAGTTGTTTTATTTCCATTCCATTGATATTAATTGAGGACAAGTGCTTGGTTATATCAAGTAAGGTATTATC
Organism: Vandiemenella viatica; assembly: GCA_031002005.1. Classification (NCBI taxonomy): domain Eukaryota; kingdom Metazoa; phylum Arthropoda; class Insecta; order Orthoptera; family Morabidae; genus Vandiemenella; species Vandiemenella viatica. The sequence goes on from CM061919.1 coordinate 11,233,044, forward strand.
TCAATTAAGCATGACAGTGCCCAATATTCCCATGCACAACACATTTCATCAAGAGTTGAAATGAAAAAATAATATGTTTGATGAATTGAAAAAATCAGTTCAAATAAATGTTCCTCCTTTGAATTGGTAGCAAAAATATGCAAACAACAGTCATGAAAGCTGTGTATTATGGAACTAGAGGGATTTTCTTCTTTGACACTCCTAGTGGACCTGGGTAAAATGTTTTTGATCACATTTATTTTAGCAATGATTCACTAGCAGAATGAATTGCACTTGCACTTGCTTCAACAGGAATTGAAGCAACATTGCTGGAAGGTGGTCTAACAGCTCATTCAGAATTCAAGTTGCCATTGAACATGCAAATCAATGAAACTCCAACATGATCAAAGTTCTGCAGCATTACAAATTGATCGTTTGGAATGAATGTAAAATGGCACATAAGACGTCTTGGGAGGCATTAGACCAAACAATGCAAGATATATGAAACAATCAAATTCAGGTTAGTGGTGCAATTATCGAAACATTCTCACGTAGTAATTGTAGTTTTCAAATTAATATAAATATCCACACTTCTTTATTTGAAGTTCATTTTATTTTAAACCATGCCTTTTTCATTTACAGATACATAATTCTTTTTCATATCATTCCAGATAACAAAACCAAACGATTGAAGACTTATTCTTCAATTACAATAATGTTAGTCAAGTATAGCGCCTATCATATATAGTAAAAATGTTAAAAAATATAGTATAAACATAAGACCACTTTATCAAATACATTTAAAGTCTGTTTAGAAGATGGTTGAAGTATTTTGGAAAATCATGACTGGAAACTGTGGCACATGTCGTAGATACGTTGCGAAGGGGATGGGTTGTAGATGGTGTAAAAAGTGGTTTCACTGGGCATGTGGGGAAGAGGAAATGGGGGAAATAAATGAGGCTCTCCCATGGTTTTGTTCACTTTGTCTTAGGGATGATAGGATGTGGGAGATTGGCGAAACAATTAGGGAGTTGCGTGAAAGGATCAGGGTTCTTGAGGCTTGTCATGTGAAGGCTCAGCCTCTGATGGTGTGGCCTGTTGTGGCATCGCCTGTGGAGGTTCAGCCTGGGGGGGCTCAGCCTGTGGAGGCTCAACCTGTGGAGGTCCAGCCTATTGAGGCTCAGACTGCACAGGCACAGCCTATGGGGGCTGAGATTGTCAAGGCTCAAGCTGTAGAGGCAGAAAGTAGAGATAGTGGTTGGAGGAAGTTGAGAAGGATGGGTGGGAGCTGGTAACAGGTCATAGGAGAAACATGGTTAACAGGATGAACAAGCCAGACACTTCAGTAATTGTGGGAAAAAATAGGTTTGACCTGTTGCCAGAGTCAGGTGGAGAAGAGCATCAAGTAGATGTAGGAGTAGGTAAGATGCAGCATTCCTTTAGGAATAAGGGCGTGCAGGGCAAGAATAGGAAAAAAAAGGGTTCTACTGCTAGGTAGTATCCATGGGAGAGGTGTAGGCCTTCTTCTGCAGGATCAGTTAGGTACAGGATACCAGGTCACAAGTTTTTTCAAACCTAGTGCGACATTAGGTAAGGTAATAGAGGATATAGGTTCACTTTGTAGGAGTTTCACTAAGGACAATAGAGTAGTGATAGTGGGAGGTGTGGGAAATAGTATTGATAGAAATGCGAGTTATAGTAAAGATAGTGGCCTGAGGAAGGTGGTGAAAGAGGCAGCATACCAGGGTGGAGCTCATGCAGGTCCTAAGTCACCATAACTGGCACAATTGAACTATGCTGTGAGGCGCGTTAATGTGGAAACGGAAGTGCTACTTGAGAAAGGCATCAGTTGTGTGTTGGGGGTTGTGCCTGTGAACACCATTGGTAGCTGGGGTTTCACTAGGCATGGTCTATACTTAAATAGAAGGGGGAAGGGAGTACTTTCTGAGTTGGTAGCTAAAGCAGTGAGGGAGTCTATTTCCAGTGATGATGGCGTCAGGGCTGTGCCATTTTTAGGTTAGGGGCTACTGGTGAGGGGACAAAAAAAGTTTATCAAAGTGATACTGATTGCAGATTCACGATGGTAAAAGTCACAGATGTTAAAGAAATAGATGAAGTGGCTGAAACAATAACTGACTGGGATCAAACTGGGAAACAGGAGATAAATTCTGAAAATTTAAAGCCAGTAGTAAGGGTATTAATGGTAAACTGTAGAAGTATAATGAACAAAATAATCGAATTTGCAAACTTAATAGAGGTACACGAACAACAAGTAATAATTGGGGTAGAAAGTTGGTTAAAATAAGAAGAACTAGACAGTGAGGTTTTTCCTGATGGTTACAGAGTGTACCGCAGAGCTAGAGGTGCAATTGGTGGAGGAGTTTTCATACTATTTAGCAAAAACTAACACAGTTCACTGGTGTTCATATATCAAGACCATGAGTTACTTGGGGTAGATTTCGGGGTAATAAAAACGAGAAAAAAAAAAACAGAGTGTTGGCTGTTTACCGCAGTGGAAGAGTGACAGAAGAAGATGAGGCTCTTGGGGAGAAATTAGTGTTGTAAAAAAACAGTTTTTTTCTGACATGAAAAAAAAAACATGAAAAAAACCGTGAAAAAAAACATGTTTTTTTTCTGTGACATGTTTTTTTCATAACTACTAAATTTCAAATTTTTAAGACATTTATCATTTAATATGACTGTTTTAGAGTTTATATTAAGTACTTATCTTACTTTTAAATCTACTATAACTTTCTGGTTCAGTAGAAAAAAAATTACAAAAATATTGGTAACATCGACTGAAGTTTTCTTGTACGAAAGGGGACTTCCCGAAAAGGCTAGGTTGCGTGAGAAGGAATCCCCGTTTGGCCGTTCCCCTTGTTTGGATTGATACTCACTATTTGAACTAGTGCTGCCGGGCCCTACAAATTTATCTGTAGACCTACGAATCTTTTCAAAAAATTAGGAAATTTAACTACGGTTTTTTGCCTCTTTTATTACTTGTTGTGCTTTCCTTATATTCGTATACTTGTTAAACTCGCAGCGTATAGTGAAATACTGAGTCATTGTTAGTAATTATGAATAATTTCCTTGCAACCGTTGGCGTAAACCAACGATTGAAAACAAATAAAGCTCCTGTTTTGTATGATAATATATCTAAATTCAAACTTAAAAGACCGTAATACAGAACTATCGGTGCAGTCTTCATTCACAGTGTGTACTTTGCTCACAATTTAAAATTGCAATCTCAAACGCTTTTGAATGCAATACAACCAGTAAAAAATAATGTAACTATTTCTGAAGTTATGGATCTAGAGGGGACAGAAGAAGAAACAGAAAATTCCAACTCCGACCGAACTAGTGTTGGTAGTACTGATACTAGTGAATGTGGTTCCCACATAGAAGATGAATAAAATATTATGTTACCTATATAGATACATTTATGAATCATTATGTAAGATATTATATGATTTAGTAAGGTTTAAAACACACATGTAAAATGTAAGTTCCATAAATAAAACTATAATTTATCAAATATATAGTTTTCTGAAAAAAAAAACCAAATTTAGAAAAAAAAGCGAGGGTGCTAAGTTTTTTTTCATGTTTTTTTTTTCACAAATCTGAAAAAAAAACATTTTTTTTTTTTTTCAGTTTGCAACACTAGGAGAAATTAAATTCATACTCAGATTTCAGAGGTGAGAATAGAATGATCATCATTGATGGGGATATAAATTTAACAGGTGTAAACTGGGAAGGAAGTAAGATAAATAAGACTAGGGAACAAATATTTGCAAATATCTTAGTAAGGGAAGGACGATTTACACAAGTGGTTGATCAAAAAACTAAGGGACAAAATATTTTGCATATATTTCTAATTAAGCCTTGTGGGGTGTCAAGTAACTGAAGGAACAAGTGATCATGACACAGTTCTGATTGATATTAGAGGATTCAGTAAACCAGCAGCCAAAATTGATGGGGGAAATAGACACAATTATAAAAAGGCACAGGTTTCAAATTTGAAGAGATATTTCAGAGAATGTTTCAGCAAATGGAAAGAAGGCACAAATACAGTAGAGTCAAGGTGGGAAGAGTTCAAGGAGATAATAACAATGGGGGAATAAAAATTTATTCCAAGGCAGAAAATAAAGAGACATAGAGAACCTATGTACTATAACAGGGAAGTGAGGAGGTTAAAGAGGTTGGTAAGAAGAGAAGATAACAGAGTTAAGAGACAGCAGGGTAGTAGGGAATATTTATAACAACTAAACAAGGGCTTAATAACAGCAAAGAAAGTGGCTAAAGATGGGTTTATGAAGAGTATTGTCAGTGCAGGAGAACCATTGACTGATGCATCTAGAAATTTTTATGGCTATATCAGGAAACTCAGGGGAAGGGACGGTGTAGAGACACTTATAGATAAGGATGGAGAAGAAGTTATTGAGGATTTGAAAAAGGCAGAGAGTTTAAGTAACTGGTTTAATGAATGCATTAGGGACAATGAATCAGAAATGGGAGGGTCTAATTCGGAGAATTAGCTTAACGACACAATTAGAAATGAAGATAATAAAAAATTGAAATTCATCCTGAGGAAATCATGTAGAAAATAAGAAAGCTGAAAAAAACATAATGGGGCTGGTGATGATAATATTACCTCAGATATCTTAAAGATAGCCGGATGTGACATTGTACCTTATCTTGAAAAATTATTTACGAGGGTTGTTTTTTAAGTAAGGGCCGTTCGCGCGTATAGTCCCGTAGTTCGCGCGGACGCCGCAACAATCCACCGCGCCACTTGCCGGCATCCTTCCCATTCACACTGATGCCAGTTGCAGCTCTGTAGCTGACGTGTACGCATCGCTGTGCTACTTTATAATGTTTACGATTATTGAATCGCCCGCCGCGTGTGAGATACGGTCAGTGATACGTTTTTGACCGCGAGAAGCCTATCAGCTGCAGAAATTCACCGTCAGTTAACAGAAGTTTATGGCTTGAATGCAATGAGTGAAGGTAAAGTGCGTCAATGGGTTAGAGAGTTTAAAAATGGCCGTCAAAACGTCCATGACGAAGAATGCTCAGGCCGGCCCTCTGTGATCTCTGATGATTTGGTGGCTGCAGTCGAAACAAAGATTCGTGGGACAGAAGATTCACAATTTCCACTCTTCTTTGGAATTTCCACAAGTTTCAAGATCGGTTATGTACAAAATTGTGTCTGAAAACCTAAAGTTTAACAAACTGTGTTCTCGTTGGGTACCCACAGTCCTCACAGAGGGCCACAAAGGGAAGAGATTTGCCACTTCATTGGACTTTTTGATTCATTACGAGGAAGAAGGGGATGACATGTTGAGTCAAATTGTCACTGGAGACTAAACATGGGTATCCCATATCACTCCCGAAAGCAAGCGACAATCGATGGAATGGCGACACACAACCTCACCCGTCAAGGTCAAAGCCAAACAGACGCTGTCAAAGCGCAAGATTATGGCAACTGTGTTCTGGGACCGGCGCGGTGTTTTGCTAGTGGACTTTATGCCACGAGGAATGACAATCAACTCAGATGCCTACTGTGCAACTCTAAAGAAGCTCCTCAGAGCAATTCAAAACAAAAGGTGCGGCATGCTGACAAAAGGAGTTTTGCTCCTGCACGATAACGCTAGGCCTCACACCTCTAAAAAGACTCGGGATTTGATTGATTCTTTTGGCTGGGAAGTTTTGGACCATCCACCATACAGCCCAGACCTTGCTCCTAGCGATTTTCACCTTTTCCGGTACCTGAAACACCATCTTGGCGGGCAGCGCTTCAATGACGACGATGAAGTGAAAGCGGCCGTGAACTCTTGGCTGTCGGAGCAGGCGGCCGAATTCTTTGAAGAGGGAATTAAAAACTTAGTTGTATGGTATGACAAGTGCTGAAATAAACAAGGCAACTATGTAGAAAAATAGGTAAAAGTGTGTAGAATCAGAAAATAAAAGTTTTTTTACAAAAGTATTTGTATTTAAAAAAAAAAAAAAAAACGGCCCTTACTTAAAAAACAACCCTCATAAATTGAGTCTGGATACTTGCTGCTTACCACAGGACTGGAAGAGTGCAATATGTAATGATTACGTTGGCTGCTGGTGGGGAAATTGTTGGGGTACTGGTTATTACTTGATTGCAGGTTCTTATACTATTGAGTCAGAAAGTCGCCATATGAATATTCTTCCGATTTATTATCCAAATACACACATACAAGACCACCACCACCAATGATTATACTTCTTTAACTCGATCGTGTATAAAGGCTATGCAGCACTTCTTCTCCTGTTTGCAAGTTCGGCAACTACACTATCATGACTTGGTTCAATCACCTTGTTTCAACTCCTAAAAATGTACTAATCTTTAAAAAGCACTATTTTTTCATCTGCTTGCAAGTGCCATTTTTATAAAGTTGCATCTGCTCCACACAGTAGTGCCGGGTGCAACGCCAAACTATTACTGGGTGCGTAGACACTCATGACCAATCTCACAGACAGTCAGAGGCAGTGTAAGGTATCCCTCGCTCTATTTTCGAGAGTCAGTTAAAATCCGGCCAAGTTTGAGGTTAACTTCAGTACACGATACCACAGTTAAAATCGAGTTAACAACACTTTGAGTACAGTAAAGTGAATAAACAGCACAAAGCCAACATAAATAAACCATAAATTGCAATAAACCAATGATATTCCAGCAGGAAATAGGTTATTCCATATAAAAGTAAACTTTCACTATCAGATCCTAATATTGGTTAGGGAGATGTTCTGAACAGATTTAAAATAAGTAAATGTTAAATAACAGTAAATATAGTATCTACACAAACTTTTTATCATAATTACTAAGCATTATTCCAGAGAGAAATAAATAATTTCAATATAAAGCAAATCTAACCCTAAATTTTGGCATATACAAGATTTTGGTAACTCTGAAGAGATTTTAATACAGTAAAGGTTGTAAAAAGCTAATAAAAGCCAGGCCTAGACTTACAATAACAATATCTTCACAGTAAAATATAGTTCAGCAGATATTTAATAAAAAAAAAATATGATGACTGGATAGTAGACTGAAGCAGTATGAAAATAACACATTGTGATGGAATTTGACCATTTAAAAGCTCTAAAAGTAAATAGAATAATGCCTGAGACAGTTTAGAAGGATAACTGATAAGTTTCTGATAGTTTTCAAACACCTAATAATAACAAGAAGTAGTTTTGTGGAAAGAAGATCACTCACTTTCATAAACAGTTTACATAAACAATTTTAGGCCTTTTAAATAATTTCAGGACTTAAAAAGTAGATAAAAATGCAGTAAATAATCTTCTCTTTCAGTTTTAATAGGTTCCAAGTAGTTTTAATCCGGAAAATATGAAATATCAGTAAAAACAGAAAGCCGGTAAATAGACGAAATTATCAAGCCTTTCAACATTAATTCCGATAAAGTTAAACCATTTTAAAAGCGCTAAGAACAGTTAAAAGCTAGTAAATACACGTAATTAATTTTCTATAACCAGTAAAAGACATTTTACTAACCTGTAGTTTGTTAATCCAATTTCGAAGTAACTTGCCAGAGGCACCGTACACATAATATGCTTTACACTGATTTTAAACACTGTCACCCGATATAAAGTAACTAATAAATTAAAACAGTCGTAAAGAGAAGTAAATTCTTCTAAATCTGATAGTTTCCAGCCGTTTAAGTATTTTTAAATGTTATCTGAACGTATAAAATAGATCACTCAACTTTAACATTTTCTTATTCAAAAGCCTACTGTGATTCCGGTTTAAAAAGTAGTTTTTCTTAAAGATCCATTCTTCTAGTTTCGCACACTTTAATTTCATGTCATTTAAAGCCGGAGAACCGATGTTAGAGAATTTTCTAAACCACTCGGAAATAGCACACGTGGAAATAACAGAACGATTTTATTGTGTCCAAGAGATCGCACCCACGAAGATGGGATAGCTTTTAAAATACACATTTTAATACGGGCTACACATTAGTAATTTTTCCGGTTTAATAATTAACATACCTTCAGAGCTACACATAAAAATACATAAATAATAAAAATGGCGCGAGTGAGAATCTCTGTTTATAGTAATAACTCAATCATTTCATAACCGATTTAAATAAAATTTACATTTTTGAGAGGCTAAAATCAGGGCCAACATTGTGACCATAATGTCATGTTTGTAATTGATGTCGTTTAAAAATTTCTAAATTTTTTAACTATGTTGCAATGCCGGATTATTTCAAATTTTGTCGTGACGTCAGACTGAAAATTAAAGTTAAAAATAAATTAAAATTTTGCATCACCACACTACACACGTAAACTCCCATAACCCGTGCCCTTTATAGATTTTAAATTGATCACCTTAGAGGGAAGTTATAGATTTAAATGTAAGTGAATGTTTGAGAACGCGGAAGGAAACTGCCGGAGTGCAGCGTCATGTGAGGTGTGCCAATATAAGCGAGCCAGAGCGTGGCAGCAAAGCCGGTGATATTCAGTACTTTGTCTAACTTGAAGCAGGACGCACGTCCTCGCGAGGGCGAAAGCTTCGGGAAGCGCGCGGATGCATTTGGGTGGGGGAAGTTTACCATAATGGCCGATAGTCGCCATTTTCAAATTTCACCATGAACAATGTGGCTACTTAATAGTTTCCGACATGTGATGTTCTAACTTTCATTTTCATTCGGGGGTAGTGCGAGTTTGCTCTGTTTCATAATCTGTGATTTTCGGTGAACGATTTTTCTCCGATTGCCTTTGCTAACTGTGAACTTTTGTGACTTATGTGAAAATTTCCAAGAATATATTTCAGTTATTCAACTTTAGACTTTCATTTCTACAATAACACCTTTCTTACAGAAGGTAAAGCTGTAAGTGGCGACTGTGGTCCTTTTTAACAGTTAGCATCCTACATGGTTTAATACGGTAATAGAACTTTTCAGAACTTTGACTACTTTGGAAGACTTCGAGTTCAGGTGCTGAAGGCGATACCCACCCCCGTAGCCGGATTTGTCCCTGACAGCAGACTGACTTCCAACAATCAGACTCGCACCTCGCGTCTTACTCTCGACAATTGGTTCGTTCCAATTTATCCGCTTAACACAAATACATAAATGGTTTAATACTGTCTCGCCACAAAATTACAGGCCAATCAGTTTGACATCAGTGGTACGTAAATTAATGGAAAGATTGATATGCAACCACATCGGAAATATATGTGAGGAACATAAGTGGTTTTCAAGCAGGCAACATGGGTTTAGGCAAGGATATTCATGCAAATCAAAGTTGGTGGGATATATCTAAGATATTTCAGATCAAATGGACAAGGGAGGCCAAATTGATAGTGTAGCACTAGATCTGTCAAAGGCGTTTGACAGAGTGAGCCATAAGATGGTAGTAAAGGAAAAGCTATTGTCATGGATGAGAAAGTGATTTGCTGGGAAGAAGAATTTTTAAAAGGTAGAAAACAGAAAGTTAGGGTAGGAAATGTAGTATCAAAAGAAGTGGAAGTAAAAATGGGAGTGCCGAAGGGTGGTGTATTGGAACCATTGCTATTCATTATTCTAATGAATAATTGTGTTGATTGTTTACTATCTGAAATTAGATTGTTTGCAGATGACATAATGCTATATAAAAAAAATCAAAATGATAGAGTATTATAAACAGTTGCAGGGTGATCTGAACAGGATATCTAGTTGGGTTGGTAAACATGGGATGAAGATAAATGCAAAGAAGAGTCAGGTTACTAGATACACAAATAAAAAACAAAAGGTTAATTATGAATATAAGGTGGGGAAAGAAATGCTTGCCAAAGACTTGAAATGTAAATATCTTGGCATTACATTTGATAACAAGCTTAACTGGGCAGGACACATTGGACAGGTGGTAGGTAAAGGTTTCAAAATTCTGTACTTGTTGGATAGAGTGATGAGGGGATGTACGAGAGAAGTGAGGGAGTTGGTTTACAAGACTTTGGTCAGACCATTGCTCGAATATGGTAGTGTAGTATGGGACCCTCATTTAACATATCAAATACAGGAATTGGAGTGGGTGCAAAAAAAGAGCTGCTAGATTTGTATCTGGAAATTATTGCGGAATGCAATCAATGACGGATATGATAAAGGAGCTGAAATGGGATTCATTGCAAGGAGGAAGATGAGGTGGGTCATGGGAGTGTACAGTGTGTATACTGGCAATGAGGCATGGAAAGATATTGGAGTAGGTATGAAAAGTAGTGCATGACCACAAGCTGGCACTTGATTTCAGGAACAAGGGTGTGGGAAGATTCCCTTTTTTAGGTAAGGGTGTCAGGAATTGGAATGAGTTACCAAGAGAAATTATGAATAATTTACCGAAAACGTTGAAAGAATTTAAAGATAAAATTTGTAGAGGGAAAATGTAGGTGGCTGGAGGATAGGGGGGAGATGGAGGTGTAGGGAAATTGCCATCAGAGGACGTGCTCCTTTGCAATTAAAACTAAATTAAAAAAAAAGATATTCTTATATATTAACATCAACGATATTAATACAATCCACTGCACTTATCACCTCTGTGGGTAAATACCCAGATTGTTATTAAAAATACATAAACTAAATTACATTTTTTATCATTTTGGCATTATAACATATATAAAACCCGTTGAGATTCGTTAAGATTTCAAATTTTGTGGAAGAAAATAAATTATTTGGCTAACATGAAATTCTGAATTTTTTAACAAAACTGCACGGTTCCAAGTCAAACACATTTCAAGTACATCACACATATCCAGTGGTGTTCTGCAGATAGAATTCTTCTCGCATGTAAACTTTCCCTTTGGCGTACTTATTAATGTACTCATCCCCAAATTGAATAACCATGGATGTAATTGTTAATGAATACAATGGTCACTCAGAAGTATGTTTTCTTCTCAAATTTGCTGTGTTTAAACATTTTCAACAGCTTTCACAAAATCACAAAATTATCACAAACAAATTTATTGATATTTGGAAAGGATAATGTCTGTCGGGTGAGCTAGTATTTTATAAAATTAATATAATTAATATTTAATATAATTTAAACATCTGTTGCCAGTAAGTTGACTACTAGCTTAGTGACTTGCAGTATCGATTTCATTGATACAGGTTTTCAAGAAAAAATTGAAATTATGTCTGCAAATTTAGCTATTCCAGAAAAATAAGTAAAGTGTCATGCTCAAGTGGTTGTAATGGAATTACCAGCAGGTTAATTAAACTGTGCTCCACAGTACTAAGTTATTAGTTTAATATATCTCTACTTCAGGGTACTTTTTCAAATATGCTTAAGTGTGCTGTAGTTAAACCATTCTAGAAAAAAAATTAGATAAGTATTGAATTACTATCAAATTTCATTACTAACAGCCTTCTTCATTTTTTTCTTCTTTTTTTTCAAAAGGCAAGATACAGCAGAGTTAACCAACTACTTAGAAATAAAAATACCCTAACCAAATTATAACTCAGTTTTCAAAAGAGCTAACAGCTATATTCGCATTCACCAACAATATTTTAGAAGGAATAAATGATAAATTACTGCCAGTATTAATTTTTTTATAACTTCTCTAAGCCTTTTGACTGTGTTGACCATCAAATTCTCATACAAAAACTAAATTATAGTGTGGATGGCATTGTTAATAAATGATTTAATCCTTACCATTTTAACAGAGTGTCACTAGGACATTTTAATGCTTTTTCAAGGCCTTTTCGGAGTGGTGTACATCAGATGTGAAGAAACTCAGGACAGAATTCTACGTTGGGGCCACTGTAGTGTTTTAAATATATAAATAAACTAGCATTTGCCCGCTGCTTCACGCGCGCGTGCCTTGGCAGGTGTAGAAATTATTTACCGATTTTATTCTCTTATCAGACATTAACGTGGAAAGGCATGAACTGTTAATGTATTCTGAATAGTTTCGTTTGTTTCGGTTAATACGTTAGGTTCGGTTTTCATACTGATGTCAGAGAGTTGTTTTATTCATATTTTAACGTGATGCAATTGATTCAATAGTAGAAAAGGTTCCTGAAAAATTAACAGTAGTAATTCGTGGTTGTAATTATTGTGCGAAGTATAAACATTTATTGTTTAGAAAGGCTTTTATTTTTGCGTTATAAGTAAATAAAGCAATGCTTAAGAGAATAATATACTATCTTCAGCATACTTCGTAGGTCACTCATTGTAATGCCTCTGTGTAGACCACGTTTCTGGTCTGATTGTTCATTGTACATATGTACAGGCGTGATCTGCCACTCACCCTGGAGCAAGCAACGTATAGCTGGCCGTGCGAGAAACATGGTGTCCGAAGATCAATGCCTACGGTTCCTAGTGTCTGTCCCTGAGACTTGTTAATTGTCATGGCAAAACATAACGTTACGGGAAATTGTAGGCGCTTAAATTTGAACGGGAAGTTTGAAGGAACCAATGGTATTCGTGGAAGGAATACTTCTTCTCCTCGTCCGCATCCTGTTAAAATAACGGCCTCAATGATGTTTTTGTGCAATGATTTCACCAGAAGTGGATATAATGAAAAATATTGTTTCCATTATACTTAACTAAAAAAAGTTTATTTTTAAATGTGGATACCGAGGATTGCAACATAACCGCGGTGCCATAAATTTATGTAAAGCAGTAATCTACGACTTAGTCCTCTTGGAAGTGTGCTAAAATATAAAAATTCGTTACCAATAATCACAGCATCTCAATTTTTCTGATTTATTTATTTTTTGTTGTTTTTTATTTTTTATTGTTTGGATATTGGTTTTATTTTATGTTGATACACCATCAATTATTCCTGCTTTAAAATAGAAATTTACGTGAATTGGAGCTACTTTTGATTTCAAATCGTCGTATCATTACTGTCATTATTTCAGTCAGATATAATTAATCCAAAAATGTCGAGATGTGATCATGGTACAGTTTATGTAGTAACGTGCATGTAACTGAAACAATTATTTCTGAGTGGCAACATTATGGCAAGTTGTGAATTGCTTGAAATGCAACCTGACAGCTGATATGATGCTTTGTTATAGGCCTAAGAGACGATGCCTGCAGCTTTATAATCTACGTGGTGTAGCATTAGGATATGAAACATTTTTAATTTAAGTTTCTTTCAATATAGCCGTATTTTCTATGGAATTATTTCAGTCGCATGTAAGTACCTGGCGAAACAACAGCCTGGACCAGATGACAATTGACTCGTTTTGTTTAGCATCAGGCATAACGGGTTTAGTTTTAAAATTTACGCGGTGTAGAATAGAATTTTAGGATGCCTAGTTATATTTGAAATAAAAATTCGTTACCAATAATCACAGCATCTCAATTTTTTCTGATTTATTTATTTTTTGCTGTTTGGATATTGGTTTTTATTTTATGATGATACACCATCAATTATTCCTGCTTTAAAATAGAAATTTACGTGAATTGGAGTTAATCTTGGTTTCAAATCGTCGTATCATTATTGTCATTATTTCAGTCAGATATAATTAATTCAAAAATGTCCAAATGGATCACGGTACAGTATATGTACTAATGTGCATGTAACTCAAGCAATTATTTCTGAGTGGCAAAATTATCGCAAGTTGTAAATCGATTGAAATGCAACCTGGACAGTGATGACATCTGATATGCTTTGTTATAGGCCAAAGGGACGATGCTTTTAGCTTTATAATTTACGCGGTGTAGCATTAGGATATGAAAATTTTTTTATTTGAGTTTCTTTCAATATATCCTTATTTTCTATGTAATTATTTGAGTCGCATGTACCTGAATTTTCGGATGCCTAGTTATATTTGCACGTTATAGCCACGAGACATATTAATCGAATAAAGTACTGTACTTCTAAATATGTGCAATTCCGCACAAGTCATTATGAAAGAAGTATGTTTTATTACTTGCTGATATTTATAATAGCTGTTTTTCAGACATCGCTCTTCGAGAAAAAACTGAATTTCGTATTAAGTATTGGCTTATTGTGGCTGTATTGTACAGCGTTCACTTAGCAATTTTGTTCCAGAGACAAACTGTATAACAGTCTACCAAAGACAATACATGTCTTCAATATTAGTAATTCAACAGACCTGTTACGATTCAAGTAAATGCTGATTATACTGAATTCACGTATTCTTTTTATTTTGAAGTACTGCGGTCCAGAAAAATGAATCGCAGAAGTAAAAAAAAAAAAAAAAAAAAGTAAATCCTAAATTTTGTCAGGTCTCTTTATGAAAGGAGTGACCGTCTGAATGTGTATAATTATCTGTGGTCTACAGTTTCACATTTCTGAAGTTTTTTACTGACTTGCTTCTTCCCATGGTACATATTAGTCGTTAGCTACTTCTGCAGATGTTGATCAGCAACATTAGCTTTAAAAATTTGGAAACACCATGCAAATTGATGCGGTAGTTTTTGCGTTATTAGAGATCAAGCCTCACTACAAACGCAGCTTGCTTACAGATTTATAATAGTATAGATTATCTAAGCTGTGTTACAGATAAAAAATTAAAATCTGCTCTTTTTGCAGTTGACTGAAGCATATGAATTAAAAGTACTTCAGATTTCTCTACTAAATATATTTCAAATTGTTTGGGCCATATTAATAATGATGCTCTGTATGAAAATCTAACCTGACTCCATTTCTGCTGATTCTTATGTAAAATGACCTCATGAATCTGAATACAACCCCTGTTTTATCCCATCACACACAGTTTTCAGGTGAGGGACCCCTCACCCACCTATTTTTATCCTATTTTTTTTAATAATTTGGAGGGATAAAATAATTATTTTAGCCTTTACATTTCCTCTGAGGGGCTAAAGAGGCAAAAGTGCTAAAACATTAACATTTGTAGAAAGGAGGTTGATTATGGTAAGTTGGGAGTAAGGGGGAGGGGGGGGTTGCCCCCCTTAAACTGAATAAAAAACATTAATACTGATTAATAAATGTTTCTGTTTCTTTTTCACGTAATTTCTACATTTTCCAGTTTCTAGCCCCCCTCATCCTCCTCCAAGCACCCCCAAAAATATACAGTAACAATATATACCACAATCAATAAAAATATATAGCAAGATTTTGGAGGATTCATTGTACCACACTGCCATTTTTAAACCTTACACATTCAAATTTGCATAGGAATTGATTTTAAGCACAATGAAAACCCCTTTCGCCACTTTTTTAAAATTGCTTATAAATGTTACTTTGATTGCAGGACAAGCTTTGGGCTCCAACAGTTTGCTGCACTACTTGTTACAGTAGCTTGACCAAATGGCCCAAAGGCACCTGTAAATCAATGTCATTTGCTGCACCCATGGTTTGGTGTGAACCTCGCTGTCATCTCACTGACTGTTACTTTTGTATGACTTCCACTGTTGGGTTCTCTAGCAGAAATAAGCTTAAAATTATGCATTATAATATCCCTTCGGCTCTAAGACCAGTTCCTCACAATGAATCTTTGCTAATCCCAGTGCCCACAAGGTTGAATTTGGACGTCTGTCTGGCCATTGTTCTGCCATACTCCAGGTTCCCCTGTGCGGACATGGCTGCATCCACCCAATCCCAAGAGGTCGGCAATAGCGTGGCTGTAAGCTCCAGATGACAGTGCCATAATTCCCATGCTAGAACCCAAATGCACAATAGTCAATCTCACGGAAATAAGTCTGGACGAAGCTACTGAGAACGTTCAGTCCAAGGGACTGAACTTCGCCCCAACAGCTGCTGTCGTTCCTATGAAAGATATCATCTGCGCTGTGGAACAAGCCGCTCGCAAGCTGCCAGGAGATTTAAGCCGAAGAGATTTGGAGGGAGACATGTAGAGTGTTGGAGAGAGCCATACCTCCAAAGTCCAACATTACAAAAGCAGAACGCCCAGCTATCCACACCTTGCTTTTGAATGAAGAGATTGTGGTTCTACCAGCGGATAAGGGAAATTCCACTGTACTTCTTACAGCTAAGATGTAAGATGCCAAGATAAGGCAACTTCTTGATGACACCAACTACAAGCTTCTCAATGACGACCCGACTTCGAGGATTGAGAGAAAGACAACGGCCCTTTTAAAAAAGGCCGGATACACACCTGACGTCATCAGGAGCCTTCAACCTCGTGCTCCGAGGCCACCCAGTTTCTATGGCCTCCCCAAGATACACAAGGCAGACGTTCCTCTACAGCCGATTGTAAGCGCCATAGGTAGCCCTACATACACTTTGGCCAAGTACCTGACGGAAATGCTCAACCCGTTTGTGGGGACATGTCCCAATCATGTGAAGAACTCGGCACAGTTCGTGGAAACGCTCTGAGAGATACGGCTTTTGGACACAGACATCTTGGTCACTTTTGACGTCATCTCCATGTTCACCAAAGTCCCTGTGACTGACACTCTACAGCTGTTCCGCCGTCTCTTCGAACCCCAAATCATTGACATTTTCGAGCTGGTCCTGACCTCTACCTACTTCACCTATAGTGGGAGTTTCTACGAACAGATGGATGGGGTAGCAATGGGGTCCCCGTTGTCACCGGTGGTCGCCGATCTGTTCATGGAAGAACTCGAAGATAATGTGATTGAAAGCTTGAGCCTTAAGCCAACTTGCTTCTATCACTATGTGAACGATACTTTTGTTATTTTGCCACATGGCATTCACAGTCTTCTAGATTCCTAGACCATCTTAACTGAATCCACCCAATTATCCAGTTCACGATGGAGATGGAGAAGAATGGCAGCCTGCCCTTCCTGGACATCCTGATCCAACAGAAACCAGATGGAAGCCTCTCACACAGTGTGTACCAAAAACCTACACACACGAACCGCTATTTACATGCCACAAGTTTCCACCACCCAGCACAGAAGACCACCGTGCTCCACACTTTGGTGCACAGGGCAAGGAAAATCTCCAACACGGATTCCCTGCCGTCCGAGCTTGAACATCTGCACAATACTTTCAAGAGGAATGGTTATTCTGATCGAGATATAGAGCGGGCAATTAAAAAGACAATCAAACACCCGGTAGACCCAGATTTCCAGCCAGAGGCTCTGGCCTTCATTCCATACTCAGGTAAAATGTCGGAAAAAATAGGCAGGATTCTGGTGCGACATGGAATCAAGAGCATATTTCTTCCTCCTGCCAAGATACGAGACTACCTCCAGCCCGTGAAGGATGACTTGGGATTGATGACTCCAGTGGTTTACAGCATACCATGTCAGTGTGGCAAGAATTATATCGGTCAGACGATCTGGACAATCAAGGCTCGGGTGGTCGAACATGAACACAACACCTCCATGCTCCAGATAGATAAATCTGCAGTTGCCCAGCATGTTATTGAAAATAGCAACAATATGGACTTTGGCAATGTAAAGGTACTAGCCAAGTGTTCTTTCTACTGGGAGTCAGTCATCAAAGAAGCAATAGAAATATGGCTGGATATCAACACGGTCAACAGGGACACGGGTCTTTGGCTCAGTGACGCGTGGAAGTCGGCTCTGTCCATTCTGAAACATTCACCCTACAATCAGAGAGGTAGTGAGACGCTGCTGGGAAATGTTCCCGGCTTGCTGGGGTTGGCTAGGACAGTCGCTCCGCCAGGCAATCAACGACGAGAGCAGGACGGCAGCCATGGGAGGGAGCGAGTGGAGGGGAGAGGCCAGGCCTTATAAGGGCACGCAGAGGCCAGACATCACCAGTGCAGTTCTGGTTCTCCCTGCACAACATCCAACCTGAAGATGGCAGCAGAGTCAGCCGCCGAAAGCTCGTTGTCGCTTTCAACAACATATGGCGGAAAAACCCGTGAAGACTACATTTCATCGATATGCCATGAAAGCCTTCGATCTCACAATAGAATTCCTTGCAGATACTGTTTAAGAAGGTAGGAATTTTATCATTGGTTGCTGAGAATATATGCACATTATTTTCCTTTGTAACCAGCAGTTATACTATGTTTGAAACTAACAGTAAAATAACAAGCATTACAAATCTTTACTATTTTTTCAAAAAGGCATCAGGTATTCCACTATACATAACTTCAATAAGTTTCCAACACATATAAATGTCTGACAAGGGATGTGATTAAATTCAGTAAAACATTAAAAGAATATTTAAGGCCGACTCAATTCGCTCCACAAAATAATTCTTTGATAGGTATCAACAACATAATTCCCTCCCAGTAATACAGTCATGTAAGCTACCTTAGAATTTTTCAAATTCTAGTTAGACACTTTGATTAATGGAGAATACTGCAGCCTGGAGCCATATGCATAGCAAATTAAAGCCCTAAAACCAACTAAACAGTTATTGCAGATTATAAATTAACTGTAAAGAGTAAAAATCAAACTGTAAACTTACCCAAATAGCCATAATAGTGAATTATCCATCTTGGTAAACACAACACTTTGTTACAAGCTAATATCACAATAATACAACAATTTAGCCAATTTTAAAGTTCTTCATAATAATAATCAGCCACTAGTAAATAAATTTTGTCATAAAGAAAACATAACCAAGAGTTTAAAACATTTAAAACATGAAAACACCAGTAAAATAATACATCACGGAAATTTGCATTCTAAACTCAGTGAAACCATAATGTTAAAGCAGTATTTGAAATCAGATGCTAGTGTGACATAAAAGTAAATTTTTCTGATACAATACACTACAATTTTAGATTGTTCTATACAGCCAGACGAGTCAAAGATTGTTTCTAAGTTAGATACCTCGAAATCCACGCTTTCATACACAGTTTTAAAGATTATGAGTCAGTTAAGTACAGTCAATAAAAGAAGATACTTTTAGTACATGTAATAAGAATCATTTAAATTAATGGATAATAGACATTATCTGCATAATAATGCGGAAAATTAGCGATTTTTCTATCATGGTGCCAGTAACCATGAAATGAATATTTCTGAAAATTCAATTATAAAACAACTATGGCAGTCAGAGAGGAGATCGAGAGCTTTTTGGACAGATGAGAGACTGAAGAATTGTATGCAATAAATTTTAAAGATAAAAATATAATATTTCCGCACCAGAAGTATCAGGTAAGGACACAT
Source organism: Vandiemenella viatica (assembly GCA_031002005.1). Classification (NCBI taxonomy): domain Eukaryota; kingdom Metazoa; phylum Arthropoda; class Insecta; order Orthoptera; family Morabidae; genus Vandiemenella; species Vandiemenella viatica. The sequence goes on from CM061919.1 coordinate 11,252,070, forward strand.
ATACATGATTTTTAGAAGACTTTTAAACCCGACTAATAAACTAGCCAATTTTAGTAAAAAATAAAAGATATTTAAAATAGAAGCTCTAAAAAATTCACTTGAACCTTCTATCACTTAAATAAATAGAGTAGTAATGGGGCTGAGTACCCAGATTGAATTTTTACAGTGAATCTGCTAACTTTACAGAAAAATTTAGAAGGAATTAAATTACTAGTTGCAACTCACTTTACATACTCATAAAGTTTCAGAACTCTACAGTTTGTATTTCCCGAGATTGGAGAACTATGTTGCATAGTGGAAGGGTACCCTGGTGGGAACATATAGGCGATGGACATGGCGTTTTGGGCCAGTTGCGGTTGGACGAGCTGCTGTGCTCAGCATGAGAGGCACTTGGGCATGCATTGGCCGGAAGTTGTCATGGATACAGCCACGTGTAACGGAGGCCATGTTGAAATTTTAAAGTGTTGAAATTCAGTCTGTATAATTAACATGTGACTTTGAAATCATACAGAGGGGTTTTGGTCTGTCTTTTGATACTTCATAACCAGCAATCATTTTCGTAAAGAAACTGTAATGAGTATTTAAACAATTTGAAGGATATAGTGAGCTTTTAATGTGAATCTACAGTATTGCTTTTCATTTCATAACTTTTACCTAACCTTTTCTCTTTTGAGGTTTATGTCAAGAAGAGTGGCAGTTGTTCTAAACTTTCACAGCTGATTTCCAGAGCAAAATGTACAAGGTACAGTAATTTTCATAACCTATAAGAAAGTATCAGAGGTGAGGATGAGTGTTTATGCCAACCCCCGGTAAGTGTTTACTCCTTACAGTCAATATAATTAATACACATATTATTCTGTGATTATGTAATTATTTTGATGTAAATTCACTCCTTTCCACATACTACTGATCTGATCTCTTATTTTGGGATCTACGGAAAATAAATGTATTATATTGTACTGAGTTGCCTTCAAAATGAGAGATAAGCTAAAGGAAGAAGTCGACTGGTAACGATGGTAAAAATATTGTCAAATTAATTAAAAGCTAGAGGTCTTGAGTGTCAATTCATGGTGGTGTGATAGCAACATGAAAAAACAATAATGAAAAAAATAGGAAGGTAGTAAACACATCAATATTATGCTAAAAAATAAGGCACTTAATTTAAACTTATAGCAGATATGCTTGAGTGCACAATGGCACTGCCTACTCTTTTCTCGAAGAGATTTGGGTCATTTCAGTTTCTTCAGTCCTATTGACATTACATGCCTCAAATTTCTAGATATAAAGAATGTTAGCACCATTCCTATTGTTAGTTTCAACATTATTCAAATGCAAAATTCACTGATTTTGTCACTCACACACTCATCAAAACTCTAAAGTACTTGCCGTAGTTATAGAAAGCTGAAGTTTAGTACACAGATCAAATTTTACCCCCAGAGTATGAGAAAAGACTTAAACTCTTACATGTCCTTATATCTAGCCCTTATCTACTCCTAAAGTGAAATAGATTTCTACCCTAATTTATACTAATATTATAAATGCGAAAATAACTCTGTCTCTATGTTTGTTACATTTCTTGGGCTAAATGGCTAATCCAATCATAATGAAATTGAACAAGGAGATGCAATTTGGCATTAGGGTGGACACAGGATACTTTTTCTGTATAAATAGTACATATTGTCATGTAATTTTGAAAAATTACCAAAACGAACATAGACCGACACTTAGGATGTGTAAGACCCTGTAGTACTTTTCTGTATTGTGGGCTGGTGACTCAGTGGTTAACGTCCTTGCTTATAAATGTTTGGACTGGGATCTCCGGTTCAAATCCCGATTGAGGCTAAGATTTTTAAGAATTGCTTTCGATTGTATGAGCCATGCCTGGACGGTCAGTTTTTCTGATTCCATGTGATACATGAGACACTACAAATTTAGGGGTGCAATGCTGGGCAAATCGTACACGGTCTAACAACGCTATAGGTGTACATTATTTTATGCTATATTGATCACTCAGCAGTTGTTTCTCTCGCAGTCAGTTTGTGTGTGATCTGCACTAATCAATACTAATATTATAAATGCGAAAAACTCTGCCTCTCAGTCTGTCTGTTTGTTACATTTCTTGGGGTAAACAATTAATCGCTCATGATGAAATTTCACAAGGAGATGTGATTTGGCATTAGGATACACACAGGATACTTTTCTGTATAAATAGTACATATTATCATGTAACTTTGAAAAATTACTGAAACGAACATAGACCAACACTTAGGATGTGTAAGACTCTGTACTACCTTACAGTATTGTGGGCTGATAACTCAGTGGTTAATGCGCTTGCTTACTAATGTTTGGACCATAGTCCCCGGATCAAATTCCAATAGAGGCAACAATTTTTAAGAATTGTTTTTGATTGTATGAGCCATGCCTGGACGGTCAGTTTTTCGGACTCCATATTAAACAGCAGATACCGCATATTTAGGGGTGAAATGCCTGGCAAATCGTAAAAATGCAGTAGGTGTACACATTTTCTGCTATATTGATCACTCAGCCATTGTTACTCTCACAGTCAGTGTGTGTGTGAACTGAACTAATGATATTATATATGTGAAAGTAAGTTTCTGTCTTTTTGTTACGTTTTGTCATCTAAATGGCTTTACCGATATTGATGGAATTTGACAAGGAAATACTTTGTATCTGAAAGAAGGACAAAGGACATTTTTTCGTTATGAATAACAGTTTTAGTCATGAAGCTTTGAGAACTTATTGAATGGTGACAGACAGACGGATACATGTGTTAGTCTGTAATATTACATTGGTTGCTCAAGATGTGCTTCTCGAGCAGTCTGTTAGTATATGATTTGTTAGTAAATTTTGTTTAGAGACAAAATGTATTATTTAGTATAGATCTTGATTTACTCTGAATTGTACCATTACTTTGTGTCTGTCTAAATATTTCTGGCACAAGTTTATTTTGTCTTCTTCTTTGACATGCCTTGCGGGCGTAAACCTGGCCTAAGGTGTAGCTCTAGCAGAACGCAAGCATCTAATGTTATTAGAACCCAAGAATCGGATGCTCATACTGAAGATGAAAAGACGAAGCTGAAATAAAGCTGTCCTTAGTTAAACCTCCCCCCCCCCCTCCCTTCTCTGCGCATCCCCCACTTCTGTTTATTTATTTATTTTAAAATATATTGGAAACTGATTCTCTTTATGAGACAGGTTCAACAGTAGAGTGATATTGTGACGGCTTTCCTGTCATATTATGCTGACTTGGTGTTATTTGGGATCAAACCTAAGTTACTAACAGGTTTTTATATTCAATTCTGGCAATGAAATTTTAAGTCCATGGGTACAAAGTCATAGGTATTGGCTATAATGTAATATGTCAAAGATTTATATTGTAAACAAAGCTTACTAAATTTACTTCATTCCTCCCCTTACTTTGAAAGTTGGTAAAGTTCAAAATTGTTTTTCAACTACGATAACCTGACACAATAATTCCACTACACTTCATGTGGTTCTAGAAACAGTTGGTACAAATATATGGTTTCACCCCCAAATCATAAGAAAAGTCCAGTATTGGTGATTTTCATTGTATTCATCCAATGCCAGATTCAAACATAAAACATTTAGCATATATTTTCAGGTTAATTTCTTTGCTCTGGATCATGCTATAAACCTCAAATTTCTTTTATGCATCAGTAAGCTTAACTAACACTTTAAATTTAACTTCGTGCCTATGCTTAGTTTGATAGTTTCAGAGAAAGTGTGGGCATTGTTGGTAACGTACATATGTGTATTAATGTCTTTAATTATGAAATGTTCTTATCCACCGATTTTCAAATGAAACCACAACATTTGAATGATTACACAAAATAAGTGATCTTATAAAAATAAATGAAATCCCACAAAAACAATTCTTGTAAAAATAGGTCAAGTCTCGTGGTAGTTTAGCAACAAAAAGTTATAAGATCTTGTCCTGAGACAAGTCTACACTTCACAGTGTGAATTCACTTTGCTTTCTGAAACAGAATGATTTGTCTCAGTTTTATAGATTGTCAATTCATACAGAAAATTCTAGAAACTTGGCCATTATGCATGTCAAGTTTTAGCAAACCAAAATAAATACCTTAAATGTTTTGCTTTATTATTCTTAAAAGCACACAAAAACCATGATTTTCCCTGGCACATCTTTCAGGATTGACAAGTCCTAGAACAAATCATTCATATTATGCCTTTCATTTTAGTAAAAATTATAATAATTTTGTGAATTGCAGAGTATATATGCTGATGTAGATTTTTTTACAAGAATTGTTTTTACCACAAATAGTGGCATCCAACATCAGAATAAGCAATTAGGAGCAGATATGCATGGTTACTGTTATAATTTTAAAGAAACAGGAGCACAGCTTCAGACCACCCATTGGTGGAGCAGTGCAAAGAGTAAGACCTACCCCCATGGACGTGTTTTACTAATGTACAGGATCTATAAGTATCCTGTACTGATCCACTTCTGGTAATAGGAAGATGGATTGGTAGGTTCGTTGTTAACCTATCATTCTCATTAAGGGAGCGATACTCAGGAGATTAGAGCATGGAGCGAGATCTTGCTAATTTTATTTCTATGGAGCAAAATATTTTGTTTAACTGCAATCCCTTTGAATAGAAAAGATGCCTACATAAGAATAATAGATTAATACAATAGATTTTGGCCCAAGAGAATGGATGTTGATGCTTAAGGCTGGGTAAGGCAGAGGCTGTGATGGTTCAGTTGGTCCCTGTGTTCAAGCCCCTGGGCAGTATGGATGACGTCTCTCCCCTACTCAACTGTTACAACTGCTCTGACCGAGCTTGGTGGTGTAACAGTCAGCGTTCTGGCCTCGCATTCGGGAGGACGGTGGTTTAAATCCCCGTCCAGGCATCCAGATTTGGTTTTTCCATGGTTTCCCCAAATCACTCCAGGTGAATGCCGGGATGCTTCCTTCAAAAGGCCAGGGCCAAATTCCTTCCCATTCCTTGACCCCCATCCTTTCCCATTTCTAAAGATCTCTGTTAAGATACTTCAAGCAGTTAAAAAAAAAAAAAAAAAAAAAAAAAAAAAAAAAAAAAAAAAAAAAAAAAAAAAAAAACTGCTCTGAACACTCCACAACTGCTCTGAACTGTCTGAATAGCCCCTGTACTGGCAGTCTATTGGTCTAAATAGCCTTCATAACCCCTACAGATGACAATGCACACCTCATGTTACTACATATGATGAGCACTTGGCAGCTTCATCTTTTCTGTTGATGTGGCTTGCCTTCTTGCCAGCCAAAGCCTTTGCCATAAGAGGCCATGAATCTTGAGAATGTATGTATTTAGTAATGAGCTTTGTCCTAGGTCTGAAATGGATATAGTCAAGGAATTTGGAAATACTGAAGCAATTATTAAATATGGAATTGGAACACAGATATAATTGAATATGCAATGATCTTGTGATGATGTTAATATCATCAAAGCAGTATTTGATTGTATACAAGAGAATATACATAAATTGATAGATAGCATAATAACTTCAACTTTTCAAATGAGAAAAGAACCCAAATCTACTTACACTTTGTAGAAAGTGGAATCAAGTCACTTGATCAACATTTGATTTTAACAGTTTTAAGATGTTTCAAATTAGTGACATATCTATATATAATTTAATAATGGTGATAACAGAACTGTCATTAAGCACTAAAAATAAGATAGGATAGGGAAAAATAACCATCGCTTACCATGTATGAAGACCGCAGGCCCAGACAAACACAAGAAAACACAAAAAAACATACTTCACAATATTATTGTTGATAACTTAGATCAAGCAAGAGGTGAGACATATGGTAGTTGGAAGATGCGTGGTTAATTACCTTAATCATGCACATGTGTCACCTCTTGCATGATTAAGGTTACCTATTGAAATATTGTGAAGTATGTTGGATTTTTTTTATGATAGTTCCCAATGTGTACATATCTCTCCTCTTGCATCATTAAGGCTGCGAACCATAGTATTGTAAAGGGTGTTTGTTTTTTATGTTTTCTTGTGTTCATCTCGCCCTCCTGCCATCATCTCTGGAAAGTGATGGGTTATTTATCCTGTCCTATCTTATTTGTTCATATAAACCATACAAACATAGTATGAAACAAGAAAGTTAAACTGATTTGATATTAGAGTACTAATTCCTGATAAATCCTTATTACAATTATAATGGGTTTACACCTTCATTCCAACATATATTTTAAGGAATTTGCAGTTTATGTACATACTTTAGCAAAATATACCTATTTCACATGAATACAACTTAAACAGAGGTAAGTTTAAATGTTTAAACAATGTGACATGTATTTGTCCTAGGTATGAAATGGCAATATTCAAGGAGTTTGAAGATTGGTATTGGGCAATAACTTCTGGAATGTTGCAAATTTATAGTTGCTCAGCCTAAAAGGTCTGAGATGTGGAAATCTGAAATATATTATCAAGAAGTAGAAGAGATATTATTGTTGTATATGATTTCATAGATTTTAGCATACTATAAAAGTAGGTTGAAAAAGGGGAGGGGAGGGAACAAAAAGGGTGTTAATAACAATTAATCATTTTGATCTGAATATAATGACTGATTGATGTTGTTTGGGCTTTAAGGCATGGTCATGGAGATATTCCTTGCCACAGAATATTGTGAGATGTGTGTTGTAATCCCACATGAATTTAATTTTTTATGCATTAAAGGTAAACAGAAAATATATCATTTAGCTCCCTCTGATCTAGATAACAGTATTAAGAAAGATTCATAATTAGATGTACAGTTTCAACTAGAAGTATAGTATTAAGCACGATCAAGTCATCAACCAAACACATGAAACATTTAATCTTCCTTGGTGTCCAGCCAGATAGTGTCATAAAAATACTATGTTTCAACAAAATTATCTGATGTCTTCATGAGGTAGCTGGTTTCAAGAATCCAGAAGTACACTGTGGAGATCTTCACGTGTGCAGTTATTATGCCTTTGAAAGCCAATTCAATGAAAAAATAAGAAATACTGCCAGTGCCCATGGAAACTAAATGCAATCGCAATTAGGTTAACTCTCACAGAAGGCTTAGAAAGTCAAACATGAGTATTGAAACAAATAGCCCTCTTCAGGGCTTAGGCAACACCATCCGGGTGTGCCATTTTGATGTAGATGGATTATCTATAGAGAAAAGTGATATCCTGTCCATCCTGATGCTCAGTCACCATGTGCACTTTCTGGCAATTCAAGAGACTCACACTCGCAACTTCATAGACCTTAACTGCAGAGGCCACATCCCTGGATATTATATAGTATCAATCACCAACAATATGGTATTGCAACATATGCCAGAAACAATATAATGGATGTACCAACAGTGGCCAAATAAGACTCAGGCAATGTACAGATCCTAGTTGTGTCGGCATGTGGTGCGTGTATAGCTAATATCTATAAGCCACCAAATATCTTTTGGTCTGTCTGCCCACTGCCTAATTTACAGCACCCCGCGTTGTATCCTGGGGATACATGGAAGAAGACAAGAATAGTAGATGGTTGTATGAATGAATGGAGGTTACTAACTCGGACCTTCACTTTGATACCAAAAGTAAGAAGACATTCAAGTCAGCCAGATGGGGATCAGAGTCTAATCCTGACCTGTGTTTTACAACAGAAACTCCCAATGCTGATGATGGTCTGAGCATTCAACAAATTGTCCTTAATGACATTCCACACAGCCAACATAGGTCAGTGGTCATTTCATTTGGTATCCAAATAAAAGTCATAAGATCTGCCCCATCCTCTTGCTGCAACTTTAAGAAAGCAAATTGGGAAGAGTTTACTAGGACATTGGATAGACCCCTTGAAAATGTCCCAGGTGCTGTAACACCTTACAAGAATTTTTTGAAAGCTGTGGAAACAGCAGCAAAGCATAACATACCTAGAGGCTACAGATCTGACTATATCCCTGGCTGGGACTACGAGTGCACCCATTTGCTCAAGAAGTTTGAAAGAAGTGGAGACCACGCCTTAGCGACAAGTTTGCTGGAGTCTCTTAACCAACATCGAAAAGAACTCTGGCAGGAAACAACTGAGAAGTTAGACTTCACGCACTCAAGCAGAAAGGCTTGTTCTTTAATCCGAAAACTGGTGTTGACTACAACAAGAAAGGTATGAAAGGGAGAATGTCCTGTAATGACATAGCCAGTCTCCTGCTAAGAACCTCTCAGGTGCCTGGCAATAGAGATACCATTTGATCTGTGAAAAGTTAACTTTGTTAAGAAGCTCATTAAACCAAATGCAGGATATTCAAACCACTTCACTTTTTCTGAACTTGATGCCACATTAAAGTATACTAGACTCCACAAAGCCACTGGACATGATGGCCTGTGCCCAGAATTCCTCATTAATACATGCCCCATCGCAAGAAAATGGTTGCTTGCACTTTCCAATGAAATATTATAGACCTCAAAGTTGCCTTCTGCCTTTAAAAAAAAGCTAAGGTGATTGCCATTGTAAAACCGGGTAAAGCAGGAACTGCACCAGAACACCATAGGCCAATTTATCTCCTCAGCAAAGCATATAAGCTGCTTGATAGAATGGTGCTGGCTCGGATTCACAACACCATTAATAAAGTCACTCCCCCAGAGCAGGCTGGATTCAGACCAAAGCGTAGCTGTGCCAAGCAGGTTCTGACACTCGTGACCCACATTGAGACTGGATTCCAATAGAAACTTAAAACAGGAACTGTGTTCATCAATCTATCAGCAGCATATGATACTGTCTGGCATGATGATCTCCTCCTCAAATTCCTAAATGCTGTACCATGTACAAAAATAGCTAAACTCTTTAACAACATACTGATTAATCACTTAATCCATGTCCACTGTTGGGTCCAAAAGAATCGCTGGCATGTTCCCAACAATGGACTGCCTCAGGGTTCAGCACTGGCACTTGAACTATTTAACTTATACATTATGGACATACCTCAAATAAATTGCAGGAAATTTCAGTATGATAATGATGTGGCTATTACTTTCCAGGAGAGAAACTTCCAGATTTGTGAAGATAGACTCTCTCAGAGTCTTAACAAGCTCTACACATTCTTCTCTAAGTGGAGACAAAAACCTAATCTGACAAAGACCGAGTCTTGTTGCTTCCACCTTTCAAACCACAATAAGACCAACCTTTGGACCCCTTGGAAGAGTAGACAAAGACCATCCCAAATATCTGGGAGTTACCTTGGATTGAGCCCTCACTTTTCATCAGCATTAATCCAACACTGCAGAGAAAGTGAAGACCCGTGTGAACCCTGCTGGCCACATTGTGATGGACTGTGCAGCAAGAGGATTATCTGGAGGCCTTCTCACACTGCATCAAGCTGGGCCAGCTTCCAGAAGATGGTTTGAAACTATAGATTTAGTTATCTGATTGACATGTCTTTTGCTGTACTTTGCATACGATAATAAGTACACAGAGGGGCAAATATAGATTCTGATTACTATTTATCCAGAATAAAAATTAAATTCACACCCAAAAGAAAGTTTAAGAGAAAAACATCAATGATTCCAAAATTCGATCTATGCAAAATCAAATAAAAATGGGAAGAAGAACCTGCAGAAGACTGACAGAAACTTCGGACTAAAATAATCAAAACCGCAAAAGAATTGTTACCTCTTCACAAATAACCAAAGCACCCTTGGTGGAATCAAGAATGTGAGACTGCACTAGAAGAAAGAAAACAGGCATTTCAAAATTACAATTGCAACAAATCTCAAGAAACACACAATAAATTCCTCAAAGTTCACAAACAAACATCAAAGATTTTAAGACAAAACAACGTAAATATATCAATGACCATCTACAGACAATCGAAGACAACATCAAAAATTACAATACACATGATTTCCACAAGACCTTTGCGAACCAAATCGAAGGGTACTCACCACAGAACATATGTTTTAGAAAACAAAATGGTAAATGTGCCCTGACAAATAAAGAAAATTTCCAAGCGCTGGCCATTTATTTTTCACAGCTCTTAAATTTTCCGGCACCCAAAAAGTGGTTCTCGAAAATACAGTCTGAAATAACAACAGAGAACTCGTCACCACCAACACAAGAAGAAATTTATGCACACATAAAGAAACATAAAAATTGTAAAACATCAGGAGAAAATGGAATTGTAGCTGAACTTTTAAAAAATTTAGGTCCAAATTCACTCAAAGAAATTGCACAAATAATCCAAAACATTTGGCAAACCGAAAAAATCCCAGATGATTGGAAGATTCCTCTAATCCACCGACTACATAAAAAAGGTAACAAATCAGATGTAAACAACTGTAGAGGGATCTCCCTCCTACCAGTCATGTACAAAATTCTTTCAGCCTGTATTTTGAAGAGAACATAAAAGCAGTTAGAACCTAAATTAGCAGAATATCAAGCAGAATTCAGAACAAACAGGTCATACCCCCAACAAATTTTCAACCTCAAAACCATAATCAAAATGCGAACCCTCAGACAAAAACCCCTAGTATGCACATTTGTGGATTTCAAAAAGGCATATGACTCAATAGACAGGCCTTCAATATCAGAAATTTTAGAAGACAGGGGATTAGATCCAAAAACACAAGAACTCATTAAACAAACACTAACTGGCACTAAATCTAAAGTAAAATCCATGGGGGAAATTTCAGAACCCTTTGACATTCAAACAGATGTGAGACAAGGCGATGGGCTCTTTCATCTTCTGTTCAATGTCATTCTAGACAAGGTTATGGAAGAATGGGAGAAAAAACTCAAGAAATGTAAGTGTTGGAAACCAATTCCATTTGGCTTTACCAAAAACAACCTCTCTATATCATATCTTGCTTTTGCGATACTAGCAGAAGATGAAGAGACTGCCATGAAACAGCTTGAGACATTCAAAGAATATGCAGAAAAATTAGGGTTACAAATCTCATTCGAGAAAACTGAATTCATATGTTCAAAGATAGAAATAGCAAGTTTTAAAACAAAATACAGTAAAATCAACAGGGTCTCATACTTTAAATAACTCAGAGAATTCATCAAACCAACAGGCCTTGAGAAAATCTCGCAGCAAAATCGCCTCCAAAAAGTAAAAAAAGCATTAGGATTAGTGCAAAATTTCTACAACAAAAAAATCCATCTCAAGACAGACCAAAATTCAGCACTACAACACAGTCATAAAACCAAGTGAAACATTAACACTTAACAGAAAACGTGACCTTGAAGAAATAAATAAAGTAGAGAGAAAAATCATTAGAAAAATTCTAGGAGCAAGATTCATTAAAGATGGTTACAGACTACAATCAATCAAAACAACAGAAAAGTTTTCAAATATCGAAATTGAAATCAAGAAAAGGTGAATGAAATTCTTTGGTCATCTTAAGGTGCTACCAGAAAATCAGTTTTGACAAAAAAGATAATAGATTATGTAACTTCACTTATAAATCCAACATTTTGGCTGAATGAAATTCGGAAGGATCTTAAAAGTGCAAACATAGGAGCAACAGACATCTTAGAAAGAGACACCTTCAGACACAAAGTAGGCAAATGGGAAGTTACAACTGAGCAACCAAAACAAAAACAATACCAACCAAAGTGGTCAGAAGAAAGCAAACAAGCTTTCTCGGAACGAATGAAAGCCTACTGGAACAACAAGAAGAATTCAACTAAAACTTGATTGGGTCATTTGCTTAAAGTCTTCCATTTATTGGGAGAATTCGCCAATAATAATCTATACATATAAAGATGAATGTTTGTATGTTTGTTTGTTTGTTGGTTGGTTTGTTTGTTCTTCATACAAATCCACAGTTTTCATCCGAACTCGATGAAACTCTGCACACTTATTCTTTGAAACAAGGAGAAAAATACTGTCTAGATTTGGTTGAAAAATTATATGTATAAATTATACATATTGTCTTGTAATTTCGAAAAGTTACTGAACGGCGATATATAGACGTGTTGGATGTGTAGGTCTCTGTACTGCCTTTTTATAGAGTAGTCACATAGCTCAGTGGTTAAAGAAATTGCTTACTGATGTTTGGAACGTGTTCTCTGGTTCAAATCTCCATGGGGGGAAAGATTTTTAAAAATTGTTTTTGATCGTAAGTGTCACGCCTGGTGTCAGTTATTAGGATTGAATGTTAAACTGCAGATATCACAAATTTAGGGGTGCAACACGAGGCAAATCGTAGGTAGTCTTGCAATGCTGTAGGTGTACACTTTTTTACATTATATTGATCCCTCAAGGGTGATTTGCAGTCAGTGCGTGTGCGATCTGCAGTAATAATACTGTAAATGGCGGAGTAAGTCTCTGTATTATTGCTACATTTTGACGTCTAAATGCCTATACCGATATTGACGGAATTTGACAAGAAAATCTGTAGGGAGGGCACAGCATATTTTTTTTTTTTTTTTTCACTATGATTAACAGTTGTAGTCATGAAATTTTGAGTTATCGAATGGTGACAGAGAGACAGATGTGTGTGTTTGTCTGCAATTTTACGTCGGTTGCTCAAGCTGTGTTTCTCGCACATTATGTTAGTGTTTAATTTGTTAGTAAATTTTGTTTAGAGAGAAAATGTATTATTTAGTACAGATGTTGATTTTCTCTGTGCTATTACTTTGTGTCTGCTTAAATGTTTCTGGCACCAGTTTATTTGCCTTCTTTTTTTACATACCTTGCAGGCATAAACTGGCCTAAGTTGTAGCACTAACAAAGCACAAGCAGCTAAAGTTATCTGAACCCAAGAATCAGATGCTCATGTGGAAGAAAGAAATAAAGACCAAGCTCAGCTGCCTTAGTTAACCCCCCCCCCCCCCCCCTCACATCCTCTCACCTTCGTTTGTTTTTCTGTTTTTAAATATGTTGGAAATTGATTCTTTTCAAGAGACAGGTTCGATGGTAGAATGATATAGTGATGGTTTTCCTGTCATATTATGCCAACTCGGTGTTTTTTGGGACCAATCCATCGTTACCAACAACTTCCTATATTCAATTGTGGCAATGAAATTCTTAATCCACGCGTACAAAGTCGCGGGTATCAGCTAGTAATAATAATAACTGTACTGATGACTGGCAGTGTATTTCTGGATTTCTTGAAAGCAGACGCCTAGTAAAGGCAACCAGGCTTCCTGGGAAAACTGTATTACATGAAACTGTTTTCATACTTAGGGTACATGGAAATTTTTGATCATTATGGCTCATATGTACTCGGGTCATTAGAACTAAAAATTAGGAGTGAGATAAAAATCAAACCTATTTAACTTATTATTCTTCACCATAATTTGTTTTCATAAACTAAATAAAATTGAAAAACACAGAGCTAGAACAAGTTTGCATGAATCACATTTCACCATGCATAAATACAACAACTATTTCTAATACTAACCTGAAATAAATCATACTTGCCCCCAAGAATTACAAGCTGAACTGGGAATGGATCCAGATATTCCTTATCCTGTACAATCAAAAAATTTAGACTTGAAGTTTTAAACATACAGCTAAATGCTTATGGTTAGTTCATACTATTATTAATTTTTCACATCTTACTTCTTTAAAATACATACTATTTAATCTAAAATTTCAAGATAGAAGAATAATTTATAACATACAGGGTTAGCCTAACTGATTCATCAGGTTTCAAAACACTGTTTATTGCAAAGTATACAACCTACAAAGACAAGTGATACGTAAAAAGTAGATAAACTCACCAAGTTTGAAAGCCTGGTTGGTATCTGGTGTGCCCACTAGACTGCAGCAATGGACAAGATGGCAGAAAAGCAGGAGAAGAGTTTTTGTGTGTTAGAATATTCAAAGTGTTTTTCAGTTGCAAATGTGCAGCATGCATTCATATGAAAATATAAAAAAGCTGTACCTAGTCTCCAGAGAATTTTACATTGGTTTTGTTGGTTTCAGGAGACTGGCTGTTTGTGTAAATGGAACAGCACGGGGTGACCACATGTCTCAGAGGAAACCCTGTAATACATGAGACAGAGCTATACGCGCAGTCCACAAAAAAAAAACCGTTGGTGCCAGCCGTGAAAAAGGCATTTTGCAGTAAACAGTGTGGCATGTTTTGTATCAGCATCTGCATTTCAAACCCTACTATCCATACTATATGTAATTGGTATAGCACCTGACCCCAGATGGTTATTGCAGCAAATTTGATTTTTGTACTTGAATGCTAGAAGTTATGGAAAATGATGAGGACTTGGGGAACTTTGCATTCAGCAATGAGGGGACTTGTCATCTGTCTGAAAAAGTGAATCACACAATGTGAATCGCCACATACCTTTGTGGAGGTGGAAAGGGATTCACCAAAAGTGCCATATCAAAGAGAAAGATGTATGGGTCCTTTTTCTTCATCACGCAGATGGTGACAGGAACGGTGTACCTGGATATGTTGCAGGTATGGTTATTTCCGCAATTGACTACTGACTCCTCGACGTGTAAGCACCCTAGAATTTCAGTAAATTTTACACTTTTGGGAAAGATAGCATAGGGGGGAAGGAGTAAACTCTCTAAACATTGTGAAATTGTTAACCTCAGTGCCACAGATATGGGGGTTGGAATTCATATAGAAGCTGATACTGCAGCTTATTTCAGAGCAGAAAGTGTTTTAAAGGCAGAAAAGTCATTATACACATAATAATAGCCATAAGTAAACATTTAACAACAGTAAATAATCTTTAGACTCACCGAAATTAGTGAAATCAGTCATAATCCAGATTATTAATAGTCAACTTTCATTTCAAGACAAAATCAGTATTTCCACACACTTTTCAACACGGTAAAGAACGTTTAAAATAATAATAAATTCATATAAACAGAATTCGGTAGCATTTCATGTGAAATACTCCATTTAAAGCCGTTTATAATGGTAAAACACTAAATTTTAATTAACCGGCAACTTCCAAAAATTATAATCGACACTTTATACACATTTTGAATATAAACAATATGTTTTCCTTAACTTTCATCCTGTCTGAATAACATGGCAAACTTTTAAAGCAGTTCTGAGCAGAAGATAAAGTGGGATAGCAATTCTAAAATGACATTGCATCTCTAAACATACGTTGAAAAAACACAAATAGATTTTTTACAGCTAAACCACACACCGTACAGGGTCAGGGATACTTTAAAACATGTATCCAAGAACAAGGGATATTAAACAAATTTTTATTTCGGGATAAGAATTTTACTTTTTACACAATTCAAGGAAACATATCGGTTTTGTGATGTTTTGGCATTGGCAACTATTTTGAACATCGGGTATTCATTGTTGCTGATGATGTCATGGTGGCATGTGGCTTCAAAATAATATTAATTGTGGCTAATCTGTTGACTTTTTTGAAGAAGCACTAAGAGGGAAAAAGTGCTTAGAATTTTGGGTCCTAAATCCTGTTAAAAACTGAAGCTTAGGGGAGATGAAATTTTATAGGATTTATTCTGCAAGGGTATCACAAGCATATATTAATAGTGGTGGTGGTTGTTTTCAGCAGAAGCCATTGGGATGTTGATCAGGTCGGGACTGCGTAACTTTTGGTAGCAAACGGAAAATTTTACCTTGAGGCAGTGACTGAAAGCATGTTCAAGTATACGCCATGATGGATTTTGAATTGTTGAGTGCAAATTTAGCAATGGTTAGGTGACTTTAAATTAATTGAGGGTTTTCTGTCCTACGGTGCATAACTTTCTTTCTTCCAGAAAATGATTTACGATAGCCTAAAAATCAACTGTATTGAACTTTGTGTTTTAATTTCAGAATATAACAATAGTGACAAATTCAACAATGATTTTATTTCTTGGATTGAACTTATTCCTGTCTCTCAGAGGGTAATTATGAGAGTGGCAGCCAATATAATTTACAGTTGATTAAATTCCAAGGGCATTTTCAAGGTCTATATCAGAAAAAACATTTTTACTAAGAAGAATAATAGGAGAAGTAAGTTTGTTAATTAAGGAGTGTTAGACTGATATTAACCCCTATATAAGTCTTGGTCCCTTACGCACTTTGATCCAACAACAGGATGGGGCTCCACCTCACTGGCATATACATGTCTGTGACTTCAACAGAGAACTGCCACATTGCTGAATAGGGTGTGTTGGTCCGAGTGGTGTAACTCTGTCGTCATGGCCCCCCAGTACACTACACCTGACACCACTTGATTTCTTCTTTCTTCTGGACTTATGTGAAGGGCAAAGTTTATGTATCCCCAATGAAACAATACTGCAAGAATTATAGCAACATACATTGAACATTTATAGTATGAACCAGAAAAAGGTGAGTATATGTATTTTTTCATGTATCACTCGTCTTTGTAGACTGTATACTTTTCAATATACAGTACTTTGAAATCTGATGAAACCTGATGAAATTTGATGAAACCTGTATATAAGAATAAGCTCTTGGTATAGCAAGATCACAATAAATAAAAACACTTCATTTGAAAAATTCCTGCTCAGCCCACTGGAAGGATTCTTAGAAGAAGAGGAACATGGCAATAATAAGGTGTCAAAATAATAGTAGAGAATCTTCACTTTCAAAGAATGAGAGACAAAGTTGTAATCTATATACACCAATATTTGACTTTCCTATAAAGGAAAGCATCAGGGAAGTGAAAGAAAAATTTGCATTGGGGAAAATGGTTAGATTAGATTTAATTTAATGTAATTGTGTTGGAGCACATGTCCCAGGGGCAATTTCCTTAGATGCCTGTCATCACCTTACTACTATCATTGACCATTAAAAATTTCTTTACTGTTTCTTGTAAATAGTTTAGCATCTCCCTCAGAAATTCTTTCCAATACTTGACTCCCACTCACTTTGCCAAAAATGGGTGTTAACTTGTGGTCATGGTCAACTCTTTCCTTCTATGTACTACCCCTAATTCTTCTATCAATATTCTTTCAATCTTCATCCTCAAAATATACCTGAAATACTTCAGTCATTCTTTTCACTTGCCTCATGTCTTCCAATGACTCCCAACTCAGCTCGCTTATCATGGCAGTTACTGATTCCATCCAGCTGACCTCCTTCACATTCCTCAAAAAATGTGGATCCCATAGTACCTGATCATATTCATGCAATGGCCTGATCAAGGTTTTCTACCCCACTTGCCACACTTTACTAGTACATCCCTTCATCATCAGTAAATGAAGGATTTTTAAACCTCTTCATACTATGTTGCACTTTCATGGGTTGTCCACTCTCACCAGCTAACACAATGTTTTTACTTTAGAATTAGTACACTGGGAAATAATGTGTATGGACTAAATTCTTACCGCAAGTTCCTTTTAAAGATACAGATTCACTCAAATAGCTGCCACTCAGTTTCCAACTTAGATCATTCAGAAACTCAACTACTGAATGAATAAATACAGTCATTTCAGAAAACTAATTTAATTCAGTGTCTTCATTTTACTCCAACACCACCAATGTTATAAACACATTTATAGGACTTCGGTCATTCTCAAGTTACAGGATCTAGTCAGAGTAGAACAGCTATTTGTACACTTTCACCTCACATTCACATGTACACCCCTTTTAACCTTAGACTTTGCTTCAACACCAACTACAATAATCCACTGCCTTGTGCCTACTGCTGACCACAGTGTGCGCTTTCCAGGGTTCACATTTCCGTGGCCACGGATATTGGTGCCAAAGACGTCACTAACTAGTGCCAATATTTTCAAACCTCCCTTTGTTTACCACAAAGGAACACAACGTGTTTCCCCTACAATGTGCCCAGTGGGTCGTATATATTTTAGTTTACTACCAAATGTTATACCAAGGTATTTGAGCATGTCTTCAACAAGCAATTTCCCCTACATCCCATAATCATAAATAATCTTTATTTTTATGTCTCTGTACCTAATATGCTGACTCTTTTTGGAATTTACCTTCATTTTATATTAAGCAACCCAGCTAGATATCCTGTTCAGATATCCCTGTAGCTCTTTACACTCCTCTCAAATTTCTGTCCTGCTGCATAACACTGTGACATCAAGAAACTTCTGAGTGTAAACCATCAATACAATCATTTATCACAATAATGAACAGCAGTAGTCCCAATGCATTACCCTGTGGCACTCCTGTTTTCATTTCCACCTCACACTTTTTGGTTTCTGTCTTTTAATAATTTTTTTCTTCCCAGCAAGTTACACACCCTCCAGCTGTTTTTACCTTATTTACCACCATTTTATAGCTCACTCTGTCAAATTCCTTAGAGAGGTCATGTGCTATGCTTTAATTTGGCCTCCCTTTTCCATCCCATCTAAAATACCCTGCATATAGCTTGTTGAGATCCACATGAATATTCTTTCTCCATTGCATGTTTTTTGTATACCAGTTTCATTCCTCAATTTTACTACCGCTGAAGACAGTCTAATTAGCCCATCATTTTCATCCTTGTCTGTTGCTCTTCCTTTATGGATTTGTATAACTATTGCACTCTTGTAGTCCTCTAGGAGGTTACAAGCATCCAGACTTTGTGTAAATTTTGAGAAATGGTACATGTCTTAACCCAATACATCTGTATTAATATTTTCCACATTAGCCCCTTTATGCTTCTTTAGTGCTCTTAGCTTCCTGATTCTAATACTTTCAGGAACTATTTGAAATTTGTTATAAACTAATAGTAAACATATAAGATCCTCCTCTGGTTTTCCGTCTCCTTTATCTGAAAGGTAAGTCACGGTAAGCCAAATACTTAACATATCTGCCTTTCTCATAACTTCTGTGTATTTATCTACAATGTCTGAATTCCCTTAAGTTTTGTAGCATAACCATAGAAACTTTTATATACATTATTCTGTGGTTACTCTGCATTCGTAATATTCTTCATAAATCTATCATTAGCCTTTTTCTTTGTGTCATTATTTCCTTGTTTAGTTGTTTCAAGTGTTCTCTATTGCCTTGCTGTCTCTTATCTTTGTTGTGTTTTATTCTTTCTAACCTCTTTAGTCTCCTCACATCAATATTATAGTATGAATGTTCCATACTTTCTTTGATTTTCTGTTTTTGAATACACATTTCTTCATGGTTGAATCTTTCCCAGCATATTGTTTCTGCATGACGGGCGTTAAGTCATATAATTTCTTCAACACACTATGTTTAAACAGGATCCCATGCTATCTTCATCATCATAATTGACTGCTTCACCATCTGAAGACAGAAGAGGCACCTAATGAACACCTATCAAGAATATGTAAAAATCTTCTTCTTTCAAGCATTGACCTATGCTACAGAAAGAAATTTTGCAAACTGTATATGGAGACCAACACTTTATGAAACTGAAACTTGGTCTTTAAAACTGCAAGAAAGTTGGAGAAATGAAGCATTTCAAATTTAGTGCTATAGAAAGAGATTGTTAATTAAATGGACAGATAAAGCATGAAATGAAACATCTTTCAAAAATGATGGACAAGAAAGACTCTCAGAAGAAAACATATTAATCCACATTCAGAATAAGAAAACAAAAAACACAATAGAAGTCTTTTGTGATTTATGTTTGATATCAAAGGTAATAAAATAAAAAATCTACTTAAAACTGAAACATTCTTCTAGATATGAATTTACACTTGTCATACTGCAGTAATTCAGTTCAACATGTTCTTCTTAACATCACAGGCCTTAAAAACTTCAACTGTGAGAAGCAACATATGTTTGGTTATTTGCATTTCTTTAAAAAAAAAAAAATGATTTTTTTGGGGTTTTGAACACACTGTGCAGCCTATGGTTCTAGGAACAAAATGAGGTAGCTTCATATTCTTGCAACATCAGGATGATGCATAGCTGAAATGTATATGTATATCTGTTTGTAAAAATAATCATATATATTATTTCTATAAGGTATTTTTTTGTCACAAGCCTGTATCTTCCTTCATACTTAACAGAAATCATTGAATGAGGTGTCATTTTAAAGCTTATGGTCGCCAGTTTGGTCACATCATATTTTAAGAAATGAAGTTTTCAGAATTCGACCCTTAAAGGGCAAAAATGTTAATATTTCTAAAGTGCTGATATCTGTGTTACGAGTCATTTATCTCCCTGGATACCTATCTGAAATGATTTAATGAAGTATCATTTTAAAGATTAAGATCCCCAATTTAGTGACGTCAGATATTAAGACAGGAGTTTTTCAGAATTCAACCCTTAAAGGGCACAAGTATCAATATTTTTGCAATGCGTTTTTGTGTCACGAGCGATTTATCTCCCTTAATATCTAACCGATATAGATAAATGAGGTATCATATTAAAGAATAAGGTATCCGCTGTGGTAACATTATATTTCAAGAAAGGAATTTTTCGTAATTCAACCCTTAAAGGGCAAAAATGTCAATTTTTTAAAAATGCGTTTTTTTGTCTCGAGCCATTTATCTCCCTGCATATCTAACCAAAATCGATAAATGAAGTAGGATTATGAGGAGTAATATCTCAGCTTTGTGACATCATACTTTAAGAAAGAATGTTTTTGGAATTCAACCCTTAAAGGGAAAAAGTATAATTTTATCTACAACGCATTTTTGTGTCACGAGCGATTTATCTCCCTTAATATATAACCGATATGGATAAATGAGGTATCATATTAAAGACTAAGGTCTCCGCCGTGGTAACATTATATTTTAAGAATGGAATTTTTCGTAATTCGACCCTTAAAGGGCAAAAATGTCAATTTTTTCAAAAATGCGTTTTTTGTGTCTCGAGCCACTTATCTTCCTGGATATCTATCCAAAATCGATAAATTAAGTAAGATTATGAGGAATAATGTCTCAGCTTTGGTGACGTCATATTTTAGGAAAGTAGTTTTTGGAATTCAACCCTTAAAGGGAAAAAGTATAAATTTTTCTTCAACGCATCTTTGTGTCACGAGCTATTTATCTCCCTTAATATCTAACCGATATAGATAAATGAGGTATCATATTAAGGAATAAGATCTCCGCGGTGGTAACATTACATTTAAAGAAAGGAATTTTTCGTAATTCAACCCTTAAAGGGCAAACATTTCAATTATTTTAAAATGCGTTTTTTGTGTCTCGATCCATTTATCTCCCCTGGATATCAAACCAATTCGATAAATGAAGTAGGATTATGAGGACTAATGTCTCAGCTTTGTGACATCATACTTTAAGAAAGAATGTTTTTCGAATTCAACCCTTAAAGGGAAAAAGTATAAATTTTTCTATAACGCATTTTTGTGTCACGAGCGATTTATCTCCACTAATATCAAACCCAAAAACTAAGGTCTCTGCTGTGGTTACATCACATTTTAAGAAATGAATTTTTCTGAATTCAACTCTTAAAGGGCATAATTATAAGTATTTCTAAAATGCGTTTTTTGTGTCTCGAGTCATTTATCTCCCTTGACAATTAAACAAAATTGATAAACGAGGTATGATTTAAAAGACTGAGGTCTTCATAATGTCTTCGGATCCGTTACCGCATTTTAAGAAAGAATTTTTTTTAATTTTAACATTAGAGGGCAAAAGTATTAATATTTTTACAATGCATTTTTCTGTCACGAGCTGTTTATTTCCCTTATACCGAACCGAAATCAATAAATGAGGTATCGATTTAAATATGACCACATCACATTTTAAGAAAAAACTTTCTCCAAATTCAACCTTAAGGGGCAAAAATATCATCATGTCTCAAAAATTTTACACTAAGGGGAAAAAAAGTACGATTCTACTTATCATTATATTACAAGCACTCAACCTCACTACTCATCGCATTTTATTCGCGAAATTTTCGCACGGGTCGTCTAGTGTACTCTTAATTTTGTGGAAAACTGAAAAAATAAGAAATAAGTGTCCACAAATTAGTTTCCATATTTCATCAGGAATCAAGTTCTAGACTGTAAAGCATACCCAGGAGCAGACATAGACTCTGGCCATGATTTGATAGTAATGAAGTGCAGGCTGAAATTTAAGCAAATAAGGAAGAAATATAATCAGAACAGATTGGAAGTTAATGAATTGAAACAATCAAACACAAGAGAAAAATTTGCAAAGATGGTAGACTTAGGTCTAAGAAGTATCTCTGAATCGAGCTCAACTGAGGACAAATGGAACGCATTAAAGAGAGAAATAATGAAAGCTGGCAAAGAAACATTAGGCTTTATGGAAAAAGCTCTCAGAAAACCTTGGATCACAGAAGAAATTTTGGAGCTGATAGATCAGAGGAGAAGGTACAAAAATGCTCAGGATGAAACAGGAAGAGAGCAATACAGGCATTTTAGAAATCAAATAAACAGGAAATGCAGAAAAGAAAAATGGCTACCAGAAAATTGTGAAGAAGTAGAAAAGGAAATGGTCGTAGGTAAAGTAGATGTTGCATATAGGAGGATAAATTTTGGAGAAATGAAGAAAAGAGGCCTAAACATTAAAGCTGCTGATGGGAAACCTCTTTAAAGCTCAGATGGTAAAGTTAACCAATGGAAGGAATACATTGAGAAACTGTATGATGGGGACGTCTTGAACAATAACGTAATGGAAAAGGAAGGTGATGTTGTCATTGATGACTTAGGAGATCCTGTTTTGAGGACAAACTTCAATAGAGCTCTGATTGAAAGCAAATAAGGCAGAAATTCTTAAATCCCTTGGAGAGGAAGGAATCGAATGATTATTCATACTGACATCAAAATGTTATGAAACAGGAGAAATTGAAACTGATTTTAATAAAAATATCATCTTCAACTTCAGGAGGAAAACACAAGTCAAAAAATTTGAGAATTATCTCACCATTAGTCTTACATCACATGCTTCAAAATTACTGACCAGAATAATATACAGAAGAATGGAAAGGTAGTAGAAGAGATAGTAGGTGAAGATCAGTTTGGGTTTAGGAAAAACTGCAGCATTACGGAAGCAATTCTGGCTTTAAGATTAATATTTGAAGGGTGGATCAAGAAAAACAAAGATACTTTTATGACACTTGTTGATTTTAAAAAAAGCTTTTGATAAGGTTAGGTGGGACAAGATGTTCAAAATTTTAGAGAAATCAGGTCTAAAATACCGAGATAGAAGACTACTTTATAAACTATATAAGAATCAAGTGGCTATTATAAAAGTAGAGAATCTGAAAATAAGATAGGATAGGGAAAATAAACAGTTACCCGTCACTTACCACAGATGAAGGCAGGAGGGCGAGACACGTAAAAACACAAAAACAAACGAATTGCACAATATTTCGACTTTAGTCTTAGTCATATGGGAGGCGAGACATATGGCAGGGGGAAAGATGTGGTCACATCCCAACCCGCCACATGAATGAAGCACAGGCGGAAAACGCGTGGTAATGGTAGAGTTGCCGGGAGGGGGGGATAGGCTTGACCAGCGATAAAAGTGAAACAAATCAATATAATCTTTGTGTAGCTTAATTCAAAAAGTTGTAATTGAAAATAAAGGGACTTTTTTAATTAAGCTACACAAAGATTATATTGATTTGTTTCACTTTTATCGCTGGCCAAGCCTATCCCCCCCCCCTTTCCCGGAAACTCTACCATTACCACGCGTTTTCCGCCTGTGCTTCATTCATGTGGCGGGTTGGGATGTGACCACATCTTTCCCCCTGCCATATGTCTCGCCTCCCACATGACTAAGACTAAAGTCGAAATATTGTGCAATTCGTTTGTTTTTGTGTTTTTACGTGTCTCGCCCTCCTGCCTTCATCTGTGGTAAGTGACGGGTAACTGTTTATTTTCCCTATCCTATCTTATTTTCAGTGCCTCACGGCAATTTCTTTGTTTCCTTTATCCAAAAGTAGAGAATCATGAGAGACATGCATCAGTTAAAAAAAGGGTGTGTGTTCTAATCTCCGTTCAGGCATCCAGATTTGGTTTTTCCATGGTTTCCCCAAATCAAATGCTTGCTCAAAAAGCCATGGCCAAATTCCATCCCATTCCCTGTCCCCAGTTCTTTCCTGCCACTAATGATGCCAACATCAGCAAGGCGTAAAGCCAAAAAAAACCACATTAGTTTCATAAAACCAAACTACACTTAACCTTTACTGCCACCCCTTTCAGTTTCCAGTGTACTTTATAGAAACCCACAGTTTTAAATCCTGCCAAAATCAATTAAAATGCTAGAATATTCATTAAATAATAGTGTCCTAATGTCTCAAAATATACGTCAGATTTAACCTTGGACCCCAAGCTTCCACATTGTGAAAATCCATTAAAAATCTGTATTTTTCTGTGTAATGACAGAACAAACAGCTATAGACCAGATATAGATTTATGTATTTATTTATTTATTTATTTATTTATCAATCTTGTTCCATGGATCCCTGCTGAGGAAGTACCTCTGGGATGTGAAACATGTCATTGTTGATACATATACACATAATATGAGTCATATCATAGTAAATATATATATATATATACATATTTTACAAATACAAGAAATAATAATAAACATACATTTTTGCAACTGAGTTTTGCTAACGTCATAATGAGTACAATTAATTATTTTCTTCAAATTCTTGAATGGAGTAGAAGGAGTTGCCAATAAGATAATCTCTAAGTTTTTGTTTGAATACATCTTTATTATCTGAAAGCTGTTTTATACGATTAGGTAGTTTATTAAACAGATGTATCCCAGAATAATTAACTCCTCTTTGTACTAATGACAGAGATGTTTGTGTTTTATGCAAGTTATTTCTGTTTCTTGTATTGAAACTGTGTACCTGTGAATTAGGTGTAAACAGGTTAAAATTTTCTATGACAAAGCTCATGAGAGAATATATATACTGAGAATACATTGTAAGAATATTGAGTTTCTTAAAGAGTTGTCTGCAAGAAGTTCTTGGTTTTACCCTACACAGAAACCTAATAGCTCTTTTCTGTGCTATGAAAACTTTTTTACTTTGTGAAGAGTTTCCCCAA
Source organism: Vandiemenella viatica (assembly GCA_031002005.1). Lineage (NCBI taxonomy): Eukaryota > Metazoa > Arthropoda > Insecta > Orthoptera > Morabidae > Vandiemenella > Vandiemenella viatica. The sequence goes on from CM061919.1 coordinate 11,277,004, forward strand.
AAAATTATGCCATATGACATTACTGAATGAAAATATGAGGAGTACACCTGTTTCATTAATTCTAGATCTGCTGTTAGAGAAAGTGTTCGTATTGCGAAGGTGGCACTACTTAACTTTGCCAGTAGTGTAGTGATATGATCATGCCAACAGAGTTTCTGATCTATTTTAATACCAAGAAATTTTATACTCTCTGTTTCTAAGATTTTGTTGTTTTTATAGTTTATACATATATCTGGCTGTGCATAGTTTTTTGTTTTAAACCTAATATAATGTGTTTTTTCAAAATTTAATTTTAATGAATTTGCCTTAAACCAATTTGCTACTACTCTAAGTACTTCATTTACATTAAATTCTATAGTACTGTTTGGTGTTTTACGCACAGTCAGGTTAGTGTCATCTGCAAATAAAACACTCTTAACTTTGTCGGATAAATTTCCAGGAAGGTCATTGATGTATAACAGAAAGAGGAGGGGACCTAAGACAGAGCCTTGTGGAATTCCATGTTTTATTTTCTCCCAGTCTGATGAAGCATCTTTACTTATTTTAGAATCAAAAATTGAAACTTTTTGCATTCGGCTTTCAATGTATGATTTAAACCATTTACCTGCGGTCCCAAAAATACCATAGTATTCCATTTTTTTCAAAAGTAATTCATGATTTACACAGTCAAATGCTTTTGCAAGATCACAAAATATTCCTACAGGATTCATTTTATTATTCAGTTCCTCAAATGTGTTATTTAAAAATTAATATATAGCCATTTCTATGGATGATCCTTTTTTGAACCCAAATTGTGAATTAGTTAGGATATTATAGTGTGTAACATGTTTTATTACTCTACTATACATGACTTTTTCAAAAACCTTTGAGAATGTTGAAAGTAATGAAATGGGACGATAGTTGTCTACACATGTTACGTCTCCTTTTTTAAATAATGGTTTTACAACAGCATATTTTAGTCTATCGGGAAAAACACCTTGTATTAAGGATTCATTACAAATGTGAGCAAGTACATGACTGATACAGTCTGAACATCTTTTCAGTAATTTACTTGAAATATTGTCATAGCTGGAAGAATTTTTAGGTTTTAATTGTTTAATGAGTTTATTTATTTCTGAGACTGTTACTGGTGGCAATTTCATCTCCACAAAGCTATTTGGGAAAGCAGTCTCAAGAAGCCTTAGAGCACTATGTGGGGATTGCTTTTCTACGCCTAATTTATCTACTACTGACGTAAAATGTTTGTTAAATATTTCACAAACCTCCCCTACTTCGCTATACACATGTCCACACATGTGGTACGTATTAATGCCAGATGTTATATGCCTCAATTATCGAGAAGTAACTTTAATACATGTTGTGAATTAAGTTATAATGCAGTCTGCACTAAAACGTAAACTGGTATTCCGTATTACATCATCGATTCACCCCATTCTGGTAATAGTACAAGTATACCAATGTTTAGTTTATTTCTGAAAATTGCTGGTGCCAAGCTAATGAAACTTGGTACACATTGTTCACATCTTATATATAAAAATAGGAGATTAATAGACATCGACACCATTTGACCGATCATCGTGAAAGGTGGCACATATATGTATTTTTTCATGAAGAAGGTTTATGATTAAAAAAAAATATAAAAAACCACCCTCTCTTCCCCTTTACAAACCTTAATATTTATTGAAAATCACAATTTTTATCTGATATTAATAGAAGTTTGCACACTTATTATTTATAATAAATAGAAAAGTACTGTAAAATTTGATTTGCAAAGACTCAACTCCTTTTACACCCTTCAATTTTTGTCAATGTTCTTTACACAAAGCTACAGTCCGCACCGTTTCACTGATCACCATGAAAGTTGGCACATGTATGTATTTTTTCATGGAGAATGTATATGAACAAAAAATCAAAAACCCAATCACTCGCCCCCTTTACATCCCTTAAATTATACACCAACCCACAGTTTTTAACCCCTCTCCCAATAGAACCTTTTTAATTTTTACAATTTTTTTAAACAATCTTACAGTTTCTATCCAGTTTTGAAGGAACTTTGCATATGAATACTTTAAAACAAAGAGAACCCATTAGGTTTACAAAAACCAAACTACTCTCCCCCTTCACGCCTCTTAATTTTTGCGAATGTTTTTTTATGTATACCCATAGTTTTTATTCAATATCAATGGAACTTTCCACAGGTAAAGTTTAAATCAAACAGTAAAATATTGTCTACATTTGGTTTACAAAAACGTAACTCCTCAACACCATCACAATTTAATTTCTAGTGTTCTTTATAAAAATCTACAGTTTTAAATGCCATCATAATCAATTCAGCTGTTTTTATGTTATACCAAAATATTCATAAAATGTTTCCTAATGTCTCATCATGTACATACGATTTTACCTTAGATCCCAAGCATTCACGTTGTGAAAACCAATTAAAAATCTGAATGTTTCTGCATAATGCCAAAACAAACAAATATATTCTAGATACAGATTTATAAATGTGGCATGTATTGATTATCGAGGAGAACTTTAACAGATGGTGTGATTAGGTTCAAATTCAGCCTGAACCAAAACATAAAATGACATTTCATATTAGAGTCTCAATTCAGTCCATTCTGGGGATTGTTTGGGTATATCAATGTTTAGTTTATTTCTGGAAAGCACTGGTGCCAAATTAATGAAACTTGGTGTGCATGATTCACATCACAAATATAAAAATACTGTACAGGTATGCAATTCTGATTACACCTGGAATGCCAGATACTTGTATATAAAAATGGATGTTGGTATATGTATATCTGAGATTAATAGACATTGACACCATTTGACTGATCAACATGAAAGTTGTATTTTTTCATGTTTTATGATCAAAACATTTTTTTAAAAATGCTCCTCTACCCCCTAACAACCCTTAATATTTATACAAAATCACATTTTTTTATACAATTTCATTGGAACTCTGAATATGTACACATTAAAAGAAAATGAAAAGTTCTGTCAAGATTCAGTTTGCAAAAAAACCTAGCCCATCTCCCCCTTCCTAACCACTTAATTTTTGTCAATGTTCTTCATACGAAGCTACAGTTGAGACCATTTGTAAGCACCTTAGAATTTAGGCAAATTATAGTTTCCCTAGTAGTAAAATGTTCTATAGTAGATCTAGTAGATAAGTCTAGACATTGTCAAAGTTTAAACATTTTTAATAATCTGGATCGTCAAATAAATTACACACACTTTTGGTCTCGCGGAAGCGAAAAAATGTGATACAGCTGCTTACGTCACTGGTTTTGGTAATCGCTATATAAGGACCCCGCCACCATCATGCTTTGTCTTTCCTTTTCCGTGGAGTGCGATGTGAAGTTAACCTGTGCAAGTGTGGTATTGGAGCGGGTAGGAAATCTGTTGAAAGTTGAAGCTACTGAGTCGGTCATGTTGGTACTTTGGTGTGATAGCCTGCAAGGATAACTGTTAACATGAACTTATAAATTTACAAAAGGGGTTCGGTCGGTAAAATTTCTCTCCACAATCTGCAATATTTTGGAAAAGAATGTTCGATTTGCCTACTCAACAGTGAAATGCATTTTAGTAAATGTGACTTTGAAAATAAAACTTTAAATTTTTCTGAAAGTGAACTTTTGTGATTTAGTAGTTATCATGGAACCTTTTCTAGATTTGTGGTTTAGAAACAGATCTGGTGGTGACCTTCAAGCATTTAAGTTGAGTTTCTGTTAGGCTACATGGTCAAATTCAAATTATTTTATGAAAATTGCACAGAACTTTCCATCCACGTGATCTGTTAGTTAAGTCATAAAGGTGATACTATAACCCCGGTATCAGCTCTGGGTCTTACACATTAACCTATCACAATGAAACTTGGCACATATATGTACCTTTCAATGGATAAGGTTTCTAACAAAAAAATAAAAATAAAAAAAATTACCCCTGCTCCCCATTTACAACCCTTAATTTTTAAACAAACCCATATTTATTATCCGATTTTTATGGAACTTTGCACTCATATACTTTAAAATAAATAGACAAATACTGTTAAAATTTGATTTGTAAAAGCCAAACCTGTCTTTCCCTTTCCATCCCTTCATTTTTTCTCAATGTTTCTTGTACAAAGCTACAGTCAACACCGTTTCACCAATCACCATTAATGTTGTGACAGAAATGTATTTTTTTATGGAGAAGGTTTCTGACCATAAAAATTAAAACAAAAACATTTCTTCCTTTATACCCCTTAAATTTTATACAAACCCACAGTTTTTATTCAATTTCAATTGAACTTTGCACATGTATACTTTAAACTAAAGAGAAAAATTCTGTCAACATTTGTTTTGCAAACAACCAACCCATCTCCCCCTTATCACCCCTTAATTTTTGTCAACGTTCTTTACAGAAAGCTGCAGTTGACTGATCACTATTAAACTTGGCAAATGTATGCATTTTTAATAGAAAAGGTTTCTGGCCAAAAAAATCCAAAAACCTGCCTGTCTCTCCCTTACAAGTATTATTTTTTATAGAAGCCCACATTTTACATCCAATTTCAATGGAACATTGCAGATGTGTATTTTAACACAAAGAGAAAAATAGTGTCCATGTTAGTTTCTCCCCCCTTTCCATACCCTTAATAACTGCTAATATTCTTCATATAAAGCTTGTCAGGCCTAGATGTGCATGGGGGTTATGCAACACCTTCACCTGAACTATGAACAATTAAGTTCGTGACCATGTATAGCCCTCTGGTACCTATAATATTAAATAGATCGGCCGCCATGCATTTGTATTAGTAAACCCCAAATGCGAAGGGTAAACAACATAAAGTCATTTAACACAGTTTGAGAATAACACAGTACTTATATTCTTGATAATAGTTCACTCGTACATTGTCGGTACCAGAATTGTGAATAAAGCATCAAACCACAGTTTCCTTGAAGATTGCAGATTAAGTACAATTCTACAAGAAGACAAAAACTCTCAAAGTCCCCCTAACATTAGTGAGTATTACGGTATGTTAGAACTTGCCTAAACCACTACCGCATGGAAGAAATTTGTCCCGCTAACTAGCGCGGAGTTGCGCGATCACTTTCCGGCGTAAGAATGAGACTAGAATGAGGCAACGTGAGCTTATAGCAAGGTCTTTTATAGACTTCTCTGAGCCTATGACCTTGGCAAATCTTTCTTTAATTAATATCTCCAAAAGTAGATAATAGTTTAATTTGAAATTTTTACAGGGACTTTCTATTGTCATGTTCTATCTGTTTTAATTTAATTTAACAATCCAAAGGGTTTCTATAGTCTTAAAATTAAAGTCATCACATGACCAACTTGGCGGAACTTTTACGCGCTTCAACAACAATCTGCGACAATCTATTTTTCAAAAACTTATTTACCGGACAAATGCTTAAAGTTTTTACTGAAACTGTTATATATTCGTAATCGTTTTAATTTGGGCTATCTACTGATATAAATTTCAAATTTGTATTCCTTTTAGTTAAAAGGTTCATGTTTTTCTCTTAATTAAAATTGCTAATTAATCTTTGCCGAATTACTTAATTTTACTACCAAAATATCCGGAACAGTGCTGACTATAGCTGGTGATAAAAGGTCACCTGTAGCTTTACACAATTTAAAGATATTTCGAATCTTAGATTTCTACTTTTCTAATCGTGTGTTTCAAAATGTGAACAAACCAAAATATCTCTTAAAATAAACGTTTCTCAATATGGTGAATACACCTTAAAATTATTTTTATGGTGAATTGTCACTGTAGGAAAGATTACAGGAAAATTCCTTCAAGTTGACAATTACTCTTCTCAAAATTTCCAAGTCCAGCTTAAGCAACTTTATAATTGATCTATAGAATATTTTACTGCTGTGGGTAGCTATTGGGAGTGCTTCTGGTGAACTAAAAGGTACTTTACAAGCTACAGTTTCTATCCAGTTTTGACATAAGTTTAAACAAGGATACTTTAAAACCAACAGAAAAATACTGTCCACACTTGGTTTACAAAAACCCAACCCCCCCTCCCCCTTTCCAGTCTCTTAATTTTTGTCCTATTCTTTATACAAAGATACAGTTTTTACCCGATTTTGAAGGAACTTTGCACCCAAACACTTTAAAACAGCGAAAAAAATACTCTCCTCATTAGTTTTTTTTGCCAAACTACTCTCTTACTTTACTCCCCCTTACATTTCTTTAATGTTCTTTAATCCGATTTTGATGGAACCATGCACATGTATACTTTAAATCAAAAAGAAGAATACTGTCTACATTTGGTTTAAAAAAGCCCAACCCTTTTAACTCTTTACCTCCCACCCCTTTTAATTTCCAATGTTCTTTATGGAAATCCACAGCTTTAAATCCCAGCAAAATCAATACAGCAGTTTTTCAAATATGCCATAATATTCATAAAATAAATCTGTTTTAATCTCTCAACATGTATGTCAGATTTTAACTTGGGCCCCAAGACCCATTAAAAATCTGTATTTTCGGCATGATGCTGGAACAAACTGAAATATCCAGATACAGATTTGTGTATGTGATATGTATTAATGCACGGGTAGTACTTGTGTTGATTATGGAGCAGCAACTTTAACTGTGATTAGGTTGAATTGCAGCCTGGACCAAAATGTTAACTGACATTAAGTATCATAGCATCCAATTCGCCCCATTCTGGGAATTGTTCCAGTTTAATTTACTTCTGGAATTGGCTGATGCCAAATTAATGATACTTGATACACATCGGAAATACAGAAATAGTATACGGGTAAATGAATCCCAATTAGACTGGAAAAACACCGGGTACTCTGATAGTATAATTTAAGTGTTAAATTCATCCCTCATCTAGTTTTGTGATTTAACAATTTTAATTTTAAATTCCATCAGCATTTTTGGTAAATTATTCATCAATTAATTTAGATGCAATGCTGACAACCTGAGAAATCAGGATGAAAGTGGTCATTAATTATTATTATTATTTTTCATTTCATGTGATTAACTCAAAACTACTGCTTGCATTTGGGTAAAGTTTCAATCAATGTACATCCCATGGTTCTAAGGGTAAAACAAGGTTTAACATTGCAAAGCTGAGAAATTAAGCTAAAAGAGACAAATTAAAGGCAAGTTACCTCTCACAGTTGAAATTTTTACTGGGATATACATAAATCGAATCATATTATTCAAAATAGAAATAAAATTATTCAGAAATGAAACTGACGTTCATCTGTAGCTCACCCTGTGTTTCAGATTCTTCATTAAATTGTAGGATACTGTTATCTGGTTGGATTACCAGGTTAATTTTGATGGCCATTAAGTAAATTGCTACTAGGTCATTTAGACTAACCAGAGTTATTATTACTTAGTTCTAAGTATACTAAAAAACTACCAGATTCAAGTAAAGATGGTTTAGGTAATGTTGACAAAGACATACTTGTTAGTAAAAGACCAATTTGCCAGCATTTTTATCAATGTTTGTACATGCTGTTATTCATTGTGATGGCAAATCATCATTTATTTAATTCATCTCTGGAAGTTATGACCCACAGGATTTTGGACTGCTTTTGTGACATTCTCAACTATTTGTTGACTGCAATATTAAATCCTCTGTGCAGGTAACTTAAGTAGAAGACTTACTTACCTCATAAACCTTTGCAAAACATAGGAACCAAATGAATGAAGTTACCAGCTATGGCTAGTTTACCTATAAGTGAAATCTAGATAAATAATTCCTTGAACCAACCTGATGGTCTTTGCCCACCCTTAACAAAGCTTCCTCTTGAAGTTGCTGGAATTGTTTAGCAGCTTGTTTTCTTAGGGCTGAGAGAAATCCTTGAACTAATGATTCCATAGTGAACCAAAGTTGCTGAGGAGCTGATAGGTCAAGCATGAGCACAACAGTGAGGTTGGCAAGGCCATGTGGTGAGCATGCTTCCAGTGGAGTCTGCAAAAGTTCTGGGAATAGTGTACCACCTCCCAGCTCCCACACATGGCACACATCTTTGACCTGAGTTACAGATATAAATTAACAACCTTCCATATAATATATATACATTAGGATGTCCCTTATTTTTCAAAGTCAAATTTTGTAATGCATAGGTTCTAATTTTTTTCATTTTATCCTAAAACACTCAAAAATAAAATTTTACGCCATTCTGAGAACTGTAACCTGTGCCGACTTGCACCGACTCATCTTCATATAAGTTACACGAGAGTAGTGGCGCGCGCCCATGTTATTGTTACTGTCATTACAGTTCTTGACTAGGTATCACATATTTCTCTGTTCTAATAGATGGTTTTTAGGATTATGAAGTGCCAGAAAGAGCATATTTTTTTATTATGAGAGGCAAACAACCAATTTGCAGGGGTGCTATTAGGTTTATTTTTAATATATGCGAAAGCAAATTGACTATAAGTGAAAGCCGCAATGTCGCTGTATGGGAGTGCATTATATTCTGGGGAATATTATGGAGATAGTTAAAAAAGGAAGCAAGCAAATCTCTGGATGTTTATAAGTGAAGGGAAAAGGATTTAAAACGTGAATTGGATTATGTTTACGGTATTGCACACATTTACGCCCTCAAAAGGATGTAAACAAAGGAAGGTAAAATATTCTTACAGTGACGGAAAGAGCCAGGGATCCAGGTTGCTTGGTGTGTGTAGAAAACTAGCTGAAAAAGAAGAAAGGGTAAAACAAATGAAAATAAATAAAGAGAAAAATATTTAAATAGATGTTGTCCAGTGAGTAGTCAAGCTCTTCAGCGTCCTATGATTTGTTGATGCTATTTAAACAACTCAACAACACATTTTTTTAGTTCCAGAGAACATCAGGAAGAGCATTTAACAAACCAACCCAAAATTATACAGTTAGGAGCTGCTGCAAAGCGCAGAAGAAAAGATATCATTACTCCTAAATTAATAGCTGTGTTGGATAAATGTCAGTTAATGTAAGAGATTCAATTTACGTTGTTCAAGTTAACATGGGGGCAATTAGACTTAGCATTGACAATTTTTCTTTAAACAATTCTTCCATTCAACGAATGAGGACACAAACAAGGAAGGGAAGAGCAGAAGCTATAATAACTGATTTTAAAATGACATGTCCCAAGTAGTCACCATTCAGTGGAATGGCGAGTTGTTGCCTGGTCTGGGTGTAAGAAGTTCCAAAGAAGAATGACTGCCAATCTATCTCATAATTATATTTTGTAATAGGCAACAAATTCTTGTGATAAATACCGGTACCAAGATGAAGTTCTAAATGTTCTGAATAGGTGATAAAGTACAGGTAATGAATGAGCTGTGACATAGTTCCCTCTAACATAGGTCATCTCAATGTTGCCTGGGGACTTTTGGAAGAAATTTTAGAAAAAAATTGTTGCTTTTGACAAGGCTGCATCAAATTAATATAAGCACTCTGAAAATTCAGTAGTTGTTATATTTCTGTTTGGCTGAATTGAAAATACTTCTTCAGAGACAACTACAAAGAACCAATTGCACTATTAGTTATATTTTGGATAGAGTTAATGGTAAAGAACTTATTTATTTCTCGTGTCCAGGACATAACATTACAAGTTGAAAAGAAACAAATAACATTAATTGATTAATATCAAACCATACAACACAATTAAATGGAATGTGGCCACAATTCTGCAATCTTGATGGCCTTCTCATTTGCCCTAGAAAGGTCGTCGATAGTGTAGGTTTCAGGGAGATTCCTGCATATTCTGTAGCTCACCACATTCACATAGATCGTTGTCAGTAGTGTAACCCCATTTATTAATATTAGATCTACATCAGGACAATTCAGTTCTTAATATGTTTAGAGCCTTCCATATAGCATATGGCTTATTACACCCCACAGCTGGTGCCTCTTTGATGTTCCTCACTGCTCTTCAGGCAACGAATTTTGCCATAGTTCTAGACGGCATGCTTCAGGGGAAGATGTTATAGCTGTAGTTGACTGTACAAAGCTCTTTCTTGACTACATCCTTGCGGGTTGAGGTTCGTGTCCAAACAAAGTGTGTCTGGGGTCTGTTTCCTGTTTCCTCTTCTCCATCTCTGCAGCTGTTTTCCTATGAATGTCAGGTGCTGCTATACAGTATTTTGCTGCAGAAAAACTAAGTGCCTGGGCAGATGTAAGAAGCACATTTGACTGTGTTCCCCAGGAGGTACTTGTAAGTTTTTGGATGATGTTGTTCTGGGTGGATACTTTGAGTTTCAGATCTTCACAATGGGCTTTGAATGTACGAGAGCGATCAAGCTTTACTCCTACATATTTTGGTGTATCGCAGTGTAATAGTTGTTGCCCCACCAGTTGATGTTCAACTTTCTTCTGGCTTCTCTGTTTCTCAGATGGAATGTACAGACCTGTGTTTCTCCAGGGTTGGGCTTCAAGTGATTAGCATCATAATACTTGGCCATATCCTCAAGAGCTGTTGTCAGCTTCATCTCCACCGCCTCAAAGGTTGTGCCTTGAGCTGCAACTGCTGTGTCATCAGCATAAATGAATGCTCTTGTTTCAGAAATAATTGGTTGGTCATTTGTATATGTGTTGTACAAGAGCGGGGCCAGCACACTACCCTGAGGGAGGTCAGTCTTCTGAGTTATTCATTGACTCTTCTTATTGTGGAGGGTGACGTAAGACCTCTTGTTTTGTAGTAAACACTGGAAGACTTGTGTAAGATGGTAGTCTTTTGTGGTGGAGTATACCTTATTTATCAAAATTTTGTGGTAAAGAACTGAAAATAAGGCATCCTTTTGCAGTGTATTGAGCATTATATATGTTAAGAGCCTTTTATTCACTCAAGATACATATCCTAAATTTTCAACTTAAATTGTGCAAGAAACGCAAAATGGTACATAATTTGGAAAGGGAGAAATAGTACGTAATTTAGAAAGGGAGAGTACATCTTTGTAGAAAAGTACACTGCTTTGATGTTAAATATATCCAGCTTATTTTGTATCTTTTGCAACTTGATCAATGCTTGCCTACATTTTGTTTTAGGAAAAACCACGGTGAATTTATATCCGTGAAGAGCAAACATTTGTTTTCTCGTGTGAAAATTCAAAGCAGTGTTCTTCAGGAAGAAACTGCAAATTTTGTACAGGCTAAAAGAAGGGTATTTCATCTGAATGACACAGCTGAAAGAGCTGTAAAATTAATTCATAAGTTTCATGGTTTAATTATAGCCGATGAAGAACGGAAACAATTTTCATGCAAACCAACGAAAATCGTACCGCACCATTAAAAATAGATCCTAAAAAACAAAATACCCATCATAATTTTAATACTTTGGTCTTACTAAAAAGTGAAGTATCATTTTTTTGTCTTGATTTCATACTTAACCCAGAATTATACAAAATTTTAATGATTTAGTCATGTATGAGGTGATAGTCAAAATAAGCATTTTTCGTAAACTTTTGGGTCAACTCGGCATGGATTAACGTCATCGTAGGAGGATGAAATTTCTTATGTAAGTAAGCTACATTGATTTAAAAAATAATTAGAGGGTATTCATTTGAATTTTCGAAAAAAAATATTGTTTGCTCTTATAAGGGACACCCTAATATATAATATATAATATATATTAATACATACATGGAGTCGCTCACAGACATTTCTATAATTTCTATGAAACTGGGAATTGAATATGAGAAGATCCAGTCCATATTGATACATTTAACTAAATTTTCATGTTTTACTGTCTGTTAGCTAGGCTTGCCATTACACCTTCTTATTTTAGACCTTTTACTTAATAACGGTGTTCCATACTACCAAATGTACCTTAAACTCAACAGTTAATTTCACATGTCATTTTGTAACAACAAAATGATTGATAGATGTAAAATACAGCCAACCAGTTGCATTCATCAGGCTATTAGTATTGACCAGTTTCGACCTTCTTAAGATGGTCTTCTTCAGAAGTACATGGTAATATACTAGTGGGTGGAGATGATAATGTGCTTGCACCAAGCATGCTTCATCAACTCGAGTTGCCATTGTAAAGAAAGTCACTGCTAGTAGTTCGAATTAAAAATTCATTTTATTCTCAGAAAAATAGCATAAGTCGAAATAGTCAATGGATATCGGAAAATCTTCACCAAGTTCTTAGATTGCAAGTTATGAAAAGTGATCAGACCAGACCACGCCCCGTTGTATTACCGGTATTTTCAAAGTCACATAGTAATAAACTGAAACTGTTCTGCTGAGCTACTAAATTCTTAGATGGCTACCCCTGCACATGTCTAACCACACCGTACTTCCTGCTTTCCAGCACCAAGCGCTACGCATGCCGACAACATTACTGCTCCAGTTGTCACCAGCCAAATGACAGCAGGAAGCTCCCATTGACTGTATATACGGAATCCCTGTTTTCTCGGCATATCACTACATGATCAAAGGTCAACTGGTATTAAAACTGTGTATTCATGCACCGATTTGCAAAATAGTTCTTCACATTTTCACTCTCACTATTCCTATTGTTTTGAAAATTTACCAGTAGCTAGAATAGGAGGTAAATGTAAATTTTGATCCTTATGAAAATTTCTGTATATGCAACCGTTTAGCTGAAAAAATTAATTTACTGTGATTCCGAAATTTGTTAATAACTTTTATAGTTTTATAGCTACGAGGCTCAAACAACTTTGATTCACCTTCTAATTTAATTCTCTTTTATTTGATACTAAACACAACTTATTTATTCTTCTACAGAAAAAATATAAATAATGATGCTATAGGCCCCACTAATAACTTTATGAAAACTTTCAAACATACTTTAAAAGATTCTACTTGTTCTCAAATGCCTATAGTGCTTTTCTGAAGTTGATATATATTTTCTCAAATTTATTATTAATTTTTAAATAAAGTGCTACTTCTAGCTGATGTACCCTTAAGTAAAACTCATTCAGACATAAGGAAAAAAAAATCGCTACTTTATTTCAACCTGATCAAAATACTGCATGAGTCTTAAAAATACTAATCCTTGCTTCAAATAAATTATATTATATTCTGGAGATATTTTACCCCCCTGAGTTTATGTCTATACTCAAATGATTAAATTTTTTTGTGCCATGTGTTTGCCTTTACTATTTATGTTTCAAAAACAATATTTAAACTGTACTGAGCTTTTCCAAACTTGAGTATGTGGTGTAAGAAAAAATTAAGTTATTCTCTTACTATCAGCTGACTTCTTATACCTTTCAGAACTATGACTTCTTGAATTTTAAAGTCTGAAATTATGTGTTAAATTTTTCATGCCGGCTTTTTAGCTTTTAACATCTTTAAAACTTTTAGTATGATTCCCTTGTTACCAAATTTATTAATTTTTGACTGTCTATTATCCAAAATATCTCAAAAAGTTAATAAAATATTAACTTTAGTGAAATTATATCGAAACCAAAAATTGCATCTGGATATTGTGGGCCATTTCCTCAATTGCAATAGGATCAATTTTATTAATAATTGTAACGCCAATGCAATTGTAATTGTTGTTTTATTTTCCGAATGCGTTTCGCTTCATTTGCGAAGCATCTTCAGCGGTTCTGTCTGTTTGTATTTATACATATAATTACATTTGTTCTATTTTACAATCTATATATCTATAATATCTATATCTTATATCTTATCTTATCTTATCATATATATCTTTAAACGAGCAATTCTTGTATATATATATATATATTTCGGATTTCGGAAACGGCTGTGACGATTTGGGTGAAATTTGGTATTTAGATAATGTTTTGACTTTTAAGATTACCTGAATAGTTGTCTTCCCTACTAAAAAGCGAGTTTACAAAATATGAACAATTTTGTCACTCCGTATATCGAAAACGGCACTAGCGCCATCTCGTAGACAATTCAGGTACCAGAAAGCCTACAAATAGATTTTCTTTGATTCCAAAGAATAAGTAAACGAACAGTTCTTGTATACTGGCTGACCCGTGGAAATATTAGCACTGCAAGTTCAATTGTAAAACATTTAAAAAGAAAGATAATTAAAAATTTATCAATGGTTTTATCAGAGGTGATAACTTTACAGAAACTTCTTTGAAATTAATATTACCGGTACCAGTTATAAAGTAATCATCCTTTACTTTTTGACTATAAATAGTGGTTGTTAGTTAGCCATTAAATACTACCACCTTAATTATAAAACATCTTTCGATTTCTGTTCAATATACAAGATTTCGAGTAGAGTTTGATAATAAAGTGCATAATTAAATATTAATACATCTACAAATTCCTGAAAAGCCGCGTGCGAGTGCACATACGAAAAAACGGGTTCTGATAAATAGAATCTTGCCTTTTGAATCGTCTGACCTTGTGCTTTATTGTTTATAACGAAGGTTACTTCTTATGGGAATTGTTTTATTATCATTTTGAAATGCTGATCAGAAGATGTGAGATTACTGCGAGGTATGAGCATAGTTTTATCGGAGTGAATAAATATAGCACAGATGATGTTCTATTGACGTCACAACCTGATGATGAATTCTCATAGTACTCGATGAAACATATCGAAAATAAATAATAAATTTTCTTGGTTTTCGAGATATAGCATGTCAAAAATCAGTTATAGGTATAGTTCCTTGTGCTTTTGGCGACGTTTCTTTTGGTCCAGGCCGTATTTCAACCTAACAAAAACCACTAGGTACAAAATAAAACATTGAAAGTACATTTCCACCATATAGACATAGTGCTTTTGGTGGATTTTTTTCTGGTCTAGGACGGATCTAATCCTAACCTCTTCACTTTTGAGATATAATATCCCCAGAACTAAGTGAGATATCAGAAAAATAAATTCCTTATTTTCGATTTGTCTCGACGAGTTTCATACGAATTCATCAAACTTGGCTATGGCGAAATTTGTCTTCTGGTTCAGGTCGCATTTCAACCAACCACGTCAATTTTGAGATACGATATCTCGAGAACTAAGCGAAATATTTTAAAAAAATATATTTTTTACCTTCAATTTTTCTCGTCGAGTTACATAAGAATCCATCATCAAGGGTTATCGTAGAATCCTTTGAATTACCACAAATCTCTCACCATTAATTAATACCAAACTGGCATTAAAATTTCTGTTTAACATATTAATATAATTTTTTTTTAAGCAATTTGTGAGGCCGTTTCGCAAATGGATCTAGCGATTTGGATGAAATTTCACATGTAGATAACGTTTTGATTTTCAAGTTTTTAACACGATTTAAAAAAAAAAAAAAAAAAAAAAAAAAAAAAAAAAAAAAAAAAAAAAAAAGGAGCAACTTTTGTATTTGGTTTCTCGAAAACGGCTCTAACCTCATTACGTAGAAGGTTCAGGTACCAGTAAGCCTACTGATGTTAGTTAAACTTCTCTTTGGTTAACTGTGCACCTCAAAACGCCTAGGAAGCCTTCAAGCCTTATACTTTAATCAAACTTTACTCGAAATCTTGGATACTGAACAGAAATCGAAAGATACCGAGCGAAGATCGGTCACCCAGGTACTATCTATAAATGAGAAAACGAGAAAGTTGGGATGTGTGTTTGGATGTACGTCTGGAATCTATAACGCCATAATAACTCAACATATTTAAATGAAATTTGGCATGAAGTCAGTTAATTGCGTGCGAAGTGACATAGGATAAATTTTATCCCGCAAAAATGCATAGTTCTTTTAGAAATTGCCATTAATATCAATTCGCATACATGGAGGAAGGAAATATTTCCATCCTCCATGTTCGCAAACAACAAAGAGTTTCCTACTTCGTAGACAGCCGTGCAACGTTTACTCTTTGCTTTTTACATAAATCGCAAACACTGCTTTTCAGAAATAAAAGTGAAAACCTTCTTACATATGCAAGTAAATTCATTAAACAAAACAAAAACAAAAAAAGTTTGTGTTTAGTTTAAAAGCCATAAAACTGATGCAATAGTTTGGAAGCAGGAATTATAAATATGTACTTAACCTTAAATTAAAAAAGGTAGGTACTGTTGTTAAGTTCGTAAAGAGATTTTTTCATTTGCGTACATAAAATAGTATGACATCTCAAATATTGCACCATAATTTCGATTGTAAATGTGAAAAATCAGTGCTTGAAAAAAAAAAAAAACAACGTAAAATGCTATGATTATACCAGCACGAAAGTCGATTTACTAAAAGTGCAAAATGCCGGTGCTCGAAATGTCATATTTATAAAAATGTTACGGATTCCATTCTATCTCGGTTTAATTTATTTCCTGTGTGTCTTCTTTTTTTCCACTATACATTCTCTGTAATATTACAAATTATTAACTAACCCTTTTTTGTTCAAAATTTTTTTATAAATCAGTACAAATAGTAGACTATCATTTAGGAAACAGTGCTTTTTACTGTTCAATTTCTACAAATATCTAATAAATCCGGTTCAAGTTTACGTCGCTACACAACGATGCTAACTTGGGATAAAATAATTGTTTCAATGCGCGTGTGGTTGAGGTTTTGAATTTGTAGCGCCAATATTAGCGGAGATTGTGGTTACATTGATATTCAGCCTGGACCACAATGAAAACTGAATCTTTTTGTCACAGCCAATGGCATGAGAAATTTAGTTATCAGTTATTTAAGCAAATATCATAAGTACTATGTCACGTTGTGACGTTATGTATCGCCACGTAAACTACTCCAGTAAATCCTTCACTTAAAACGAATGTATTCAATGGCCTAATGTAGAGACTTAATGTTTCATGAGGCAATATTGCAAGTCGTTTACAACGCGATACACCTCATTTACACGGAGCTTATGAAAGCTGCTTATTTATTACTAATAATAACTAAATGACTTCTGCCTTATACTGTAACAAAAACATTCTGGTCCAGGAAGCATTTCAACCTAACCACTATCTCTGCTAATATTGCCGCTACAAAATCAAACGTTTTGAACACACCTCAACACATTAAATGCATTGGAACTGGATTTCGAATAGTAACAGAATTTTCTATATCAAGATTCCTAATTAGTGTAGCATAAATTACTATCACAATTAATTTCATTATATGCCTTACTAAATCACGAGCAGTAACAGTCACTTTATCGCGATGTAAACTTGACCAGCAATATTAACAAAAATTGTCTTAGAGTTGTAGAGAATCATGAACTTTCCGTTGTACACTGTAATTTACAAGCATTTTAGTACAAATTTTTTAATTAAGTAACTGCAATAATGAATGTAGTTTCATATGTATTCAGTATTTATTTTCCTGCGATCTTAAATAATAATTCACGTTACTAATGTATTAATGCGCGAGTGACAGAAGCTTTGATTTTCTAGCGGTATTATTAGCGGAGTTTGTCACTTTGTTGAAATGCAGCCTGGACCAAAATGAGAACTGAAACATTATTAATAATTTAAGCTTCTTTCACGAGCACCATTTTAGTGACGTCATGTATCGCTTTATAATGATATTGTATCAAAAGATATATAATAAGCTTGGATGATTTAGCAGAACACACGGCATTGCTCGAAGTAAATTTTTGAAATTTATAAAAGTTTTATTCAGATAGTGGAGATTCAGACAAGCAGAATGGTGATTTGCCGGTAGACATTCAATTCTGTTTGCAGATTCAGAAACCTATTATGAATAAAGAATCTATTACTACTTTAACATTGTAATTTATATTTCAGAGAAGAATTAATAGATCGAAACGAACAAACTATAGTATACTGATGTACATGCAGTCAACTGTTTTCACAGATAGAGAAACGAACATTAACACTGAACATTAAAAGAATCAATTATTACTATAATACCTAAATTTCTGATTTAAAACAGAATTAACAAAATGAATATTCAGAGAGCAAATTAAGTTCACTTAAAAAAAAAATAGTAATTTTCAGATATTCAGCGCAAATCAAAATATACATTTTTAGTTTCGCAATTTTTTAACTAGATCAACGTCCTTGGGCCACTTAGGTATTTATTTGCTCTTTGAATGTTAGTAAATTTTTTGGATGTTTAGTCGCTTCCATCATATTTTGACGTCTTGAGTTTTTAATTAAAACTATATTAATTTTTATTCGCAAGTCTTGATATTAGTAATTTTAAGAGATGCCGGGTAAACGAAATTCAAATGTTTCAATGAAATGTAAGAAAACTACGACTGTGAAAAAAGCCAAAACCCAGGAACAAATCCTCTAGCAGAGCTGCATAGGGTTGAGCACTTTGCATGTATTGCGGCTTCTGGAGATGTTGAATTGCCGGAGCAGTCACAAGTTGGGCGACAACACCAAAATGGTCACTTGGTGTCTGGAAGATCACACCGGGAAAATCGCGAGCTCGGTGCTTAGAGCAATCGGATTGGCAATCAATCTCAAAAGCTTCTGAAACACCGAAGCAAACAAAAAGATGGCAATAACAATACACCACATATTTGGCATTGCAACGAGTTGCTGAAACACCTGAACAAACGCGAGCTCATTTCTAATGTTTTCCCGAGAATTCAACTAAATATTATCAATGACGAAAACTGGTTATGTGAGAAGACAATACTTGCCCCGAAAAATGATTCTGGAGCAAATATATATATATATTAGAGGAAATAGTTGGGGAAGTGACAACACACTCTTCCATCGATACAGTAATGTTAACTGACAATGCTGCTACCTACCCCGTCGAGTTTTCAAATTCCTTCGAGTTATCTGGGCTATCGTCCCATAAACTCGAGCTTAAGGTTGGCACTCGAGTTCTCCTGATGCGTAATCTCGAACCCCCTCCCCTCAAGGTATTGCAATGGCACCAGATTACACATCACAGAACTAGGAAGAAACATTGTGAAGGCGACAATTCTTACCGGTGCATCTAAAGGGGAAGCCGTTATAATTCCGTGTATCCCAATTATTCCCAGAAATATTCCCTTTGAATTTAAAACATTACAGTTCCCATTAAAAATTTCATTTTCAATGACAATTAATAAGTCGCAAGGTCAAACGTTGAAATTGGTGGGTATACACTTGGATACTCACTGCTTTTCCTTTGGTCAACTATATGTTGCCTGCTGCCGGGTATCGAGTGCAAAAAATTTACATGTTTTTTTTCAGAAAATAACAAGTCCTACAATATATATACCGATGTATTAAACTGAAAATACTACTAACATACAGAATATTTTTATTGTTTTAAAAGTTCGATGAAGTTGTTTGGAACAAATACATTTTTGTTAGTTTATTGCAGTATTTATTGCTACTATCACCAATAAAAATAGCTCTAAAATTAATTGTATGGTCGTATTGACCTGGTGGCAAGGCTTCATTACGTCTACGCAATCAGCCCCTTTCATAGCCGCTTAACCTAATGCAGTAATCCTGCTGGGCATAGATGACCTACAGTTCAACGTGGAATCAGATCCACGTGAGCATTCTGGCGCACTTCACATCACACAACAACCTGTTCCAGAGGTGAAGGTCGAGCTAAGGACCTATGAAAATCCTCTGCAAGACTGGGATTCAAGCTGGGGACTTTTCCATGTCCAGTTGGCGATCAGACCTCTCAACAAAATCTTATATTACAACACTCTTCCACGCGGACGAAGTCGCGGATAACTGTTAGTCTTATATAGCCTATATAAAAATAAATGTTTGTGGGTTTGTTCGTCTTCTATTCATTCCTAAACCATTTATCAGATTGCAATGAAACTTTGGAGAGTTTTCGAGTGTGCGTCTGCGAAGGTTCCTGTGAAAAAAAATTTCCAAAAAGTCACCCCTTATTCCCATAACACCCCAAAATTTACATCTACATCTACATCTACATCCATACTCTGCGAATCACAAACATTGTGGGTGGCAGAGGGTGCTAAGCACCAATCCTAAACCCGCCCATTCCAATCCCGAATAGTGCGAGGAAAGAAGGAATACATATAAGTATCAGTACGGCATCTTATTTCTCTAATCTTATCCCTCCGGTCATTGCGACCTAAATAGGTTGGCGGAAGAAGTATTTCATTGCACTCGAAATTTAAATTTTTTCGCATATTCTCCAATAAATTAGAACGCAAGCTACGTCGTCTGTCTTCCAAACTATCCCAGCCCAATGTATGTATCAATTCTGTGACGCTTTCATAAGGGCTGTAACAACAAGTCACGAATCTAGCGGCTCTCCTCTGCACCCTCTCAACTGAGTCAATCAGAACCTTGCGATACGGATCCCAAACCCCACAACAGTAATCCAGATGCGGACGCACTAGTGTTTTATACGCTATCTCCTTTGTTTGAGCATTACAATTCCTCAAAATACGACCTATGAATCGTAATTTAGAATTGGCCTTGCCTACGACGGAAGTTATGTGCATGTCCCATTTCATGTTGCTTTGTACTATCACCCCCAGATACTTCACGGAATCAACCATGTCAACAGGTGAATTGTTTATTTTGTACTCGTGAACAACCTGATTCTTCTTGTTACTTATCCGCATTGCCTTGCACTTTTTGCAATTAAGTGTAAGCTGCCATTTACGGCACCAATCGAAAATAGCATCCAAATCACGCTGAATTTCTAAGCAGTCGTCGGAGCACCTTATTTCCCTATAGATAACCGCATCGTCGGCAAACAATCGCAACCAGCATTTGACGTTGTCACCTAGATCGTTTATAAATATTAAGAAAAGAAGTGGACCTATTACACTTCCCTGAGGAACGCCCGAAGTAACATTTATCTTAGAAGAGGCTTCCCCGTCAACAACGACATATTGTGATCGACCAGTTAGAAAATCACGTATCCACTCGCAAATCTGAGCCGAAATACCGTAAGCTCAAATCTTCGCTAAAAGTCGGTTGTGTGGCACAGAATCAAAAGCTTTCTGAAAATCCAAAAAAATCGCATCAACTTGCGAACCTGCATCGATAATTTTCATTATGTCGTGGGAAAATAGGGCCAATTGTGTTTCACACGATCGCTTCTTCCGAAATCCGTGTTGACATGGTGTAAGTAACTCGTTCTCATCTAGAAACTTCATTATGTTCGAGCATATGACATGTTCCAGAATTCTGCTGCAGACCGATGTTAAAGATATGGGTCGATAATTCCTAGGATCACTCCGATCTCCTTTCTTAAAAACGGGAATTACCTGGGCTATTTTCCAGCTAGAAGGTACTTTTCTCTCTTCTAGTGATTTACGGAATATATCTGACAGAAATGGTTCAATATCCTCCGCGTATTCAGAAAATACTCTTACCGGTATACCATCGGGACCCGGCGCTTTACCCCACTTCAGGAGTTTTAATTGCTTTACAATTCCTACGCTATCAATTTCTATCGGATCCATCTCTAATTCCACACGGTGTGGTAAAGTGGGGATGTTTTCCAAGTTTTCTTGCGTGAATGAATTTTTGAATTCGGTGTTAAATAAGGTAGCCTTGTCGCGGCTGTCTTCAACCTCCCGTCCATCTTTTATTAGAACTGGCTTATTGTTCCCACTACAACTAACTTTTTTTACATACGACCAAAATTTCTTAGGGTTTCAGTGAGGCTCTTAGAGAGAGAATTTTCACGAAAGTTATTAAATGCCTCACGCATTGCATTCTTAACACGTCCCCTTATCTCCTCTAACTTTTCTAAATCAGTCCGATACATCGTCCTTTTTGATCGTGCATGTATCTTCCTTTGCTTCTTGAGTAACCTTTTAACCTCCCGTGTGTACCATGGGGGATCGTTCTCTTCCCTGATTGTCCGTTTCAGTATATGCAAGTTCATACCTTCCCCAACTATATGTAGGAATCGACCCCCTTTCCACCCCCATAATTTTTTCACCCCATAATTTAGGCAATACCACATTTTTTATCCGATTTAGATAGGAATTTGTACACTTATACTTTAAAACAAACAGAAAAATACTGCCTATGTATGGTTTCCGAATATTAATCCCCTCTCCCCCTTTCCACCCCCATTACGTTTTTACCCCATAATTTAGGCAAACCACATTTTTTTATCCGATTTAGATAACAATTTGTACACTTATACTTTAAAACAAACAGAAAAATACTGCCTCCATATGTTTTCCAAAGCGCATCCCCTCTCACCCTTTACAACTGAAAATGAATGAAACAGCAGTTTAAAATTTATATGTAAATATTTTTTCATTTAATCTATGTGCCTACTCAAGTCCAGCAATAGTGAAGCATTGCCGGCTCAGCTAGTTTACAATAAAAATGAAAATTGTGGGTTACAGATTTAAGCTTACTTAAATTTTTCTTTGGTCACACATGCTTATAATTGTACAGCCTTTTAGCATCAGTTATGTCTATAACTGCAGTATATATTACACACTTTGGTTGTATTTTTGTGATTATTTGCGTAATCAGTGATGTACAGTAACTAAATGTGGAATACATCAGAACTCAATGTATTACAGTACTATGCAAATAATCACAAAAATGCAACCAACATGTGTAATATATACTGCAGTTACAGACATAATTGATGCTAAAAGGCTGTACAGTTATAAGCATATGTGACCAAAGAATAATGTAAGTAAGCTTAAATCTGTAACCCACAATTTTCATGTTTAAATTGTAAAATAGAACAAATGTAATTATATGTATAAATACCCACAGACAGAAATGCTGAAGATGCTTCGCAAATGAAGCGAAACGCGTTCGGAAAATAAAACAACAATTACAATTGCATTGGCATTACAATTATTCATAAAATTTATCACATATTGCATATGCCGATGTTATGTTGAGTCCTTCTACAGCTGTTTAGACAGTTTACTATTTAAACTTGATTTATTACCTAAAATAAATGTATAATTTGATTTATTTCCTGAATTACCTCCAAAAGTGACTCTAAAGCTGCGGTATCATAAGGTTCACCTGAGCCCGTTATACTGTAAAAAAACTTCGTTATGTAAATTTATGGAATTCTAAGGTAGCTTACAATATAAAACATTTGTTCAACTTTCCTGAGTGATAACTAAATAGGCTAAAGTTGTGATGTTGCAGCACTTCATACAACTGCTCCATTTGTATTAAGTAAGCATGGTAATACTCAGCTGATTTATACATATCAGGATTCACATCCAAAACCCCTGTAGTTATTTAAATGATAATTTATTTCCAGTATTGCTTCATTTTTGTTGTGCAACAACACTTATAAATCTCAATTAAAACTCATGAAAAAGTATTTATAGTACACATTCATTTTAATTTGGTAATATCTAGCACATTATGCCTTGGTGTGATTTAAACATGCAAAATGTGGCTGAATTAGCAAGAAATGAAGGTGGGTATTGGGTTGTTGAGTTCAATCCAAAATTTGATGCCTAAGATTCCTAATGATATCAGAGGTTCCATGTGATTTTGAAGAATTTTTATACTGACACTGAGTCTGGGAGAATTTCTTAATCAAAGTTATTGTACTTTAAAGATTTTGAACACCTACATTTTGGAAATGAGAGACTTTCATAACAAAGAAAAATTGTTACTTCGGTGGACAAAAGATAAGAAAAATAGTAAAAACATTGTAAAGCGAAGATTAAGGATGAAAATGATAATTTTATGCTGAAAAAATGAGAATTAGTTAATTTTAAGTAAATAATGATAATAACAGTAGGTCAAATTTGGGGAAAAAGATATTATTTCAGGATTATATGAGAAAGTAAAGTTAACAAATTCGATGAGAAGCAACAAGAAATATTATTAGAATAAGTATTTTTAGAAATAATCATGTTTTAATGGTGAAATTCAATATTTAATAGAATTTTAGTTATGTTGAGAGGGTTGAATCTTCAAACTTAGTAACAGTGAAGGTATTTGGAATTTCTTAAAGTGAAAGATAAATAAAATTATGAGAAAAATTAGTCAAATATGTTGATAAAGTTTGAAAAAGACTGGCGAAATTTGAGAAATTTCTTAGTTTTTATTTGACTAGAAAGGAGTTTATTATTATTATCCATGTCAGAGAGGAAAGTTCCAGAAAAGAGGAGTTTTTGGGGTTTGTCTGTATAGAGAGTTCTGGGACCATGATCTGCAAGCATTTTTTGATAAGCAGTTGGATAGTACACATCGGTGTGATGGTTCATGGCAGAGCAAGATTTTGGAACATGAAATTTTAACATTATTGTTAACTTTGGGGGAAGTTTGAAATGAATGAGTATTGTATGAACATATGAATGGAAGTTTGTTTTGTCTTCATAAAGGATTGAAATACAATAACATGCAACTTTGAAATGTTGCTATTAGAGTAACTATGAACATATTTCTTTAGAAAGAACATTAAAAGCAGTGAAACTTTAATCTTGTGTTGAATATCATAGCATCATAGCATAAACTGTAGAACCTGATATATTATTCAGTGTAGAAATTCTATTCTGCACTTTGAGTGGGCAACCAATTTTCTACTGAAATTAAGCTGAAATTGTAGGAGAAAACATAGTAGTTCATTAGAAGTCATTACAAATACTGTTGTAAGAAACAATTATCATTAAAATTAAAAATAAATAAAATAGAATCTCATTTGTATAATAATTGTTTAGTAACATACACAAACAATTCCACAAAATATAACATTCCACTTATAGACAGAAACTGTGAAACGGTCTCCAACACCACCCTCCCTCCTTCATTTTCTCCTGTTGACAAAGAGCCAAGTCTCAAAATATTCATTGTTTTTCCTGTGTTTTGTGATTATTTATGTGTTCACCCCATGATACCATCATCTAAGGTAAGTGGTGATTCATTTCGCTATCCCTTTTTTTTTGTGGGTAAATCCGTTTGCTAATTAGCTCCTATTATTTCCTGGTAAATATATATATAATCATTGTAATACTGATATGTGAAGCATTGAAAACTATAAAAAGAGTTGATGACTATCCCCAAACTCAGACACAAGTAATGTTTATGATATGGACTAAATTTATAATTTTGGTAGGGTGCACATTATAAATAGATATCATCTTACCAGGCTTTTCCCAGATTTTCGACCAAAAGTGTAATCAAGTGCTAGAGTTTCCTTTGTACTTTCACTCCTGTCCAGAAACTGACAAATCAATGTGGTTTTGCCCTGTAATATGAAGGTAATTATACTATAATGAATTAATTTAAAATCCTGTGGTTTTGAAGTACAAGTGAAGGATGTGAAAAAAATTGTTAATCGGAACATTGAAACACTTATTCCAAACTACATTGTAGAAATTACATGTGAATTATTTTATTCAAAAACATATTAGGAATGTCATACTTCAGTATTATAAGATTAACTGAAGTCTAAAGACAAAATAATAATAATGTTTGTAAATGGGTTTGGAAGAGGTTAGTCATCTGTACCTCAATTAGGTCATTTACACATGAAATAGGGGGTAAAAAAAGAGTAAGTTGACAGTATGGCACTCAATCCTTGCAACAAATCTTAAAGGGTCAGCAATAGAACATAATCAAATAAAGTTTTTTATTTTATATGTATATTTCCTTTTTATTTGTTTCTGGCTTTATGCCTTGTTGAGATAATTATACGTGGGAGACTACTGGGGACAAGAAATTGGATGGAATTTGGCCATCACCTTTTGAACGAATCATCCCAGTATTCACTTGCAGTGATTTGGGGAAACCATGAGAAACCCAAATCTAGATGGTTGGACAGGGATTCAAATCCACATCCTCCCAAATCCAAGGCCAGAGCATTAGCCCTCACCAACCACAAGAGGTAAATCAGAATGCCTCTAGCAGATTGGAGGAATTACTGAGAGGTAGGAGTCAGGTAGCAGAACAGATGGATGTGGGAACAGGAGTGCCACAAGGTAGCAGAAACTGTTGATCATTATTTTAATGTATGAATCTGTTGTCTGTTTATAGTCAAAAGTTAGAGTGTTTGTGGAAGACATAATAGATTGTAGTAGAAACATGTCAAGACTGGGAACAGCTATTGATGACTCTAGACATGATATCTAGTTGGCTGGGTAAATGTAGCATGAAGACATATAGAAAAAAGAGTCCACTTAATAGATGTATAAGTAAAACAATAGTGTTATACAATATTAAAACTGAAGAGGTACTACTCCAAGAAGGTATACAATGTAAATTTTTTAGCATATGAGTAGCTAATAGGGGCACAATGGGCAGGCTGTAGGACAGAGGTTCCCAAATTGAGTGAAGCACTTTAACCTAGCTCTACACGGTTGGATGTACTATATTTCCTTCACTACTTCTTACAGTTGAAAACCTTTATTCTAATATCATATACTTATTGAGGTTCCTCTAAGATGTCATTGCTGGTACTGAGAAGTTACAACATACCAAGTCTAAGAAAAACAGGCAGCAAATACTAGTAAATTATAAAAATAACACAATCATGGAAATTCCTTCATATTCAAATAGACAAACTCAATTGGCAAGAACATATCACGATACTACTGAAGAAGTTAAGAAGTGCTACCTTTCTATAAGAACACTTTCCTTAACAGCACATCTGTAATCAATAAAACAGGATTAATCCTCTTATTTTCAGTCAGTCTTGTGATATGGCATAATGGCATAATTTTTTTTGGGGGGGGGAGAGCTCTTCACAAACCAAAAAAGTTTTTATAACACAGAAAACAAATGCTAGATGCTTTCTTGGGTAAAACAAAACTTCTTGCAGAAAACTTTTCTTACAGTGACTCACACATTTTATCTTGTTTACATTGAATTCCCAGGTACACAATTTCAATACAAGAAACGTAAATAATTTGCACAAAATTAAAACATCATTATCACAAGTACAAATAGGAATTAATTATTCTGGGACAAACTTAATTAATTTCCAACAAGTATAAAATAGTTTGTAGACAATAAAGATATTTTTAACAAAAACTGAAAGACTACCTTATAGCAAACTCCTTCTACTCCACCCAAGAATTTGTACAGTGAATTATATCTGCTATGACATCCACAAAATTGATTTTTTTTTCTTATGGCTTTATGCCTCATCAACGTTGAGGAAAGTACTGTGGAGAACGAATGGGAAGGAATTCAGCCACGGCCTTTCGAAGGAAGCATTCCAGCATTTGCCTGGAGTGATTTGGGGAAACAATGGAAAATTCAAATCTGTATACCTGGACAGGGATTCGAACCCACATCCTCCAAAATGTGAGGCCAGAACATTAACAGTTCACCCACCAAGCTCAGTCACAAAACTGAGTTGTAAATTTCAATGTATAAATTTTATTTTTTACACAAATTTATAATCAAAACTTGTCTATCGCTGCTGACAACAGCTTTTGATATAAAAATCTAATGTAGCTCTTTTCATTAATTAGTAATTTCAAATTTTACCTTTCACCCCATCTGAACAAATTGCTTAGCATCACTAAAAATCGAAATATTTTTTAAACTAAATATTTTTGGCCGTACAAAATGATCATTGTATTAAGCTCTCCAATTTGAAATGAATACAGCCAAATTCATTACATCTGAAAAACAATCTTATCTGAGTGTTATAACTTTTATGAAAATGGTTTAAAATCAAGCTGAAGAACACTTTACTTTTAAGAAAATGGCCATAAAAATCTCTTCCTATACAACTATATGCGACAGGTTCCCTTCTGAGGTCATTTTTTGGCCGAAGCTGAAGCCGAAGCCGAATGTTCGGCTCTTGGCATAACCTTCGGCCAAAGCCGAAGGATCAAAGATAATTATATATATCAGAATACTGACATGAAGTATATATGACATGCAAATACTGAACTGTTATTTCATTTTATATGTAGAATTGTTGATATAAATTGCACCTTTACAATAATTATAAACGCATTGTTTAATATTTATTTACTAGAATAAAATAAAACAGCAAAATAGTACCAAAGCAGGTTTTCAGTAATGCAATTTAGCGAAATGAATGCAGTTATTTTTGTTTATCAATCATCATCATCATCCTCAGCAGTTTCCAGTCTCTGGCTGGGTTTGCTTCATGCACAAGCCTCCCCATTTCCTTCTTTCTTCCCGCCACCTCTCTGTCACCACCTTGTTCCAGTCCTCTCCTCTCTTCTGTACACCCTCCTCCACTCCTTTCAGCCATCCATCCCTTGGTCTTCCCCTGGGTTGTTTATCATGCATCTTAATTTCGTGGATTTTTCTTGGGATTCTCTGAACCTCCATGCTCTTTAGATGTCCATACCATCTCAGTCTGGTCCTCTCTACCCTTTCCTGTAGGTGTTCCTTTTCATGGTGCATCTAATCACTCCATTAATTATTCTTTCCATTTTAGTAACTCCCATCATACCTCTTAAGAACTTCATTTCGCTTGCTTATACTCTGCTGATGTGCCGCTTCTTCAATGCCCATGTTTCATCAGCATAAGTCAAGATAGGCACATAGTATGTGTGATAGATCACTCTCTTGCTTCTCTGTGGCACATCTTTACTCTATATTAGGCTTCTAATGCTCCTTAGAAACACCTCTTTCACTTATCTCACCATCATTTCCTCCACATTCCTCTAATAGACTCCCCATGTACTTTAACCTGTTTACCTCCTTTAGTTGTTCGCCTGACATCAAAATTCCCTAGGTTAACCTATTCTTCTTTATGGTTGTTACCATGTGTTCCAGGCCCTTTTTTCTCCACACTGTCTGTCCATACATCCAACTGCTGCTGCAATTCCTCTTCATCACCTCCCCAGATCGTCAGATCATCCACAAATCCTTCATGTTTTCCTCTCCCATCCTCAATGCCACCTTCTGCATTATATCATCCATGATTACAATAAAGAGTAGTGGTGATAGGGCACTTCCTTTTTTTTAGTCCATTCCTTTGTTTCAGCGAATCTGTTCTTCCTTCCCCTATTTTCACATAGCTCACACTTCCAAGGTACAGTTCTGTCACACTCTTAATGGTTTCTTTGGAAACTCTTCTCTTCTCCAAGACCTTCCATACCATACTCCTGTGTACACATTTATATGCTTTCTCAATATCGATAAATACCAACAGTAAATCCTTTCCATACTCTTAATGTTTTTCCTATAGCTGTCTCATAGCAAATATCAGGTCTACCAATGATCTCCCTGATCTGAAGCCATATTGATGTTCCCTTAGCCCTTTTTCCACCCTGTCACGTATCCTTTTTTCAATGATCTCCTCATACACTTTGGCACATCAGTTATTTTTGTTTAGCAGTGACAAAAGCAAACTATGGAATTTAACAGTAACAGCCTGAATTAAATTTCAATAATTTGTTTTGTAGATTAAATTAATAATTAATTATTTGGAGATTTAGCTTTTGTAAATCAAATACATGTTACATTAAATATAGTAATACTATGGTCTTTTAACAACAATAAAAAAAGTTTCAACCTTCTTACCTAACATAAATTATTCTAGCTGTCTAAATTAGAATCACACATTAAATTTTCAGTTAAAACCGAATCAAAATCAATATTTTTAAAGTAGTTTCATGTAAACAGATTAATCGAATATGTACTAAATATCAAATCAAAAAGTAGATCGGCACTAATGAAATAAGATTTAATAATCTAAGCCAAACAACCTGATGTTATAAACTAAAAATAATAGTTTTTCAACATTTCTGCAGCTTAAATTAGTTCATTTGCCATCATAGATTTGACCGGCAGCACTGAACAATTGTTCGCTAGGAATACTAATGGGAGGAGCTGATAAATATTTGGATACTATCAGTCATAAATAAATATACGGACTGAAAGCCCAATATTCAAAATTATTAGTGATCCTCAGCAGCAAAGGTTCTTTTAAATAACAAATCAATTTTTTTTAAATGACAGGTGATAGCTGTCCAAATATTCCAATTTAGTCTCGGTCAAATCCATTTTGTCAAGGGTATCCCATAAATCGCGTGCTGGGAATTTATTTTCAGGAGTAGAATTTGGTATTGAACAGGAGGGTCCAGGTTCACCAACATCCACATCCAAATGTTCCTGTTTTATTTGCTATTGTCAGTGCACAATTCTGACATAGAAATTCCAAAATTTCAGTCTTCATATTTACAATTTCATCGCTAATCAAATACTTAGTTTTAAACCATCAATTGATTAGAGCGTCAATCAATAACTGTAAGGTTTTTCTTGCGAAGGCAAATCTCCTGCTAACAGACCCACACAAGCGGTTTTGAGCCGTACTATATGATCAGTCTTCATCCTTCTGAACAAGTTTTGAATTTAAGATGGCAATCAATGATATAATTAACTGATGATGAACTGCTAGAAATATAAGTTGTTGCTTGATAAAAACACTTCAACACAGTTATATAATTGCTCATTTGTATCAATTCTTCTGCAGTTGGAATTTATATTCTACCACGTTCTGACATAAACAGATTCATTGCATGTTTCTGTTCTGTTTATTAAGATATTGAGTGTCTTGTTCACTCTTCTTATGTTTTACAACACTTTTTCACTATTTCCATTACAGCAATATCTTTAAAGATTACGTTATGAATCATAAGCTTTAGAGTGTGAGCAACACAACCAATAAAAACGAAGTTTCCACAGCGCATGGTCAAATTCATATTTTAAGCATTATTATGTATACCCCTTTGGATATTTCCTTTTGTATTGTATTTGGTAACAATTTCAGTGATTTTTTGTGCAATATATTGCCCTGTATGATCTTCTTCCAGCACACTAATTGCCAGTTTAATTTCCTTTTGGAAACTTTGGAAATGCCTTATGCTGTGATGCTCAAAAATGTGTTTGCTTGATCACTCAGCCTTTTTCTAAAATCAATGTAACTTTACTGTTTACTTTTTCATGTGTAGCTGGCATTAAAGACTTTCTAAAATATTTCTGTCTTTTTTGTCTGTACTTTGGTCGAGTTTGAGGATCAGTAAAATGAAGTATGGGAAATGCTTCTCCTTCAACAAGGTTGTACGGAAGCATGTTTACGATGATGAGGTCCATATGTAATACATTAATCCGCAAAGAAATAGGATGATTATCGGGCCATGGTGGCACTAGTTTCTTTTTCTACAATATCGCATAAAAGTAGATTGTTAAACTTCCTTGGGGTGTATACAAGATCTCTGATTTTTTTAAATTTAATTAAGCTTTGGTTTTTAACACTGTCTTCACAATAGACTTCCCACTCATTTTTATGATTTTTTACAAATGGTTCTTTATATTTGCTATCGTCTGTTGATGCGGTACGTTGACGGTATTTGTAAAAGTTAGGTTCATTTTCGGCGGCTGGATGTAAAACTTTCACTTCGGCCAAACATTCGGCTGAAGCCGAATGTGCGGCCGAAGGTGCTTTTTTTTGACCGAAGGTGGCCATAGCCGAAGCTGAACCTTCGGTTGGACCCTACTGGTAACCTGTACAAAAACATATCCTATCCAAATTACATTTTTGAAATTACTGAAGTAGCCAACATGTATACCCTTCTTCTAACTTCCTTCAGCCAATCCCAAGCATTCTTCTCATCACGTTTCCTTTCGTAGTCTATCCCGAATATTTGTATATAATTTGTATTGCAAAGATTCTTATTTTCCTATGTTAGCCATTTCACTCATTATCAAACTCTTCGAAACATTTTGATTTAAATATTTCTTACTATCCTCCACTCTCTAACTCATTAATTTTTCAAACTGGTCACCATTCGAACTAAAATAATTTATGTTTTAGAATTTTATTGCTTTGAGGGAGGTGGGGGGGTGGGGAGGCATGAGCCCATTTTGGCTGTCCTGTAGGGTATCCATGTAAGGCAACCACTAGAGATGTCTGGTCTTACTGCGCATGCTGGGCACTAGTATCCGAGACATGCCCTCAGCAGATTGCATGGCATTTATCCTTAAAGCTGCTGGTGTACTATGCAATCCCATACTGTGGGTAATGAGCATTACCAGTTTCAAGCAAATTACCCTGGTGGTGATTCTTCAAACATTGCAAGGGAAATCTTACAAACAAGAGTGTTAAGGGGAAGGAGAGCCCTACTAGTTTGCCAGTGCTCCCTCTAGTGGCAGATAGTTTTGTTATCGAAGACACTAGATTTATGGTTGAACCTTGTAAGTTCTGCAAGAAATAAATCAAAATAAGTTATACATTACAATGCATACATCAAAACAAGTAAGCTAAACAAAACAAAGCATACCTCTCTCCATAATTACTCCTGAGTCAAAAAAAAATTAGATACAAATTTTTTATTATTATTATTATTTCAGTACAATCTACTGTAATCATTCTGTTCTCAAAATTAATAGCATCCTGTTTTCTGTGTTTAAAGCAATGGATCATACTGATCCAGTCTTTCTTTCCATACATTGTACCAGCTACTGTAGACCAAGGGGAAATTGCAGACAGCTGTAGTATCACCAGTTAACATCAGTGTTCATATATATGGTGACTGTAGTGTGTTACTGTTAGGTTAGAGGATAAACAGTATTGAGGACAGGACCTATCCATGATGGATACCAACATAACATGGAAAATTCTGAATTTCTAGCAATCAGTGGGACCAAACTTGTGATATTCTGAAAAATGACTTGATTTTGCCATTTCACGGAAATCCAAAGTAGAATTGATACAGTTTTTAAAAGCCCAAATGAGTGATGTGTGTAACACATTTATCAAGATCCAGAATCCCTGCCAACTCAATTTTTGAAAGACCAGTCTGCAGATACTTAGACAAAAGTTTAAATTTTTGGAATACATTGAGCAATAACTGTTGTGAACAAAAGTATTGTAAGCACCTTAGAATTTTGTTAAATTCTAGCTCCTCACCTTTAGGCATAGGGGGCATGGGCGCCGGCAGGATTGCTTGTAGGAGGGTGCACCAGGGCTGCATTCTGCATTGGTGCCACCCCTCCCCTATTGGCCCCAAAAATTTCCGGGCTGGGCCCCCTTAAATGCGACCCTGAGGTGTACTGGCATATTCACAATATATTTTTATACTTCTTACACATTATAATTATATAATACATTTTCTATTTATTACATAATTAAGTAATAATATTAATTAGAACAGCTTATCCTCATAATTATAAGCAGATATATAAAATTAGGCTTATCCAGTTACATCCAGAAACATAAGAAAATTGGACAAACATTCATTTTTAGTCATGGCAGAAAAGATACAGAATCTTTATGGATATTTTTTACAGAATTTTATTGCCGAGGTTGCCACATGCATTCCATGCACCACCTCCCGGTGCCCATGAGCACAACTGATTAATTACTGGATGTTGGCATGTGCTTAAATTTAAACTATTAAATTGATGACGATCTTCGTTTGAAATTGCTAAGAGAGCATTGGATTCCTAGTAAAACATACAATTTCAAAAATAACGTAAACCTTGATGCTAAAAGGGCTTTTTGACCTGAATGCTTACAGCTTACCCATGGTTGGTCTACTCAGCTGTAGCAAAAGGACTTTTATGTCGAGTGTGTGTTTTGTTCCGGTCTCCAGTGCTGCGCGGTCTACAAGGACAGTTTATCGTTTCTCCTTATCATAAGTTTCATGAAGCTGCACAGTCTCATGCGAAAAGTAAGTGGCATAGTGACGCGCTGACTTCTTCAAAAAAAAAAAAAAAAAAAAGTATTGGATAGTATTGGATTGAGTGTTCACGAATCTTTAAATACAGTATATTTCAAAGAAGTTGAAGGAAATCGAGTGAAACTTCGATCGATTGTATCAGCAATTTTATTTTGCGGACAGCATGATCCTCCACTTCACAGGAAAGTCGATGAGGCTACTATTTTCACAGATCTACTACATTTTCGAGTTGATTCTGGGGATGAGAGTTTGAAAAATCATTTAGAGTCGGGAACAAGAAATTCCTTGTATATGTCACATCAAATTCAAAATGAACAGATAGATATTTGTTGTGATGTACTAAAAAACAAAATAATTGAGGAGGTGAAGAATGCTTCGGCTTTTTCAGTGTTAGCTGATGAGACTGCGGACATAAGTGGTACAGAGCAATTATCGATTGGTGTTCGCTATGTACGTTGTGATAAAGAAAATAAAAACCCAAAAGTTTGTGAGGAATTCCTGGGATATGTGCCGCTACAGGAGTTGAACGTGAAAGCCATCTATGAAACTATTATTCACTATCTAGAAGATTGCAATTTTGATTTAATTTAATTTAATTTAATTGCAATGGAGCACACGCTCCGGTGGCAATTTCCCTACACACCCAACTTCCCGCTATCCTTCACTCACCTACATTTGCCCTCTACAAATTTTAACTTTAAATTCTTTTAACGTTTTCGGTAAGTTATTTATCATTATTTATCATTCCTCTTTGTAACTCATTCTAATCCCTGACACCCTTACCTAAAAAATAAAATCTTCCCACACCCTTGTGCCTGAAATCGAGTGCCAGCTTGTGGTCATGGTCATCTTTTCCCTTCCATGAATTACTTTTCATACCTACTGCAATATCTTTCCATGCCTCATCACCAGTATACGCCCTGTACACTCGCATTACCCTCCTCATCCTCCTCCTGTCGTGCAAT
This sequence comes from Vandiemenella viatica, assembly GCA_031002005.1. Lineage (NCBI taxonomy): Eukaryota > Metazoa > Arthropoda > Insecta > Orthoptera > Morabidae > Vandiemenella > Vandiemenella viatica. Next base: position 11,311,415 of record CM061919.1, read on the forward strand.
GAATCCCATTCCAGCTCCTTTATCATATCTGTCACTGATTGCATTCTGCAATAATTTCCAGAAACAAATCTAGCAGCCCTTCTTTGCACCTTCTCCAACCCCTGTATTTGATACTCAAAATAAGGGTCCCATACTACACTACCATATTCGAGCAATGGTCTGACCAAAGTTTTGTAACCCAATTCCTTGACTTCTCTCCTACATCCCCTCATCACTCTCTCCAACAAGTGCAGAATTTTGAAAACTTTTCCTACCACCTGTCCAATGTGTCCTGCCCAGTTAAGCTTGTTATCAAATGTAATACCAAGATATTTACATTTCAAGTCTTCAGCAAGCAATTCTTCCCCCAATAAACTCGTTGGCCAAGGATACGACGGCTGTGCTGCAATGGCTGGTCATGTAGGTGGTGTTTAGAAAATTATTAATGACAAGTATCCCACAGCCCTATTCTTCCATTGTGCATGCCATATATTGAATCTTGTCGTCAATGATCTGAACGATGTCAGTGAAGTAAGAAATGCTGCTGGGATGAACAAAGGACATCATACATGTTTTTAGAGAGAGTACATTGCGACGAAATAAAATTCAAAATATACCACTTTTCTGTGAAACGCGTTGGACCGAAAAGTACAAGAGTATAAGAAAATTTTCTGAAAACTTTATTACTATTGTACGAGTTTTAGAAGAACTTTCGCACAAAGCGCCAAACTCCATAACAAAAACCAAAACATATCAGCTGTACACTACTGCAACAACTCCAACACATATTGTGACACTATTAGTGATTGCTGCCTATTCCGCCAAACTGGAACCCGTGTGCAGCCAATTACAAAAAGTAGATATAAATTTAAAGGCAATACACGATCACATAAATAAATTAACGGACTTACTTCAATCTCACCGTGATAATGCGACGATGGAGTTCGTTGTTATTTTCGAGAATGCTCGAAAAATTTGCAAAGAACTGGAATAGTGGCAAGACAGACCTACAGATCAAATCAACCATCTGAAAGAATTCTTCAGAATATCTATCTTCATCCCATATTTAGATTCAGTAATTTCTTCTCTGAGAATACGTTTTTCCTCTACACATAAAAAAGCATTTTCGCTTATCCAGTTACATCCAGAAAACATAAGAAAATTGGACAAACATTCATTTTTAGTCAGGGCAGAAAAGATACAGAATTTTTATGGATATTTTTTACAGAATTTTATTGCCAAGGCTACCACATGGTACGAAATGCACAAGACAGGTGAAATGAGTGATGCCGCCTTAAATGAATCCCTTACTGAATACGCAGAAGCCACCCCATTTTACCCAGCGGTATGCGAGGCAATCAAGATTGGCCTAACCATTCCAGCGACAACATGTAGCATTGAAAGGTCATTTAGTACCTTACGACGGGTCAAGACTTGGAACCGGTCAACAATGGGAAACGCGAGGCTAAACGGCCTGTGCATGCTCAGTGTTCACAGGAAAAGGGTAGAGGAGGACACTGAATTTATTGACAAGGTGTTGAACAAATTTGGACAGCAACTTAGACGCCTAAAGTTATTGTTCAAACTGTGAATTTAGTAATAATTTTTTATTCATTACATTTTTTCTGTGTATTTTCCATTTTTTTATGATATGTCAGGGGTGTACAAGTACACCCCCTTGCACCCCCCTCCCGGCGCCCATGATAGGGGGGGAAGCTAACTTTTCAGTAACAGATAGTTTCGTTGCTTATATAGGTTAGGAGAGTGACGCTTTATAGAGCATGCAGATACTATGACCAAACAGACTAAATATTCCCTTTTAGAAGCAGTAAAGGTATTTAAAAGTTAATAAAAGACCTAAGTAAACTTTCTATGACAGTAAGAAAACATGATCTTGGTAGGAAATAGGTTAATTCACATAAATTCAATTTCCAAACAATAAACTTTGCTATAGGTCAATTTCACCATTTCTAAACCAATTTAAATGCAGTAAAGACTGCCAGTATTTAATAAAAGCCATAAATAAACTTTGTATAACAGTAAACAAACTCTAAATCAACTGAAAATAAAATAATCAATAATAATCCAACTTTTAAACAATGAACTTCTACTTTAGGAGCATTTTGTCATTTTTAAACCGATTAGAGAGCAATAAAGTGGCTCAACATTTAATAAAACAACTAAATTAACTTTCTATAATGATATAAAAACCTTCTACTAACCTGAAATGTGGTAATCCATAATAATTCAGTTCACCAAACAGTAGGTTTTTGATATTTGATATTTCACTATTTCTGCACATTTTCGAATGAAATAAAGTAGTTTTAAAGGAATGATAATTTAATAAAAGAATAAATTCACTAAAATTCCGTAGTTTCTGAACGTGTAAATAACTTAAATCAATTTTTAAACACTTTGTTAGATGCACTCCACTTTTAACATTTTTTTATCACAGAATCCTAGTAAGCTTTCAGAATAAAAAGTAGATTTCTTGAAAGACCCAAAAATCTAATATCACATATATTAATTTCAGGCCATTCCATGCAGTAGAACAGATTTTACAAAAGATTTTAGAAATTATTTCATCACGAAACCATGTGCCGGGTTTAGGAATTTATTACAGCCAATCGAAGTTAGATACAGAGATGAAACAACTTTCATAATACGTAATTTAATTCAGAGAATATTTTGGTAATTTTACATTTCCCATAAAAGCAGTAGAAGTAAAGTTATTAAATTAAAACACATATATCATTTTTGTAAATCTTGTCAAAGCTGTCAATCTCGATAAAACTTACACCATTAAACTCAGGAATTTTTGGAGAACACGTTGACATAAACATTATTTAAATAAATTGCGATTTGGCAGAAATGACGAAATTATGCAAGCTCAAAAAGAAGAGGTATTTCCCCAAGTAGGAAGTAGATCGCCTCATACGCGTAGGTTAAAATAGACCTTTAAAACCAAGCACTTAAAGCTACTCACTGCATATCCACTGATTCTCTATTAAAAAAGTCTAAACACTGTCAGCCTTTAATTACCGTATATCTGTTTGGTTACCGAGTTAGCTAAGGCCTATTTTGGTTAGGCAGCAGTAGAAAGCTGCGCTTAGGCTGTGACGTCAGAGAACCTATATAATCTGGTGCAGACATGACTCCACCTTTATTCTTTTGCAAGCTGAGCAGTATGTGCATACTGTGTAAGTGTCGGGTCGGTTGGGAGAAAGGCGGTTGAGGAGAAGCTACCGAGTCGGCCATCTTGGGACTTTAGTGTATGGCGCGCAAGGTTGACGAGTAACATGAACTTGTAAATTTTCATCTGGGGTTCCGATCGGTTCTAATATCTCTCCACAACTTGAAAACTTTTGGAAAAGTATGTTCGATGCGCCAGCTCAACCGTTAAATGCTATTTCGAACTTTTGATTTTCTTTTAAATAAATTTGAAATTTTCGGAAAGTGAACTGTTATCATTTCGTAGTTATCTTACAACCTTTTCTCTATTTGTGGTGTAACAAATATTGTGGCGACCTAAAGCATATAGGTTGAGTTATCCGGCTACATGGTCAAATCAAATTAAAATCAATTTATAAATTTTTTACAGAACATTGAGTCAACCACAAACTGTAACCCCAGTATCGGCCTTGGGTCTTACAGTATACACATTATGCATGGAAAAGTTTGTATTTATTTAGATGTAATAAGATCTTACCTTATGTTTCTGGCATCTGTGAAGGTGTTTTTGGCTCCAAAGGAAAATGCTTTTGTGTTTGACAGAAATACTTAAAGCAGTGGCAATACTTACTCAACAGCAACCGTTTGGCACTTAGCCTGGAAGTAATGATGTGTTAAGTAAGGAGGAGGGTATTGTAGGATTGTTTTGGAAGAGAAAGCATGTAAAGATACCAGAAAAGTAACTTCCTGGATGGAAGAAAACTTAAAAAGTTAAAAAGCAGTGTACAGGTAGCAAATGCAGTAGCAAGAAATGTGGAAATGGGAGTGCCACAGACAGTGCATTGGGCCACTGGTGTTCATTATTCTAATGAATTATTGTGTTTTTTATATAAATAATAAATTAAAGGGAAATTAACCCACTACATACCAAATTTGATGGCTGCGATGAGAGAAAACATAAAAGATGGACAATAGTTCAGTAATGACCTTCTTCAAGTAGTAGAGAACTGGGCCATTAGGTTTTGGACGTGTGCACACACAGACGTGGGGTGATATTCTGTGTTCGCACACGTCCAGAATCTAATGGCCCATTTCTCTACTATTTGAAGAAGGTCATTGCCGAAATAGTGTATATTTGTTTGTCTGCCTTTCGTGTTTACTCTCATCTCAGCCATCAAGTTAAGTATGTTGTGGGTTAATTTTTCATTCCTTTATTATTAATATTGCCTAGAAGCTGCTTCCATTTTCCTTAGTTTCATGTGTTGTTTATATGGAAGGAAAGGATAAATCATACCCAAAACTCACTAAAGTTGAAGAGAGGAGGGCAGCAGCAACAAAAAATAATACAAAAAACACAATATTTTGAGCTAAACCTTTTATCAAGAACATAGAGATATGTTGCTGTAGTTGCGCAAGTGTGTGGCTATGTTGATAGCAAGCACTTGCACAACCACAGCCACATATCTGTATGTTATTGACAAAGGGTGTGAGTGACCATCGCCTGCCGGCTGATCTAAATGTGCCAGGCTTGGTAAGGAGATAATGCCTAACCTTGGAGGGGTGATCCCGTTATGTTCACTCCATCTACGCGCAAAAAAATGAACATGCTCACCCACATCCTCAAGAAAGGTTAACGTTTCCTCAATCCCCATAACCTCTGTGCTAATGAGCAATTCCTGCGTCTTTTCAGGCAATTTCGAAAGAATAAGAAGAATTTTCTGGAAATAGTTTGTCCAGATGCCTGGATGAGATTGAAGGCATTGATAAATTCTTTCAGGTGAGGATTTTTTGGGTCAGGATATTTTTCTATATTTACTGCCTGTTTGTACACTACTGCTGAAGAAATCAATTTCATGGTATTCCTGTGACGTTTCAGCTGCCCCAGAACTTCCTGTTTTAAACAATTTGCTTCGGCACTTATTTCCTTCGAGATCTCCTTCACTCTTCATTCCGTAAACCACAATTTCTCATTACTTCCTTGCATCCAGACATAACGCTCATCAACCTAATCATCTAGCCTGTTTGTTGAATCCTTTTGTCTCTTCACTTCTTCTCGCAACTCGGCTAATTGATTTCCCGTCGCTTCCATGGTCACCTGAAAGCTGGTTGCAATAATCAGTAATTTTTGCCCCATCCTCTCCTCTACTTCGTGCAATTTTTTCTTTAACACCTCTCTTACCCTTTCCATTTTCTCTGCACCCTCTGAAGCTAATTCCTCCCTCAGTATTTTATCTGATTCTGCCCACTCGACTGCCCACTTAGTTTTGGAACAACAAGTCTTTTGCTTCTTGCAGCATATACTCCCATTTAATCATTCTTCATATTGTTTATTTCTTTCCACTGTTTCCCTAATTTCTTCCACATCTTTACGTATATTTTATTTATCTCTCTTAATTTCTTCCCTTATTTCTCACACAGCTTCCTCACTCCCTTTGACTGTTTCCTTACTTATCTTAACTGTTTCTTTGATCTCTTTCATTTCTTGCTGATTTTGATGTTCAAATGTATCCGGTTTTCCTTTCATCTCTTGTAAAACTGCCAGAATACCAATGTAATTTGTAAGAACCGAGCTTATACTTGGGGTGGAGCATAAACACGTTGTCTTAACTATAACCGTGTGTAGCCTTGGTTGTAACAGTTTTGACTTAGTTAAGATGATTCGATCGCCACATAGGTTTTTAACCAGAAAACTATGAAAAGGTAAAGTTCAATAATGATAAATAGTTCATTGCCATTTAAATAAGTATATTCTTCTAAAAGTTCACAAAGTCAACAACTGTACAGGCAATCAGACGAATTTTCCAAAGAAATGTATTACAAGTTCGATTAACCAGTCGAGCCAGACCACACCCCAATAGTTCAAACTTCTAGTTGTAGTAATTTAACAAAAGAGAATCAACGCCCCCATTGTTCAACAGTTTAGTAAAATCAAACAATCCCGAGGCCTCACTTGGAGAAATACTATTTTAATTCAACATAATAGTTGACTTGAATAAAAGAAGTGGCATTATTCCAAAATAAAACTTTTACTGATGTGCTAGATATAAAACTTTCCTGCCTACTGAGCTACATGCTATCGCGTTCGCGGTTCCTGGCAGACTGAGCGGCGAACAACTGCACGCACGGTCCTATATTCACATAGCACTTCCTGCTTCTCGAATATTCCTAGCGGCTTCTCACGCAGCGTGGGAACAAATCTTTTTCCTCTTTCTCAGGGGTGACTGATGGGAAAGTCGTCAGACATCAAATCGCACGTCTGAAGTCCTAACATTCGCTAATCTGACCTTGAAATTAAAAATAATTCAATCTACTTGAAACTTTACAAATAGCTAGATCTTTAAATAAACGTTAACTTTAGTTATTATGAAAAATATCCTAAATTTAATGCTTTAGCTGAAAATAAATAATTTAAATAGGAACTTCCACTCCAAGCGAATGCCGAAAACTGATGAAATTAAAAATATTGGAAATACTATCTTGAAAACTGTAAAACTGCATTCTAACTTGAATAAACATAGAAAAATTACTTTGAAAATGAAATGCACTAATATTTTATCCAATCTAACTTATGGTTCTGAGAACAAAATTTTGTCACGCAGTTACAAAATTTAACAGATAGGTTACAAATTGCCCTGAGTGGAGTTATCACCCTCAAACTCTGAAACTTTCCTCCCCTCCCATTCAATCAATGTTGGCTCCCTGCCACTCATTTTAACTACCAGAAGTCAAGAACAAATAAATTTAAAAGCTACTTAATTCTGAGAGAAAACTCTGATGCCAAAGCTGCAGAAATAAGGAAAAAGCCCTACATAAACAAGTACTGACATTATTTCAATCACTATAATGATTTTAATTTCTTCAAAACCTCATGCTAAACACACATAACCCAAATTTAATGAAAATATACGAGTGCAAGTAACTAATCAAGAACAAACTATTATAGTAGGACTTTTTTTTTTATTACAGATATGTGTGAAAATTCTTAACACGAAACAAGGGAAAAGGTTAGCAAGAAACACCAGTGTTCATTCAGTTACATTGACAACTTTAACATATACATAGTTTCAAGCTCAAAGGCAAAGCAATGCACCAAGTAACCATGCTTCAACAAAATAAAAAATATAAAAATCAACAAGAGGAAAAACACATATCCTTCATAAACTACAATAAAAAATGTAGCAAAAATCAATGAATCTAGAAGAAACAAATACCAGTTTCATAATTTCACCAAGACAAATTAAAGGAAAAAAACCATAATAGTGGACAAAAAAGAACGCTGAAACAATTAAATAAGATTCTTCGAGCTGCGAAACAAGGATAAAAAAACTTATCAAAAATGTGAGCATGATCAGCTTTAAAAGTTCAGTAAAACAATGGAAGTACATCAGTCAAGTGCATTATCACCCCACCAAACCATTCGCCCCTCAGACAGAGAGAGAGAGAGAGAGAGAAAAAAAAAATAACACAACCATCATCATGCCACCCATCTAAATTGCACACCAAGACTCACCTCTATATAAACTGTCTTATAGGATGTTAGTCACTTCACTGTCTTCAAGAATGAAACTTTTTTTTGGCAAGGGTTGCCAGATGCAACGGTATTGCTGGAGTTTGGTCTTCTTCATGGATCCACCGATGAGTTCAAAGGAACCAATTTCCTTCGTAAGATCTTCAGTACAAACAACCCTTAGCTTCTCGAACTCAGCTGTCAGCTGACAGTACCAGCTAAAGCTGTTATTCTTGCATTCCACATTTCAGGTACCAGTTCATCTATGAAAAGGCAGTGAAATGACCACAGAGTAGTGATAGTTCACGTTCTTTATTTCATAAGTAGTATTATGTTAAATTTTGGACTTGGTCAGTGCCTGAGAACATCTCTCCCTGACAACAACTTCTCACCCTCTGTCCCCTTCGCCAGCAATCCAAGCCTACCGCTTGCCTAATGGGATCGCCCCTCCAAGGTCAGTCATTCTTTGCATACCAAGCCTGACGCATCTAGATCAGCCGGCAGACTATGGTCACTTACACTTTGCTTCATGCAATGGTTACTTCCTTCGATAGGAAAGTGAAAATGTGCAAGTGTACAGTGGCTTAAAAGCTTCCAAAGCTTCAAGCACAGTACATTTTCAGTGTTCATGTATAACAAGTAATTTTAAAAATGAGACCACACATAAACAAATGGCTGAACTTCTGAAGGAAGCAAATCAACAATTATTTTGATAGACTGGGTTTACAGCAGCGACATACCTGAATTTTATGTTTTCTTGATTATATTTGCTGTTTATGCATTACATTATTATATGGGTTTGCAACTTTTGGTTAGATTTCAATATTTGAAAATGCTTAATTTTATGGCTGGAGTGGCAGAATTCATGCTGTTTTCAGCAACTGTTATTGGTATCACAAATTGAACAATGGATATGGTACTGAACCAGTTTTTGGAAATGCAACTTTCAGGAACATTGTAAAGTATTGGTGAATGTTTATTTTTGGCCATTGTTCACTATCATCCATTCTGTGGCCACATATTGTTGGTAGGAAGTTAAATGTCCAAGTAGTAAGTGCTTAAGAGGCTTGAAAAAAGTCAAACCCAGTTTTTCAGTGTTAGCTACAATGAACGATGACTATATGGCTGAGCTAAAGATAACTTTATTGGTAGACACTGTTTTCAGCAGCCACTGAAACATATTTGATTTTTATGTCCTCTTGTTTATATTTTGTGGTGTGTATGTTGAATTATTATTATTACTGTTTAACTTTGGGTTAGATTCAAGCTTATTTTAATATTTAGTTTGATATTGCAAGTATATGAATTGTATTTTTCTTTTTTGGTGTGTGTGTTTTGAAACTTTGTTTTACTTTTAAGAGTTTATCTGGTTTTGTAACTATTAGGTGCATAATAGTGAAGTGTAACAGTAAAGTGTAACTGGTAGATTGTTAAGAAGAAAAAGAAGTAAAAGTCTGTCTTTTCTTCTGAAAAATAGGTGAGTGTAGTGTGATTGGCAGTAGCCTGCTGGCTGATCTAAATGCATCAGGCTCGGTATGCAAAGGATGCCTGACCTTGGAGAGGTGATCCCCATAGGCAAGTGGTAGGCTGGAATCGCTGGCAAGGGGGACAGAGGATGAGAAATTGTAGTCGTGAAGAGATGTTCTCAGGCACTGACCAAGTGTTTAATGTATTTGTGCTAATTCTGTGCAGCTTATGAATTAAAGAACATGAACTGTCACTACTCTATGGTCATTTCACTGCCTTTTTGTGGATGATTTAGTACCTGTAATGTGGACTGCAAGAAATACAGCTTCAGTTGATGCTGTCGGCTGACAGCTCAGTTGAACAAGCTAAGCCCTTGTTCATACTGAGGATCTTACAAAGGAAATGGTTCCTTCCAACTCATCAGTGGGTCCATGAAGAGGGGCCAACTTGGCATTACACAGTAAGGGTTTTGCCTGAAATATTGTTGTTTTTTGTGTTTTGTTGCTGCTGCCCTCCTCCCTTCAACTTTGGTGAGTGTTAGGGGTAATTTTTCTTTCTCTTACATATAAATTTCGCTTCATGGCAGTTCTTCCTGCTCTATGTTACTGGAATTATTGTATTGATGGTTTATACTCAGAAATCAGGTTGTTTGCAAGATAACTTAATGGTACATAATTAGATTAAAACTGGAAAGGATTTTGAGTGGCTGCAGGGGGATCTGGACAGGATATACAGTTGAGTAGGTTAATATGGAATGAAAATAAATGCCAAGAAGAGTCTGCATGAGAGATAGACAGATAAAAAAACAAAAGGTTTTCTTTGATTGTAGGAATTGCTTGTTGAAGACCTCAAGTGTAAATATCTTGAGATAAAATTTGATATAAACCTTAAATGAGAAGGACACATTAGGCAGAATTTTTAAAACCATAATTTACTGGAAACGGTGATGAAGGGATGTACCAAAGAAGTGAATAACTAGGTTTAAAAAAACTTTGGCCATGCAATATGTTGAATTTGGCGATGTAGTATGGGACACAATTTTAGGTATCAAAGTAAGGTGTTGGATGGCATGCAAAAAAGTTCAAATAGATTATTTTTTGGAAATCACTACAGAACACAACCTGTAACTGTTACAGTAAAAGAACTGGGTTGAAAGTCATTGGAAGAGTGAAGGTGGGTGAAGAGAGTGTTTGGAGCACACAGGACATATTTTATTGTAATGGGAAATCATTTAGTTTAACATTTTACTATCAAAATTGTGTAAGTTTATTTGGTTTCACAGCAGTAAGACGTTGTGTTAATACATCCTGTTTGTTTGACTCAGAATCTGCCGATCAACAGTACAAAGTACAAGCTACTCATATGATGCTGAACACGCAAGCTGATACTTTACCAGCAAGCCAGAATACATGGATCACTCTCATTTCTCTCTGTTGGGTGACAAGTTATCAGCTACATCTCGCAATAGGCAGTCGCTACACCAACCTTACCATTCCCTGTTAGTTGCATACAGTAGGGCAAAGTATCATCCCTACGTTTAGTAGAATGGGTTAAAGAATACATCATGTTTACTGTACAGCATCAGCTGTAGTTGGGTTACAGTTTTGGTACAGATTAAATAAGGTTTCCTGAAGAGGTTTTTTGATTTCAACTAACCCTCAGCTGTCTGCTCCCTATGCTACTAGTCTCCAAGATGCATGCTCAACCCTTTGTGCTCATGTATATTCAGCAGTTAGACAGAAGTACAAGAAAGGAAGAGGACTGGTCAGAAGAACAAGAGCTCCAGAGAAGAAATTACAAGAAGATACATAAAGATAGTCAGCCTACATCATAGGGCATCATAGAGAAAACCTGTAGAATCCACGTGTTAGCCATTCACCACACTACAGTCAATTGTATTATTAGTGTTGATGCCTGGATGCCTACTGGTAGAAGAATTACTAGACAGAAATGAAAATATAACCATAATCACCAGCTATCACTTGATTTCAGGCTTAAGGCAGAATGAAAATTCTGTTCTGATGGTGAGGCAGCGACTAAAATAAATTACAAAGAGGAATGCTAATAAATTTACCAAAAATAGTGAAAAACTTAAAAATAAAAGTTTGTAAAAGTAGGTGGTGAAGTTGCACTGAAGAAATTTAATAAGTAATGAAGTGGTTAACTTGGTGTGTAATTAAATTTCCACTGGATCATATGCCTCAATGCAATTAAATTAAACTGAATTGATTTTTTGTTTAAGTATATATTGTGTCCTGAGATATTATGGCACTTTGTAAAGTACCGTTTAATTCACCAAAAGCACTCCCACTAGCTATCCCAGTAGTAAAATATTCTATAGATCAATTGTAAATTTGCTTAAAATTCCCCTTCACATTTGGGGTTTAATACGAATGCATGGCGACCAGGTTATTTAATATTATAGGTACCGTAAGATGGGGTTACTTTGCACCACTTTTTTGTTTTTTCATCTATGAACTCTATTATGTTCTACAATTTTTAAGATCTAAATTCCTGCATATATTTTTTTCCGAAGACCATTGAAGCATTGAACAAAATCCCAGATTTTTTATTGCATAGTTTGATTTTTTATTGAAATTAAAATATTGGTGCAAAGTATCCTCAGAGGGGGAGGATACTTTGCACCACATAGGGAATTATGCAGAATTAAATAAGAGGAATGAACGTGGAGCATAGTATTCATACAGTAAGATTACTTTGCACCATAATAAGTAGTGCACAACATTTGGAACAAGTGAATTAATTTATTTATAATTTTAGTTGTTGTTTTATAAGCAGACAAAAGTCAAAATCAAGAAATATTTTATAACTTATGAATTTTATTACAAAAACTTTAGTGATAATCAAACACAATCATTTAACTCTGGTAACCAGGTTTACTTATTTGTTTTGGAGGTTTAATGGACCCCAGGACATCGTCCCAATTAATGTTTAAAAAATCAACAGCAGTTGACCATTGCCAGGGGTTTTCTGTTTTCAGCATTAAAGATATCACTGTTTCGTCTTCAGTCAAATGAATGATTTCCGCAGGAACAGTTCATTTTCATGTTTGAAAATAACAAACTCTCCAATCTCTCAGATTTTCTAAATTATTTTCTCGGCATGTTCTTTCTGTAAAAACGAAACAAATAGTTTCCATCATATTTTTAACAATATCTTCAATTATTTGTTCTGTAGACCAAGTTATTAACAATAATTTCTTGCCAGGAATATGTGGGGCTTCATTGCATCGATTCAGTGACGGTGCAATGTAACCCCAATATCACCTAAATGTTGACATGCCTGTGTATAAACTTGAACTGTGCATTTCAAGTTTGACTTCTAATGACCCATAATTCATTTATAATATGCCAAAATATTGAGAAATGAAATTAATATAGTCTTATCTGACAAATGTTTGCAGGATTTGAAATCCACACAAAAGTATATACACCAAAATTTTCCACAATTCTCCATCATAAATTGAGACACACACCACGTGGGATCTGGCCATCTGGAGGGGATCTGCTTCACCCTGAAGTGTAGCGTAGAGTTCCATCTCTGTGGTTAATTTAGAACTAACTGCAAATGACTCATATTTTACCTGTCAGAGACCACCAAATGTGATTCGGAATGTGGTGCAAAGTATGCCCTCAAGGCGCTAAACATGGTCATGAACTTAATTGTTCACAGTTCAGGTGAAGGTGTTGCATTACCCCCGTTCAGCCTAGGCGCCTGACAACTTGCTGGATAGAGCAGCAAATCCAGTTTTAAGTTCTGAAATGTGAAAATCATACAGTAGAAACTGACAAGCACAAACAGAGGCAACAAAGAGCCATATGAATGTGCACAGGCTTAACATGTATAGAAGATAATTATCATAAGAGTAAATTCCTTTAGCAAAAGTACTGGAGAACTACCTTCCAACCAGTTCTGATGGTAAAACCACACTACAAACTGATGGACCTGTGTGTTTGGACAATTTTGCATTCCAGATAATCACTGGTGGTGCAAGCGCCATACTACCAGTTCAGTGTTGCAAGTAGTTCCATACAAAATGCACTCATTTAACTGTGACCATTGATGTCAGTGCATTTGAATTATATAAATACAAAAATTATCAGTATCAATATAACAGTATCAATGACATTTAGTATTAAAAAAAAACTTTATCTTGCAACATTCAGTGGTTATTTTCTTAATTTTGAGATGATGTAATGAAGCTTAATATGATTACAATGGTAGAAGGATTGCGAGCAGTCAGCTGTGATCGATAGGATGGGTCAACATGGAATGAAGATAAATATAAAAAAAGATTCAGTTTATTAGGTAGACAAATAATGGTTCTGTAATTTGTATGTAGGGGCAGAACTGCTACGGCATAAGTTTGGCAGGACATGATTCCTGCATTTATTGGAAGGAGTGATGAGAGTATTGACCAGGAAAAATGGGGAAACTGAGATACAGAGACTTAATCAGGAATTTCCTGACAATGCTGTTATGTTATGGTCCTATGTTACGTGTAGCAAATATTGGAGCTGTAGGTGGTTCGAAAAAGGGCCACTGGAAAAAGCTCCATAATTAATTACCCCAGCATAAAGGACAGTTTCAAAAGATAGAAAATTTTTCAATTAGATTTGGCTGTAGAAGTTAAACAGCCATTAACTGACATATTGGATTTGAGTTGGGAAGTACTAGGAAACAGGAGATGGTTAAGGAGTGTTATAAACCCATAATGCATACATTGACCATAAGACTTGGGTGAATATTAGAAGGAGAAAAAAATTAGGAATAGTATTTGGAAGGGAACAGGTGGCCATAGACATTAACACTTAATTTCAGGCATAAGGAAGTGTGAAAGTTTTTGTACTAGGCAATGTAGACTGGAACTGGAATAAATTAACTAGAAAATTTCTAAACATTTTACTTCAGACACTGAAAGAGCTTAAAGCAAGATTTGCATAATTCAGAATTAAGTACATATGAAAATTACCACCATCAAAATGAAAAATAATAAAATAAATTTATGTGGTTTCACTGGCATACTAAGTTTCAACTCATCAGGTATTCAGGCTCTGACACAGAGAATTTTCAGCATGTTTCACATACACGAAACAAGCTTTGCCAGAAATTGTCAAGATCATATTAAGTATTCATATAATTCCAAACTTCGATGGGATTCAGACCGAGACATCAAGTTTTCGAAATGGACATCTTAACAACAAACTTCCAGACCCCATATAATGATAATAATGTTTTATCTATGATCAGTACTTTTGAGGTATCAACTAATGGTTTCTTTTTTTTATCCAACAAAAGTAGCAGTGTTATGTATTTTGTATCTGCTTTCTCATCAACATTAAAGGTCAACCTGCTGTTACCAATTTTGGTGAGAACACCATTGTTAAAATATGAATTTAAAACAAAAAATGCACTTAAGATATCCCTTACATAAATATCATAAAATCATGTATTACTTACCACTCCTTTACTTCCCAAAAATAGTAAAGTCCGCTCTCTTGATTCTGTTCCAGGAGATGTATGTTTTGTCTCATTAACAATTCTTTGAGCTATGTCTATTAGGCTTTCCCGACTGAAGCAGAAAAATAAGAGCAACAAAATAAAAAGTTAGTATATGGGAACATAAAATGTGCATGATATAACCTTAACAAATTAACAATAAATGCAGCTGCAAAGCAATACAGAAACCCAGCCAGTTTCGTTCTTCTGCAAATAACCAGCAAACCATGTAAGCAGTCAACAGAAATATTGTTTATTTGTTGTGTTCATCATTGTGTTCTGCGTTGGTTAGGGATGAGTTTACTTTTTGTGCTCTTGCTCAAATTCAAATGACTATAATATGTTTTAGAATATGCTTAAGGCAAATCAGTTATTTCTTGCAGTTACTATTGCCAAGACTAAGGTTGTATTTTCTCCCACCTTGCTTACTTAACACTTTTCAAAAGAAATAATTTTCTTTCTAAACCATTAAGTATTAATGAATAAGGTAAATACAAAAAACTGTGAATACTGATAAGCTTTGTTGTATTATCACTGCCTACCTGCCTTTATTTTTGGTTAGCAATGGTATCACTTTTCCCATCATTCCTTATTTTCATAAAACTATTGGTAATTTGGAGGTATTAAAGAGATAGCAAAACTGAGAAGAAGGTTTGTTTACATTTACCAAATCAGAAATATGATTTGACCTGCTTTCCTTTCTTTCATTATATAACAAAGATTCCTAATCATGACTTGAAGCAAGATAAACTTGATTATGAAAGAAAAGAAAATTCCAAATATTTGTTTCACCAGTTTAAACGTCCCATTAAACTGGCAAATTTTAGGTTTATCTGGGTTATCAAATCCTTCAGTTGTGCAATGGGCTTGTTAACCTGACTATGCAAAATTAACAAACAATTACTGGTAAGATCTGTAAGTCCTTAAAAAGAAATGCTACACTAGATTCAACTTTGTTGTGTTTGTCAGCACAGAAAGTTCTGACCAGTTCAATATCATCAATTCCTTATAATTTACATGAAAATAAGATAGATTAGAGAAAAAATAATTCATCACTTGCCACACATGAAGGCAGGAGGACCAGACGAACAAAAGAAAACACACAAAGCAAACAAAAAAGTACACTTCACAATATTTCAGTCCATAACTTTAATCATGCAACAGGCGAGACATGTTGCAGGGGAAAGATGTGTGCACATTGGTACCTACCAGATGAATGAATCAATGATGAAACAAGAGGGAAGAGTGGGGATTGAACTGGTGGTTGAGAATATTGACCAACATTAATTGTGGAACAGAATAATATTTGTGACAATTAGTTGAGGTAAAACATATTTTAAATAAATTGAACTGTTATAATTAAAATATATATTTATATATATGTGTGTGTGTGTGTGTGTGTATATAGCAAAGATTAAATCAAGACACTAAGTAGCGGAAAGGAATCATATTATGAAAGGGAAATGAGCCACCACTTACCTTTAGATGATGGATGTGGGGCGTGAACACACAGAAAAGACACAAACACAAATAATAAAGTAATTTTCGGTATAAACCCTTTGTCAACGGGAGAACATTATCAGAAGTGGGCGCCCACCTCTCATAATGTTCTACCGTTGACAAAGGGTTTATCCCGAAAATTACTTTATTATTTGTGTTTGTGTCTTTTCTGTGTGTTCGCGCCCCACATCCATCATCTAAAGGTAAGTGGTGGCTCATTTCCCTATCCTAATTTGATATATATATATATATATATATATATTTCCAACACTGTGACAAGTTTACAAGTGGAAGCTTAGTGTAGGAAGCCCGGGAGTATTTATGATGTCTAGAACGTGTTGATAAGCCAGTTCCTATCTACAAAGTTTTGAAAAGATAGTGGTCTCTAGCAAAACTCTGAAAGCTCTAACCATAATGCAGATGTTAAGGTAATTGGACTCATGTGAGCTGGCATGGATTGCCACTGGATGATCAGGGTTGTGTTAGGCAGAAATGTGCATGGGGGGAGGGGGGTAACACTTCGCCTAAACTGTGAACAATTAAGTTCTTGACCTGTGTAGCCTTCTGGTACCTTTAATATTTCATAAATCGACCACCACGTATTCGTATTATAAACCCCAGATACGAAAGCTATAATGAAACAAGTTCACTTAACACAGTTTTCGGATCACACAACAGTTACATTTTTGATAAAGTTCACTTTTACATTATCGGTACCAGAATCATGGATAAAACATCGGACAAAGTTCCATTTGGATTTTAACAGGTTGAGCACATTCAAACGAGAAGACAGACTCACTAAGCCCCAAGGGCACATGCAGGATTAGAACTAAGAGGGGGGAAATATTTCAACTATGTGGGGGGGGGGGGGGGAAACTCATATTGGTTTCGAGGGAGTGGGGTTGGGGACTGAACCATGACGATTTATTACAAAATGAAACTCAAACCTTTGGAGCAAACTATTCTTATTATTGATTAATATAGTAATCCAATCACTTAATCTATGGACATACTATGTAGTTAATTCACATAATAATTTGGTTGGTTTTCTATGTAAACATTAATTGTCTTGGATTCTCAGAAAATTTTTCAGTTACTTTGTCAATATCTCAAGGTGTTCTTTCACAAAATTTCGATGCACACTCATCAGCCATAATCCAGTCAATCTTTCCTCTTCCAAAGTGCTCCTGAGCCAGTTCTTCACTCGTTGAAGCATAATGGAGGCAACTTAATTTTTTTCTAGTGTGGAGGGGGCAGCAGCCCCCCTCTGCCCCTCACTGGATACGCCCATGCTAAGTCCCCTAACGTTAGTGAGTTTCCGACTGCTACGGCTTGTTGGAACTTGCCGCACTACTGCATGGAGCCGTTTGCTCTGCTAAGTAGCACGCAGTTACACGTGTGATTTCCAGCTAAAGAATGAGGCATTTCATGGTGGCTGCATGGCCTTTTATAAGCTTGCCAAGGCCCATGACATCAGTAACATTTTTAAAAAATTAATATCTCCCCGCATACTAAGTAGTTTTACTTGTAATTCCTACATGGGCTACATCTGATCATATTCTATCTGTCTTAATTTAATTTAGCATTCATAGGGATTTCTATAAGCTTAACGTTAAAGTCTCTTACGTCACCAACTTGCCGGACTTTCTCGCACTCCAACAACAATTAGTGACAATCTATCTTTAAAATCTTAATTATTTGACAAATGTTTAAACTTTTTACCAAAACTATTATATCATCAAAGTTTCGGCTATCTACTGATATAAATTTCTCAACTTTATTCCTTTAAGTTAAAAAGTTCATTCTTTCTCTTAGTTAAAACTGCTAATTAAACTTTCCCAAATTAGTTAATTTTACTATCAAAATATTTGGAACAGTGCTGGTGATAAAAGTACAGCTGTAGCTTTACTCGATTCAAAGATATTTCAACTCTTAAATATAATCTTTCCTAATCGAGCGTTTCAAAACGTGGACAAACCGAATTATCTCTTAAAATAAATTTTCCAGATAAAATGAATACACTTTAACATGATTCTTATGATGAGTTTTCACTGTGGAAATGAATCTAGGAATATCCATTCAAGTTGACAATTAACTTACATGAAATTTCTGAGTCCAACATAAGTGACTTCAAAACGATCTATAGACTATGTTATTGCTGGGGATAGTTAGTGGTAATGCTTTTGGTGAACTAAAGGGTACCTTACATGCCCCTGCAAATTTAAACTTATTTCTGCAATGCTGTAAATGAGTTGAAATTTTACTCAAAAAAACTAATATCACCCCGTTTTTTGGTTATGAGAGTTTGTCTTCTCCTCCTCCTCACACATTTTATAACAAATTAAAATTCACTTGCTCCAATTCCTACAAGGGCTTCATATGATCACATTCTATCTGTTTTAATTTAATTTGGCATTCTAAAGATTTTCTATAAGATTAAACTTGAAGTCTCTTACGTCACCAGTTAGGGGCGGTTTTACACGCTGCAACAACAATTAGTGACAATCTATCTTTCAAATCTTAATTATCTGACAAATGCTTAAACTTTTTACCAAAACCATTATATATTTGTAATCGTCTCAATTTAGTCTATCTACTGATATAAATTTCTCAATTCTATTCCTTTTAATTAAAAAGTTCATTTTCTTCTTAATTAAAACCACTAATTAAACTTATACAAATTGTTTAATTCTACTATCAAAATATTCAGGACAGTGCTGACTATAGCTGGTGATAAAAGATCAGCTGCAACTTTACTCAAGCCAAAGTTATTTGAAATCTTAAATTTTTGCTTTCCTAATTGTGTGTTTCAAAATGTCAACAAACCAAATTATCTCCAATACAATGAATACACCTTAAAATGATTCTTATGATGAGTTTTAACTGTGGAGATGAATGGAGGAAAATCCCTTCAAGTTGACAATTACCTTACACGAAATTTCTAAGTCCAACATAAGTAACTTCAAAATCGATCTATAGACTATGTTATTGCTGGAGATAGCTAGTGAGAGTGCTTTTGGTGAACTAAATGGTACCTTGCATTCCTCTGCAAATTTAAACTTATTTCTGCAAAGCAGTAAATGAGTTGAAATTTTACTCAAAAACTATTATTCCCCCCCCCCTTTTGGGTTATGAGAGTTTGTCTTCTCCTCCTTCTCACACATTTTATAACAAAGTAAAATGCACTTACTCTCACTCATATCATCAGAAAAATTGAAAGTTTCTTGAAAAATTGAAAATTACTTAAAAAATTGAAAATTCATATTAATATACAAAAATTACAAACATATATAAATTCCCTAACTTCTGGTACCATCCCTAATCATTTACAAAGCATTACATTAGTACTTAAAATATAGCATGTGAAATCAGAATGTAACATGTGTCATTATGTGGAATTCATCCAAAAAAATCACAAACATTAATGTTTGCAGTATTGTTTGCAAATATCCAAATGATTTCACTTGTTGAGTGTCTTTATTATCAAAAATATACAAAATTAGGCACTTTAGCACACAAAAATTTCAACCAAATTTGGTGGTTTTCCCAAGTCCTGTCATGGATCAACACACTGGTATGGAGCCAATAAGAATACAAAACAATGCTCTAGTGGGCTGCAGAGCACTTTAACATGATTCTTATGATGAGTTTTCACTGTGGTAATGACTAGGAAAACCCATTCAAGTTGACAATTACCTTACACGAAATTTCTAAGTCCAACATAAGTGACTTCAAATCAATCTATAGACTATATTATTGCTGGGGATAGTTAATAGGAATGCTTTTGGTAAACTAAATGGTACCCTATAGTTGGCAGTATAAACTGTTTGCTACTGTAGTATTTAACACTGATTTAATCTCCCAGATTCAGATTTTTTTTGTAATTTTACTAAACCAAAAATAATTGTTGTACATAATTTTAAATTGAAACTGGTTTTTGTATTTGTATTTATTGGTCCCTTAGCATCATACATATTACAAATGATATGGGATAAGTCAAAAATAGTCTGTACGTTCTCTCTCTCTCTCACACACACACACACACTCACGAGCATTTTATCAATGCTGTGATCATTCGTAAGATATCTGTACAAGCTTTATAAAGACACAAAATTTATAATTACAAATAACAAATGATTTTTCACTATTTAATTCTGTCAGTTTGAAAATACTCATCAATACTGTAGAAGCAGTGGCCAAGCAAGTACTCCTTCAGTCCTGAAATGAATTTTGTATTTCCTTTTACAGATTTGATACTATGTTAAACAATCTGATTTCCATATGAAGTGGTCCTTTCTGACATAGGGTATTATTTGTTTGTGGTACATGTAAATCTAGTGTCTGTCTAGTATTATATGTGTGCACATCATTGTTTGTCTGTAATGTATACCCAGAAACTTCAGTATTTTTTTAAAATGAATGTTATGGTTTCCAGCATATATATATACAGGGCAGTGGTAGAATTTGCATCTTTCTAAATAATAGTCTACATGAGGTTCTACTCTGTACCCCATTAATAATCCTAATAATTTTTTTCTGCGTTTGGAACTGTTGATACTTGGTGGGGAATTTACCCAAAATATAATACCCTACCTTAATAATGAGTGCACATATGCAAAATAAATATTATTGTTTCATCTGATATGCAGCAAACTAATATTCTCATCATGTAGCAAATGGTATTTATTTTGTTACAAAGGTGATCAATTCCATTTTAAATTATCTTGTATCCATATTCCCAACAATTTTGTCTTTCCTATATTTTTCAGTAGTTTATCACAGAGTTTTACTGTAGGTACTGGAGCATCTAAATTAATTTTTGTCCTGAAGTGTATGGCATGTGTTTTTTCTGTGTTTATTATTAGTTTGTTTTTGAGAAAATCGGTTTGCTAAGTTTTTAGAACAGTGTTCAATGTTTTTCACTAATTGTTCCTTATTACATTCTTTCATTAATATGTTGGTGTCATCTGCATATTTAATATACTTCTGGCAGATACTTGCTGTTTCTAGATCATTTATATACACTAAGAACAGTAAAGCCCCAAGAATTGACCCTTGCAGCGCTCCATATTTCATGTGTATGCAATCTGAGCACATATAGTTTACACTGTTGTTAGTCTTAAAACTACAATTAACAATCTGTTTCCGATTATAAAGGTATGACTTTATCCAATTTTTAGATACTCCTCTAACTGTATAAAATGAAAAAAGTACAGTTTCAGTTGATTTATTATTCCTAAATACATGCTGAGTATTTGATAATAGTTTATTATTTTCTAAAAAGTTCACAAGTCTTTTGTGAAATAGTTTTTCTATGATTTTGGAGAAACTTGAAAGGTTTGACACCGGGCAGTAGTTTGACACGTTTTCTTTTTCCCCTTTTTTGAATAGGGGTTTAACTTTTGCTGTTTTAAGCATATATGGGAAAATTCCACTAGAAAATGAACTATTGCATATATGAGAGAGAGGGCTAGCTATTAATTTAGCACATTTTTTAAAAAGAAAATCTGGGACATCATCAATTCCGGATGAAAATTTAGGTTTAAACTCACCAATAATTTTGAATACTTCTTCTTCATTTGTGGGTTGAATAAAAAGGGTTTTCCTATTAGTTTTACTGACATTAGCTTGTGTGTTGATGTTGGACTAATCAACATTTTTCTTATCAGGTCTTCTGCAATATTTGAGAAATATGTATTAAAGGTATTAGACATCTCTAAAGGATCAGATATTATTTTTGTATTTTTTTGCAGCTGAATGTTATGTCTATCTGTCTGTTTCACTCCTATTTCTTTCTTAACTACTTTCCACATGGCTTTCATTTTATTGGTAGCTGAGGAAATATATCTGTCATTTTCTAAATTTTTTGCATATCTTACTACAATGTTAAGACCCTGTTTGTATTTTTTTAAATATTTATCAAATTCTGGTGTTGTTTCCTGTGTTTTTGAGATTGTATGTAATAGTTGTTTCTTTTTTGTAGATATTATGATACCAGCAGTAATCCAGCCTTTTGTATCATTTATTACATTTTGTTTTTTTGTCCTAAACACATTTCAAGATAATACAAGAATGTATTAATGAATGACTCATATTTCTCATTAGTATTTGGGCAACTATGCATTTATTCCCAAGTTTCATTTTTTAAGAGATTATTGAATTGGATAATCTGTTGTTGATCCTTAAAACTGTTTACTGTTGTCTATTTATTAGTTTTAGATTCCAACTTTAATGTTAACATTTGTGCTAAGTGATCTGAATAACCAGTATCAAAATTTAATTTAATTTAATTTAATTGCAATGGAGCACAGGCTCCGGTGGTAATTTCCCTACACACCCATCTTCCCCCTATCCTGCACCTACCTATGGCTATAATTACTGGTACTTACAAAAATCTGGTCAATTTTTGTTGTTGTATTTTTTGTAATACGTGTAGCTGCTTCTATCAAACTTATAAGATTGAAAGAGGACGTAACCCTCAAAGTATCACTTCTCAGCTTTGAGTCCTTACAAAAATCTATATTAACATCACCACATACAATTATAGTTTTATTTACTAATGGTAAACTTTTTAATGTTTTCTCAAATAAGTTATGAAATGTACTATTGTCACCATCTGGAGATCTATATACGCAAATTAGTATGATTTTATCTTTTGGGATGGATATACCAGATACTTCAAAGTGCTTTTCTTTAGAATATTCAGTGAGTTTATTTCCTTAAAATCAGTCATATTTAATAATTATACAGTTTCCTACCAGTTTGTATTCATTTCTGCAAAAAAAATGTGGCCAACGTAAAGTTTGGGATGCTTGTTACATTTAGTTTATTGAACCAGTGTTCTGTTAAACATACAACTGCCACATCTTTAAGATGTGTCGAGAGAAGTAATTCAATTTCAGTTTTCTTATTTTTAAGAGATTGCACATTATGGTGACAAATTATAAAGTTTGACCTTGCTTTTTCGGTATGTACATTTTCTCGACCACTTACCTCTTTATTGGTGCCCTCTACCTTACAAGCTTTATTTGTATCGACACTTTTTTCACTGTAGCACAGTCTCACTTTAGGTACAGCTAAGGGGATCACCACTTGCTTATTGTTATTTATCTCGATGTCAATTTGTCTGCATGGCGAGCCCATAAAAAATCAGCATCTGTAGTTGGTTGCTTCTTTGTGCGGGTTGATGACCTTATCACTAGTATTTGGAAGTTTTCTGCTTCTGCTGCTGAGGTAGTTGGGGGTTCAGCTTCTGTTGTCTCTGCTCCTATGATAACTGTTTCTACTTTTGTCTCTTGAGGCACTTTCCAGTCAAGATGTAAAATTTCTTGGCACTCTAATTCTTTTGATATGACTTCCAACAATATTCTTGAAATTTCAGCTTTCCCTTTTGCATTAAGATGCTGTCCGTGATTTGTGTAGTATCCTCTGTCACTTGGTGTGCTGATAAACTGAATGTTTTGGAAATGTTTCACAATTTTGCCTAGTTTTCTGTTTGTTTTCAATATTTCTTTATTCACACAGGACCATTCTGGTAATTCATGCCTGTGTGGTATACCTACTATCAATACATTTGTATGTTTAATTGACAGCAGAGAGTTTTTTATTGTTTTAATTGCAATGTCTGCTTCATTTTTTGCAGTGTCATTTGCTCCTGCCCATATAACTAAATGGTCTTTTTCTGTTAGTTTCATAATATTTTTAGTGTTTTCCAGTACTTTGACCACTGGGGCTCCTGGCATAATTTCCCCTTGGATATCATAGTTTTTGAAATCTTTGTTTCGCATAATTTCAGCAATTCATCTACCATGGCTGTCTGATAGTATTAGCACTTTCAGGTTTGATTTTGTCAGATATTTTCTTGTTTTTTGTTTAGATGGCTTTTTCACAACACACTATTGCTCCACTTTATTAATGTTCACAGGGATAGTTTCTATTTCTGACACCTTAAATCTGTTCGAGGTAATAACTGGTGTCTGCTGACCTGAATATTTTGCATCCAATGTCACATGTCTGCTCCGCATT
Source organism: Vandiemenella viatica (assembly GCA_031002005.1). Taxonomy (NCBI): domain Eukaryota; kingdom Metazoa; phylum Arthropoda; class Insecta; order Orthoptera; family Morabidae; genus Vandiemenella; species Vandiemenella viatica. Next base: position 11,335,584 of record CM061919.1, read on the forward strand.
TTAGCAACAACCCACCTGTGTTGTTTACGTGTCTGGGTTTAACCTCACTTTTCACATGGTCTCTTGTCTTATCATTCATGCAAAAATGACTTCCCGGGTCATTTTCAACAACTGTTTTTAAATTATTCATTTGATGAATAAATACTGCAGTGGCATGTATATCTTCTTTCAACACTTCAACTACTGACTCTTCTTTATCCACGAAATAGTTAACAAATAAATACACAAAGCAGCAATGTCATCAAACTCTTCACATACAAGAGATATTTAAGGGTATGAAAATTTCCAGATTGGTGCTATTACACTTGAACCAACATATCATAAATTATTTTCATCTAAGAGGATGTTAAACATTAAAAAAGAGCTCAATATTCAACCATATCAGTATTTCCCCTTGAGTAAAGAAAGTCTTTAATAAATCAAAAAAATGTGTTTTTAACCCTGCAGTAGTCGCGCTCTGAAAAGTCCCATTAGAAATGGCTTGAGTGGACTACGTATGTAATCCACGCGACCACTGCAGGGTTAAGAGATTATTCATGTCAAACTCATGGGGGACATGAACATTAAAATATCAACATCTGCAAGAAAACTCTGGATTATCCCAGTAAGTGAATCACTGATATGTGTCCTGGCACAATTCAGGGTTTCTGTTGACCTGGAAGTGTTATTCAATAAGATATTTAATGCAGTTCATTAATTTATAATACAGATGCACATTTGACATTGGATAAGTATTTTTAATTATTTGATGTTACTTATAAATATGAGATAATGCTGGATGATTAATAATACAATAAAAAAATAAGTATACATGAAGGAAATTTTTAATCACATTGTGGTTTTTCAGGAGATAATCTCTTGTAAAAAGAACTATTTTATAGCTGTACAGGCATGGAACATTTAGAATGACAAGGTTAATGAAATTTCTTATATATTATTCTAATCTCTTTAGTCAACATATAGTTCTCAATGCTCTTTTCTGCATCTTAAATATATCAATGCTTGGGTGTGAGTTACCACAGAAAATAATATCATATCTCATCAACAAGTGGAAATGAGCATAGTACACTTGCATTACTGTACTAATACTTGTGTGGTATCCAAGAATTTGGTTTCATTTATATTTTTAGAGCTTTTCCACTTATGGCTAGTTGAATATTGGACCAAAGTTCAGACAGGCTGTTTTTTCCTCATTCAATATTAGCATCAACCCTCTCATGATTTCATTTACTACCAGTTCTAAATTTTTCATGTTTGGGGAGGTACTTATGTCATCTGCAAACCAAACTGCCTCTTTTTGGAGATCATCTATATAAACTGGAAACAAAATGAATCATAACACTGAACCTTGGGGTGCACTATATTACACAAACTGCTCATCTGGGGTAATTTTTTTTCCTTTTAGAATTTCTGTAGTGTGTTGTTTCATAATCTACAGATACTCTCTATTTTTTAGATACAATTTAATCCACTTTTTTTGCATTCCCTCTTATTCCAATTCTTTCAGTTTAGTTAACAGAACACTCTGATCTATTACTTCAAACGCCTTTGAGAAATCCAGAAAAATATCTGTAGCCATATCATTTCCATCAAAAGCATTTAAAATGGAGTCTAAGAATTCAAAAATTGCTGTATGAGTATTTGCCAATAAACTTAAGTATTCTATCAATTGCATTTTGGAGGACGCGGGTTCGAATCCCCATCTGTGCATCTAGATTTGGGTTGTCCATGGTTTCCCCAAATCACTCCAGATGAATGCCAGGATGCTTCCTTCAGAAAGGCCATGGCAGAATTCCTTCCCGTTCCTTGTCACCAGTCCCATCCCGCCTCTAATGACCTTAGCCGTCAACGAGGTGTAAAGCAGTTAAAAAAAAAAGTTTATCAAGTCAACATTAAGTCTGGAGTCTTGTTGTATTCCAAAGGACTGAAAATATGCCATAGTAGAACCAGTTCATAAGAGTGGACCCTTTAATTTAACTTCAATGATGTGCAGCTTGATGGAGAGTTGTTTAAGCTGCTACAGTAGGAATATATTTGAGAAAAAGAAGCGTTTTTTTTTTTTTTTTTTTTTTTTTTTTTTAAGTCAGAAGCATGGGTATAGCAGAGGTTATTCCTGTGAATCTCGGTTAGTAGGTTTTGTACAAGATATTTCAAATGAAACCGACAAGGGGGACTAAGTAGATAGTGTTACACAAGATCCTTTTAAGAACTCTGACAGAGTTGGACACAGAATGGTTGTGAATAAGGTTAAGACCATTGGGATAAACTAAAATATTTCTTCTTGCTAGGTGGAGGAATTCTTAAGTGGTAGAAAGTGGAGAGTCAAAGTGGGTAATGCAATACCTTCAGCAATGTTGTTGATCTGCAAACCAGGTTCTTTCCTCACTGATATTTCTCATGTAGTAGCTTTTTTCTCTCTATCATTTTGCCTACAACTGATGTCAAACGTTGGCCTGTAATTTTAACCCAGTTATCACCCCTCCTTTATGAACCAGTACTATTGTCACACTTTTCTAGTCTTCTGATAAACAGTAAGATTCCAGACTTACATAAATAATACTTCACGGTAAGGTACAATATCAAATCCTACTATGTTTGATAGAAAGGTAGTAATATTATCTACACTTGCCCCTTTGTGCTTTTTTAGCTTTCTTAGTATCTTTATAATTTTCTGAGGATCATTTTCAAATTTTGTTTCCTCATTTCTACTTAAATGGAGATGATCCTGTGATTTCTTACCTCCCATTCCAAGATGATAGTCCCTAATGGTCTCATTAAACCAGTCACGCAATATTTTTACCATTTACAAATCCTCAGTAACTTCTTCTTAACTCCTGTTTACAATTGTCTGAATACCTTCCCTTTAACGTAGCCATAGAAATTTGTAGATCCATTGTTCAAATAATATTCTTCATAAACCCATCTTTCCCTTATTTGCTGTTATCAATTGCTTTTTAGTAGTTGCAAATAATCCATATTGCCTTGCTTTCTCTTAACTCAGTAGTGTTCTCTTCCCACTAACTTCTTTAACTTCATCACCTCCCTATTGTAGTATCTAGGTTCTATATTTCTCTTTTATTTTCTGTTTTGGAATAAATATTTTTCGCCCTTTTAATATATCCTTGAATTCTTCCTAAGTTGCCTCTACTGTATTACTGCCATCCTTCTATTTGCTGAACCTTAATTACCTTTAAATATCTTTTTAGTTCTGAGAGTGGTGTCTAATTGTACCCTGTTTAACTATTCAATTTTAGCCAGTGGTTTACTGAATCCTGCAATATCCATTATAACTATATTGTGACCATTTATTCATTCAGTTGCTTCGGACCACACAAGGTTTTCATCGGTCTTTATTGTGTAATGCCTCTTTCCCTTACTGAGGTATTTGCAGATTTCTGCTCACTTGTATTTGTAATCTTATTCCCTGCCCAGTTGCCCCTTGGCAAATATAAATCCTCAGCAATAATGGCCATTTTACCCTCACATCTGAACTGTGAATATTAATTTAGTTTCTCCCCAAGAGTCACATCTTTGTCAAACATTCCTCCCCTACTGCAAGCAGCCAACACCCAGATTTTTCTCTTTTATCTATTAACACATGAGAACTGTAGTGATCTTTGCTAACCCATATGAATTCCCCTCCACTATTTGCCCCTCTATCTCTGAGGTACTATGTAACTGTCTAGGAAATCCTCAATGACTAGCATTCTTTCTTTTAACAATGAATCTACCTCTATAATTACTTGTAGTTTGTGTATCCCTGTTAAGTTTCCAAATTTTATTACTTTGTTCATTATACTTCTACAGTTGCCACTAACTCTCTTATTATTAGATTTGTGATATTTTCAGCAGTACCCTTCATCTTCATCCTCATTTTTTATTATTTCAACAACCTCAACTGTTGACGGGTTATTATTTTTTTCCAAACGTGCATATGCAATCAGTATACCTTTGATCACAGATTTCTATCCCCACACTAGCAGCCCCTAAACTTAAAAAAAGGGCATATCATTACTGATAGTGGGCTTCCTTACAGATTTAGCTAATAAATCAGAAAGTATCCCTTTCCCCCCTCATATTTAGGTGTAGGCCATTCCTAGTAAAAGCCAACCTACCAAAGATGTCAACAGATATAAGCCCCAAGACAAAACTAATGCCTTTCCCATGCAGCATCTCAGTCTCCATGTTTACCTTCCTCACGGCATGGTTCAATCATAGCTCATCATGGTGACTCAAGACCTGCATGAGTTCCACCCTGTTATGCTGTAACTCCTCCTCCATCTTCCTTGGGGCACTTTCTGTAGTGTAAGTAATTTTTTTTTTTTAATTGCTTTACGCCTCGTCGACAGCTAAGGTCATTAGAGGCGGGATGGGACTGGGGACAAGGAATGGGAAGGAATTCAGCCATGGCCTTTTTGAAGCAATCATCCCGACATTCGCCTGCAGTGATTTGGGGAAACTGGATGCCCAGACGGGGATTCGAACCCACGTCCTCCCAAATGCGGTGTAATTTATGTTCCCTCAATACAATTGCCTGTACCTCCCACTATCACTACTCTATCATCCTTAGTAAAATCTCTACAAACTGATCCTCCATTATCTGATGTAATGTAGCACTAAGTTTGAAAAACTTGACCTGGTATCCTGTGCCTACCTGATTTTGCAAAAGAGAACCTACACCTCTACCATGGCTACCACTTAGCAGCAGAACCTTTTTCTTCCTATATTTTATTTCCACACCTCTATTCCCAAAGGTCTGCTTCACCTTATGTACACCTGTAGCTATACGAGGATCTTCCCCATCTGACTCTGGTAACAAGTCAAACCCATTCCTCCCCACAAAATCTGAAGTATCTAGCACCTTCTTCCAGCTAACCCTATTTCTCCCATGGCCTGTTGCCAGTACCCAAGCAATCCTTTCACCCACCCCCATTAATCCCACTATCTATCATTTGTACCAATATGACCCAAACCTGAAGGACCCTAATCATTTCACCCATCTTTCTGATCATTTCGCCCATATTTCTGTTTATTTCACCCATGTTTCTGTTTATTTCACCCATGTTTCTGATCATTTTGGTCATCTCCCTGATCCTGTCGTCCTTATTAGGGTTGAAAAGTGTGTGCTATTGTAAATCAATACTGAACCACATCAAAAATATCTGTAAGGAAAGAAACTGGTTTTCAAATATCCAACATCACTTTAGGAAAGGATATTCATGTGAATCTCAGTTAGTGGTCCATTAGGTAAAGTGCCCGAAGTCTGTTCCCTGCCTTAAATCTGTCCCCCCCTTTAACTCTCAAGGTAAGTGCTGAAATCTAGAAAGAGCATAGGAAAATATTCATAACAATGCATTTGACTACTGGCAGTGTCTTAGTTGCTTTGTTGTGTTCATTTACACTCAAACGTTTTAGAAATAGGTTTTGTGAAAGCTTGCTACAGTGAGTAAACAACTTTAAATAGTTATATTAACATCTCACAGTACATTTCACGTTATTTAACAATTGGTAATTATAGAGTACCATTTAACATTGCATTCCAATTATCGCAGATATGTAGCTGCAGTTGTTTGTTTAGAATAAGTCACCATTTTTATTATAATTGGAGTTATAAATCTGTCCCCTATGAGATTCTCAAATCCGTCCTGGAAACGGATTTAGGACTGTCATAATTAATGAAGCATGTGTGTTGTACTGAAAGTTTTACAGAGAAAAAAAAACAATTTTGAGAATGAGATAAAGTTGCTGTAAAGCTAAAGGTTATGTGCAATGGAAAAAAGCAAGTTCACAAAAGTTTTATCATACAGACCTGAGAACCCATTCCTAGTAAGACAAACTCCCCATAAGACAATTCGAGAAGCCTCTCTTGGAAAAAAACAAACTGTGGCTGGATGTCAAAAGAAACATTTGCAATCAAATGCAAAAAGATTAATCATTATTGAAAATAAAGATCATGTGGGGACCTCATAGACAGAACTTTCCAAAGAGGAAACAAAGAAGTTCAAGCAGCAATGAGGATGAAAAAAGGATTTCCACTGGTGGGTACTGATGATGAGGTTATATCAAGCAATAAGGATGCATCATGTCCAAATTGTGGAAAGTGTTTTGCCCAAAATAAGCGTGAAGAGAAATGGCTCATGCATTCAAAATGCTTTCAGTGGCGCCAGGAGGTGAGCTCATCTTAAAAAAAGTAAAACAAATAATTGTTTAGTAAAATCTGTGTTGTAATATTTATAAATTTACCATAAGGGATGTTAACACTATACTAGTCCAAAAAACAAATGAGTCAATGATAAATGGAAAGGGAGACGGAATTAAGACATCTTTTTTGAAACATCAAAAGCTGCACTCTTTTCATTGTTTAATATTTTTTCTTAAGAAAGATTTAGGTATTTAGTATAAACAGCAATAATAGTTATTGAGTTTAGTTCTTTAAATCAATTTTTTAATAATTTATTACTCTAAATCATTTTCAGAATTGACAATTTTGCTTCAGGGGACTATATGGGCACTTTCCCTTATGCAATATATTTTGGATGACATGGGCTGCTGAATTGGATGCTAATAGTGCATCACTCGATCTTTCTATGAAATTTTGCCAGGTGAGCCCACAAAATGGTGTTAAAAAAGATAAAAACCATTGGAGCAGGGTTGAGGGATTCTTAAAACATAGAATCCAAAGAATTGGGGTAAGAAATGCAGTATCAAAATAATCTGAAATGAAAATGGGAACCACAAGGTATAGCGGAACCATTGCTGTTCATTATTCTCATGAGTGATTATGTTAAAGATTTACGGTTAGAAAGTAGGTTGTTCACAGTTAACATAATGTTATATAACAGGATCAAAATGTGAGAAGAATGGAAACAGCGGCTTTGTGACCTGCGCAGACTAGGTATATAACTGGGTTAGGTTAATATGGAATGAAGATTACCAAGAAGAGTTGGCTCAATAGGTACATACATAAAAGACTAAAGGTTTCTTATGACTTTAACGTGAGAAAAGGATTACTCGTTGAAGACTTGAAGTGTAAATATCTTGTGTCGCATTGTTAATAAACTCAACTAGGCAGGTGACAGAAACGGTATCAAAATGCTTAGTTCACTGGGGAGAGTGATGAGAGGCTGTACCACTAAATCTTTGAATCAGACCACTGCTGAAAATGGTGGTGTACTATGGGATCCAAATTATGGGCATCAAATAAAGAAGATGGAAAAGGTTCAAAGGAGGGAAGTTAGTCTCTGCAACTGACATGATAAAGGATCTGGATCTGGATTCGTTAGAAGACAGGATTGAAAAGTGTGTTGAGAATGTGCAACCCATACATTGGTGATAATGATTGGAATGATAATGACGGAAGAGTTAAGAGAATTGCATGGAAGTGAAAAGACAACTATGATCACAAGTTGTCACTAAATTTAATGCTTGAGGGAGTGAGAAAACTATTATTTGTGGGCAAAGGAGTCAGGGATTGGAATAAATTACAAAGGAAAGTGATGAATAATTTAACAAAAACTGAAAGAATTTAAAATACGTAAAGGGCAAAAATAAGTGAACACACGAAAAGCGAAAAATGTTTGTGCAGGAAATTGCGCGCACTCCATCGCAATTAAACATCATGTGGAAGAGAAAAGAAACGCATGAAAATAAATTATAACTATATCAAACATAAGTGATAAGGAGAGTTTTCAATTGTAATTAGGGGATTGAGAGACTAGAACCATTACCTAAAGAGTAAATGAACAATATAGGTTACTCAAACTGTGAAAGATTTTAAGGCAAAAATGTGTCGGAATCATAATAAGGGAAGTAGGGAAAATTCAACCTCCTAATTAGGTCCTTGGCAATTAATAATAATAATATACAGTTATAATAATAATTATTATTATTATTATAACTGTCTTTTCCATAGTCATAAGACGTATTATTTTCAAGCAGTAATTCCATTTTAATACAGCCTAGACCATTATTTTCAAGCAGAAATTAGGTTGTAATACAGCCTGGATCAGCATGAAACCGTTAAATGTACTTCGGAAAGAATTTCTAGTGGCGTCTTGCATTTGACCACTTCGGTATTATGATGATAACTCCTGGCGGAATCGTGATCTCCAGTAATCCCATTATCTGGATAGTAAAATATCTAAATTCTGAGAAAAAGAGTTATAAAACATTTTACTCAATTAGTTATGAAGCATCTTGAATTTGTTTAGACAGTGGTTATATTTTTGGAACACAGCAAGCCAAGAGTAAAAATTTTTCAGTTGGAAAACCATTTAGAAATTATATAAAGCATTATAGCACCTTTTTGACATATCTGAAGCAGCTAATCAGAAACTAGAAAGCGTTGTAGAAATATGTTTTAAGTCCTAGTAACTTCTGCCACTGATCGTATTAACATACGATTGTTAGTAAACAAAGCTTGGTGCCATGGCAACCAGAAGCAGGCAATTTGAAGTTGTTAGCAACTTGTTTTTAATGTATTTAAATAGGTAAATCTTGCATAAGAGACACTTTCAGCCATATCTACGATTCACGTTGGATAAATTTTGGGTATAGACTTAGCGACGATCGAACTTTGTAAAAATAAATGTTAATGTTTGCATTACGAAAACCATGAATGAAACGAACTCGTTATACTGTCCATATTACGGATATTTCCACTGTGGCTGTAGGTAATCCAAAAGTTACACGTCTAATGTAAAAGAATGTGCCTACCAAAAAATTCCATCAAAACATTATCTGCATTTATTAATGACTTGCAGGGTGATTGCCAAACAGGCGAAGGAAAAAAAAAAAAAAAAAAAAAAACTCCACGCAAAACGAGCCGAGCTTCGCGGATTCAGGGCTCCCTTTCCTATTGACCTAAATAAACATATCATTTGTGGTAGGTAGACGTAAACCGCTTGGAACATTTTCAGGTTAGATAGTAGACTGATCGCTCCATACCGACGTTGCAGCGCGCTGCTAATCCAACAAAAAAAAGGTATAAGAGGAACTTATGTGGTTTTCGAATTGACAAAACGACTTTAGAGAAGGATGTTAATGCGACTCTCAGTTAGTAGCCTATATCCAATAGATCTAAGATGAATTAGGCAAGGGAACAAATTGAAACAATTTCACACCAGAAAAAAATTGCAGAGATGATATAATCAAAGCTCTAAAAGAAACATTAGGTTTTAAGGAACAAGCCGCCCGAAAACCTTGGATCACAGAAGAAATTTTGGAGTTGATGGATCATAGGATAAGGCACAAAATGGCTCAGGAAGAGAGCACAGAGACAATTTAGAATCCAAATAAACAGAAAATTCAAACACATACATCTTATCCATTCTGTGATTACTCACAAGATAACTGTACAAGTTTGATAAAGACACAACATTTATAATTAAAATAACATCTTATTTATATAATTTCTCACTGTTTACATTTATGTTAATCACTGTGATTTAAATCCAACATTTGGTTTGCAAATACTCATCAATACTGTAGAAGCAGTTATCCAGCAAGTACGTCTTCAGCCCTCAGTGAATTTAGTATATTCTCTTACAGACTTGATCTTATGTTGTAGATTATTAAATAACCTGATTCCCATATGAAGTTGTCCTTTTTGACATAGGGTAGTATTTGTTTGTGGTGTCTGTAAATCGTGTGCACATCATTGATTGTTTGTTTGTGGTGTGTACTCAGAAGCTTTCTGAATGTTATGGTTTCGAGCATATATATACGGAGCTGTTTTAGAATTTGCATCTTTCTGAATAAAATTCTACATTATATTCTACTTTGTATATCTTTCTTCTTCTTCTCGTTATGGCCAGGTAAGGACCACGTTCCAATTTCAGTTCCTCTCCTGTTGTTTTTTCTTTCTTCCTTTCCAGCACTCCTTGATTATTGCACAGAATTCTTTTTGTCTCTTCAGACCATTTTGCACTCGTTTTATTCTCCTATTTACTTTGGAATTCTGCCATATTCGAAATATGATTTCGAAAATTTTCCCTTTCTGTATCCTTTTCATAATTGTAATAATTTTTTCTGCATTTTGTAACATTTTACACTTGGCGGGGAGTTTCCCCAGAAAATAATACCATGCCTTAATAATGGGTGCATATACCTGTATGCAAAATAATTATTCCTAATTGTTTCATTTGAAATGCATACAACGAATATTCTCATCATGTAGAAGATAGTATTTAATTTTTTACAAATGTATTCAATGTATGTGTTCCATTTTAAAATCTCTTGTATCCATGCTGCTAGAAATTTTATGTTTTCTACATTTTTAAGTAGTTCATCACAGAGTTGGTAATCATGCACTATAGGTGTGATTAGAAGGCTGTGGTTTAACAGGTTATAGTTCCTACCTACCGCCTAAAGGAAGCGCCACCAGCGCACAGAGTCAAAGGAAGTGTTAGTGCCGGCGCATTTGAAACCATGGAGGAAGGAATAATATGGAGACGACGCAAGAGACCTTTACCACGCATGGGAGTGAAGCAGGCCGGCGGAGGAGTGGGGGGGCATGGCCGGAGTGGCGGGGGCTTGACCGCTTCCCAACAAACACGGGGAGTATGTACAAACACCTCAAGGGGACTCTAGGATAAACGTGACGCCGCAATCTGGTGATGGATTATTATGTAACTCGATGAGACAAATAAAAAATGAAGAATAAAATTTTTTGATATCCTGCTTAGTTTTCGAGATATTCTGTCTCAAATGTGAAATGGTTTTGGTTGAAATTCAGAAGAAAAAAATTATTCAAAGTCAAATTTTATGATGAATTTTTATTTAAAAAGACGAGACAAATAAAAAATAAAGAGTAAAATTTTCGATATTTCACCTAGTTCTCGAGATATACTGTCTCAAAAGTGAGGTGTCTTGAGTTGAAATGCAGAAGAAAAATTTCGCAAAAGTCAAATTTAATGACGGATTCTTATGTAACACGACGAAAAAACTCGATAATAAGGAATAAATGTTTTCGATATCTTGCTTAGTTTGGGGGATATACAACATCCAAATTGAGGGGTTTAGGTTTGGATGCAGGCTGGACCAAAAATTAATTCTGTCAAAGCCACAATGATTACATGGTTGACATGCAGAATGGATATTTCAGTTTTATTACTACCACTTGTGGTTAGTCTGAAATGTGTCCTAGACCAGAAAAAAAGTAAGAGGACCCACTCTAGGGATGAGCAACCCAGACATTTTGTAGGCTGGTACCAGAAATAAAATGTTTATTCAGTCACCTTAATGAACATTCTCTTGATCAAGATGTGTTGTCTAATTTCACAGCCCTACTTATTAGGACAATTGTAAAAAAATTATCTTTCAGTTAGATTTAGATACGGGGGGAGGGGGGGGGAGAATGTTGTACAAAAAAAAAAGAGACTAAATTAGAAACACATTCCCCAAATTGATTTTGTTCAAAGGCCAATAACTTCTTTATTTATGAAGACCATTTTTATTTCTGCATGAACCTGTTTCGACATAAACAGATGAGAAAGATTTCAAAATCGGTAAAAATAGGTATAGACGTATTTACAAACAGAAACAAGTCTTATATGAAGCTTTAAAAATAACCTAAGTCAATGGCCTATTTAAAAATTAATAAAACTCACAGCTTCTCACATAACAGTTAATTTCATCATCCATTGTCAGTATAATCAGCAACGTGACGAAAGAAATCGTAATAGTAAATTCACTGAATCGCGAAGTAAAACACGCCCCTTTAAATCTCATTTTAAACACTCGTTAAAAAATAATGCTAGTCTATTATGTGCAAAATAGCAAGGTTTGCTGATTTTCTACACTACACCAAGAAAAATTTGAGAACAAAGTCATCCCATTGAGAGCTATGACTAAATATTTATTGACGTGCTGCAAAGTTTGCGGTGTCTACCTCTCACTTCAACAACGATAATTACAATTCAACTTACTTATGAAATGATATTCCAGGTTCTTTCCTGTCTGGCTTATTTGTGCAACCGTACGCAACACAAGCTGGCATTTTTAAACACTTACACACAATACTAAATGAAATAATCACTGCATCTACCACAATGTGAACACCTTAATTGTTGGGAAGCGCCATATGGTCGCTGCCGGTGCTGCCACCATGCGGGAGAGTTTAGTGCTTGCTTCACCGATTTAACGTCACTTCTCCTCCATATAATTCCTTCCTCCATGTTTGAAAGGGGTCATGGAGGAAGGAATAAATGGAGACGACGCAAGAGACCTTTACCACGCATGGGAGTGAAGCAGGCCGGCGGAGGAGTGGGGGGGCATGGCCGGAGTGGCGGGGGCTTGACCGCTTCCCAACAAACACGGGGAATATGTACAAACACCTCAAGGGGACTCTAGAATAAACGTGACGCCGCAATCTGGTGATGGATTATTATGTAACTCGATGAGACAAATAAAAAATGAAGAATAAAATTTTTTGATATCCTGCTTAGTTTTCGAGATATTCTGTCTCAAATGTGAAATGGTTTTGGTTGAAATTCAGAAGAAAAAATTATTCAAAGTCAAATTTTATGATGAATTTTTATTTAAAAAGACGAGACAAATAAAAAATAAAGAGTAAAATTTTTCGATATTTCACCTAATTCTCGAGATATACTGTCTCAAAAGTGAGGTGTCTTGAGTTGAAATGCAGAAGAAAAATTTCGCAAAAGTCAAATTTAATGATGGATTCTTATGTAACACGACGAAAAAACACGATAATAAGGAATAAATGTTTTCGATATCTTGCTTAGTTTGGGGGATATACAACATCCAAATTGAGGGGTTTAGGTTTGGATGCAGGCTGGACCAAAAATTAATTCTGTCGAAGCCACAATGATTACATGGTTGACATGCAGAATGGATATTTCAGTTTTATTACTACCACTTGTAGTTAGTCTGAAATGTGTCCTAGACCAGAAAAAAAGTAAGAGGACCCACTCTATTGATGAGCAACCCAGACATTTTGTAGGCTGGTACCAGAAATAAAATGTTTATTCAGTCACCTTAATGAACATTCTCTTGATCAAGATGTGTTGTCTAATTTCACAGCCCTACTTATTAGGACAGTCGTAAAAAAAATATCTCTCAGTTAGATTTAGATACGGGGGGAGGGGAGGGAGAATGTTGTACAAAAAAAAAGAGACTAAATTAGAAACACATTCCCCAAATTGATTTTGTTCAAAGGCCAATAACTTCTTTATTTATGAAGACCATTTTTATTTCTGCATGAACCTGTTTCGACATAAACAGATGAGAAAGATTTCAAAATCGGTAAAAATAGGTATAGACGTATTTACAAACAGAAACAAGTCTTATATGAAGCTTTAAAAATAACCTAAGTCAATGGCCTGAAATAGCTATTTAAAAAATTAATAAAACTCACAGCTTCTCACATAACAGTTAATTTCATCATCCATTGTCAGTATAATCAGCAACGTGACGAAAGAAATCGTAATAGTAAATTCACTGAATCGCGAAGTAAAACACGCCCCTTTAAATCTCATTTTAAACACTCGTTAAAAAATAATGCTAGTCTATTATGTGCAAAATAGCAAGGTTTGCTGATTTTCTACACTACACCAAGAAAAATTTGAGAACAAAGTCATCCCATTGAGAGCTATGACTAAATATTTATTGACGTGCTGCAAAGTTTGCGGTGTCTACCTCTCACTTCAACAACGATAATTACAATTCAACTTACTTATGAAATGATATTCCAGGTTCTTTCCTGTCTGGCTTATTTGTGCAACCGTACGCAACACAAGCTGGCATTTTTAAACACTTACACACAATACTAAATGAAATAATCACTGCATCTACCACAATGTGAACACCTTAATTGTTGGGAAGCGCCATATGGTCGCTGCCGGTGCTGCCACCATGCGGGAGAGTTTAGTGCTTGCTTCACCGATTTAACGTCACTTCTCCTCCATATAATTCCTTCCTCCATGTTTGAAAGGGGTCATGGAGGAAGGAATAAATGGAGACGACGCAAGAGACCTTTACCACGCATGGGAGTGAAGCAGGCCGGCGGAGGAGTGGGGGGGCATGGCCGGAGTGGCGGGGGCTTGACCGCTTCCCAACAAACACGGGGAATATGTACAAACACCTCAAGGGGACTCTAGAATAAACGTGACGCCGCAATCTGGTGATGGATTATTATGTAACTCGATGAGACAAATAAAAAATGAAGAATAAAATTTTTTGATATCCTGCTTAGTTTTCGAGATATTCTGTCTCAAATGTGAAATGGTTTTGGTTGAAATTCAGAAGAAAAAATTATTCAAAGTCAAATTTTATGATGAATTTTTATTTAAAAAGACGAGACAAATAAAAAATAAAGAGTAAAATTTTTCGATATTTCACCTAATTCTCGAGATATACTGTCTCAAAAGTGAGGTGTCTTGAGTTGAAATGCAGAAGAAAAATTTCGCAAAAGTCAAATTTAATGATGGATTCTTATGTAACACGACGAAAAAACACGATAATAAGGAATAAATGTTTTCGATATCTTGCTTAGTTTGGGGGATATACAACATCCAAATTGAGGGGTTTAGGTTTGGATGCAGGCTGGACCAAAAATTAATTCTGTCGAAGCCACAATGATTACATGGTTGACATGCAGAATGGATATTTCAGTTTTATTACTACCACTTGTAGTTAGTCTGAAATGTGTCCTAGACCAGAAAAAAAAGTAAGAGGACCCACTCTATTGATGAGCAACCCAGACATTTTGTAGGCTGGTACCAGAAATAAAATGTTTATTCAGTCACCTTAATGAACATTCTCTTGATCAAGATGTGTTGTCTAATTTCACAGCCCTACTTATTAGGACAGTCGTAAAAAAAATATCTCTCAGTTAGATTTAGATACGGGGGGAGGGGAGGGAGAATGTTGTACAAAAAAAAAAGAGACTAAATTAGAAACACATTCCCCAAATTGATTTTGTTCAAAGGCCAATAACTTCTTTATTTATGAAGCCCATTTTTCTGCATGAACCTGTTTCGACATAAATAGATGAGAAAGATTTCAAAATCGGTAAAAATAGGTATAGACGTATTTACAAACAGAAACAAGTCTTATATGAAGCTTTAAAAATAACCTAAGTCAATGACCTGAAATAGCTATTTAAAAAAATTAATAAAACTCACAGCTTCTCACATAACAGTTAATTTCATCATCCATTGTCAGTATAATCAGCAACGTGACGAAAGAAATCGTAATAGTAAATTCACTGAATCGCGAAGTAAAACACGCCCCTTTAAATCTCATTTTAAACACTCGTTAAAAAATAATGCTAGTCTATTATGTGCAAAATAGCAAGGTTTGCTGATTTTCTACACTACACCAAGAAAAATTTGAGAACAAAGTCATCCCATTGAGAGCTATGACTAAATATTTATAGACGTGCTGCAAAGTTTGCGGTGTCTACCGCTCACTTCAACAACGATAATTACAATTCAACTTACTTATGAAATGATATTCCAGGTTCTTTCCTGTCTGGCCTATTTGTGCAACCGTACGCAACACAAGCTGGCATTTTTAAACACTTATACACAATACTAAATGAAATAATCACTGCATCTACCACAATGCGAACACCTTAATTGTTGGGAAGCGCCATATGGTCGCTGCCGGTGCTGCCACCATGCGGGAGAGTTTAGTGCTTGCTTCACCGATTTAACGTCACTTCTCCTCCATATAATTCCTTCCTCCATGATTTGAAACACCTCCTCCATGATTTGAAACACCTCCATGATTTGAAACATGGAGGAAGGAAATATATGGAGGAGAAGTGACGTTAAGGGGGGTTTAGACGACCGGACCGGATCTGAAAAAACGGGCACCCGATAAAGGGTTCCCCCACCATTCTACCAGATTTTCCCTTGGTCGATCGTTAGGCTGCTTTTCCACTACGCGGCTAGTCGCGGGCGACCGCAGTCGCTAGCGGCTAGTTTTGTAGCGACTGTTGTAGCGACTGCGCGCGTGGCTGTATTCCACAAACCAGCTCATTTTCAAAATGGATGTCGAAGAAATAAATGATGTTAACAAAAAGAAAACGAAAATATATATTTGGATACATCCTTTGTTTTTTGCATTGATGCCGGAGCTTACAGAAAATGCAGTGACGCATTTATATTTCGATATAATATATACTATAAAAAGAACACACTGATACGTTATGTTTTCGTCGGTGATGATCCTTTCTAATTAACTGATAAAGTTTTGCGTCCATAAAGAGGGCGAACTTTGACAACAAAAAATAATTTTTAACTGCAGGTAAGGCGATAAATTTGGTATAATTAATTAAATTAAATTGCAATTGAGCGCACGCTCCGGTGGCAATTTCCCCTCTTCCTGCATCCACCTACATTCGCACTCTACATATTTTAACTTTATATTCTTTCAACTTTTTGGTAAATTATTCATCATTTCTCTTGGTAACTTATTCCAATCCCTGACACCCTTACCTAAAGAAGAGAATCTTCCTACAACCCTGTACCTGAAATCGAGTCCCAGCTTGTGGTCATGGTCATCTTTTCCCTTCCATGCATTACTTTTCATTCTTACTCCAATATCTTTCCATGTCTCCTCACCAATATATGAGTCGTACACACCCATGACTCTCTTCACCTTCATCCTGTCTTGCAATTAATCCCATTCCATCTTTTTTAAATGGCGTATATTTCACAGAGCTTTAAACGCATACATAGATTTTTCTATAGATAGCGTAAGCTACGTGTATTTTGCGTAATTTTGTGCGTGAAAGGCGGTCAGTCGCGCGTGGTTAGTCGCGCAGTGTGAATGGCGCAGTAATTTTACATTGCTATTGAGTAGCGCGCGGCTGCTCGAGTCGCGTGTTCTTTTGCAGTCGCGACGACTGCCAAGTCGCGGTCGCGTCAATGGGTATGGTCAATGCCATAAATGAATAAATAACCATCGCGCGCGGCCAGCCGCCCGCGGCTAGCCGCGTAGTGGAAAAGAGGCCTTACACGACCAGTTATCCGGTCCGATGTCCCCGGTCCGTTTTTTTCTTCCGAAACTGTCTATGTCAGCTCTCACAGATTGTTGGTGTGCATATTGTCACGCCCAGGTTTTCAGATTCTCATGTTCAATTCCTCATGTTTTCTAACTTTTTTTAAGATCTTTTAAGGTCGCAGACGGCCTAATGTTTCTGTACATTTATAGAAGAGCTTCATAGGCCGGCATTACACTGTAAAAGATATTTGATAAAAGATATTTTATAAAATATTTTACAGTGTAATGGGGCATATTTTATAAAAGATTTCTTTTATAAATTGTAAGACGTTGGCATTACATTTTATAAAAGATTTCAGCACCCTGAAAACTTAAAAAAAGAAAATGGCGCAAGGGACGTTACCAAAGTTGGTTATTACTGCCAAATCCACGAAAATCTTTATTTAAATTTTTTTTAAAAATTTTAATTTAATTGCAATGGAGCACACGCTCCGGTGGCAATTTCCCTACACACCCAACTTCCCCCTATCCTGCACCCACCTACATTTGCCCTCTACAAATTTTAACTTTAAATTCTTTTAACGTTTTCTGTAAGTTATTCATCATTCCCCTTGGTAACTCATTCCAATCCCTGACAACCTTACCCACACCCTTGTGCCTGAAATCGAGTGCCAGCTTGTGGTCATGGTCATCTTTTCCCTGCCTTGAACTACTTTTCATACCTACTGCAATATCTTTCCATGCCTCATCGCCAGTATACGCCCTGTACACTCGCATTACCCTCCTCATCCTCCTCCTGTCTTGGGTATGAACAGAAGGAAATGTAAAGTCAGAAACATGTAGACTATACGATTAGTAATAAAAAGGTGAATACTTACGCAAAGTTAATTAGTGCTATGATAGAAGGCTGTACTGTAAAAGACGTAAAAAAGAAAATTAATATGTTAAGAAACTGGTATTTGGCAGGTTTCTGGAATACAGTAATAACAGACGGAATGCGCAGACCAGGGCGTGTGCTATATTGCAGAATGGTGTAGTTCCGCCACCAGCAATCGAGTAAAACCCATGGCACATACACCGTAAAAATAAACACCCAATAGTATACATGGAGAAATAATTCTGATGTAGAAATTTATGGAAATGTTTTGGTAAGAATTTATTGGACCTATTCTTCAGCATCGACCATAACTTTTATAATTTGCCATGTCCTCACATTGCAGATCTTTCACTAAACTTTGATGAACTCCTATCATATCAAGTCTCGTAATCCACGGTCTTACCTAAATATGTTTACTTCTCTTCTTTATTGTCAATAAAATACATATTGTGACAGTTGCACTAACTGCGTCTGCAAAAGCTTTCAGGTTTACTTCATTCATTTCAGAGAACTATGACGAAAAATTTTATATAGTGTAATGGGACTGAAAAAATATCATAAAATATCTTTGATAAAAGAAATATGATAAAATGTTTTATAAAAGATCTTGGAAAAAGATCTTTTACAGTGTAATGCCGCCCATACCCTTGCTACCTACTTAGATCTTATTAAAATACAGTTCGTTGCTTGGGTCCCATAAATGTTTTAAAGATTTGAGAACCTCAAGCATGTTGGTAATACATTCTTTTTCTCGGTTATCTATTTCCTTTTTCCATTGCTGAATAGAATACTCAAGTGAAATGAACAAACACCACAACACATTAAACAAATAAGCCCACGACAAAGAATAACAATGAGGTGGAGGGGGTGACTTGGAGCGCGGGTCACGTGGTTGTAAGTGTGAAAAGGTGGGGGGACCCGATATCGGGAGTATTTTTGACCCGATCACCCGATCACGTCGCCCCGCCCACATCTGGTCCGGTGCTGCGTTTACACGTCACGTATTCTCAGGTCGGAGGGGCGGAGCACCCGTTTTATCAGGTCCGGTCCGGTCGTCTATATCGGTAAAGCAGCTCTAAACTCTCGCGCATGCGCAGTGGCGGCAGCGGCGATATTGCGCTTCCAAACAATTGCGATGTTCACATTGTGTTAGATGCAGTGATTATTTCATTTTGTAATGTGTATAAGTGTTTTATAATGCCATCTTTTGTTGCGTACGGTTGCACAAATAGGCCAGACAGGAAAGAACCTGGAATATCATTTCATAAGTAAGTTGAATTCTAATTATCGTTGTTGAAGTGGGCGGTAGAAGTTGCAAACTTCGCTGCCTGTCTATAAATATTTAGTCATGGCTCTCAATGGGATGAATTTGTTCTCAAATTTTTGTTGGTGTACTGTAGAAAATCAGCATACCTTGCTATTTTGCACATAATAAACTAGCATTACTTTTTAACGAGTGTTGAAAATGAGATTTAACGGGGTGTGTTTTACATCGCGATTCAGTGAATTTAGTATTGCGCTTTCTTTCGTCACGTTGCAGTTTATACTGTATGAAGAAATGAAATGTGTTAAATTGTGCTATGCAATCTAGGAATCTTGATGAAGCAAACGATGTTGTTACCGCAAATTCAAATACGCGTGTGTGGGTATGTCTACATAGTTTGATTCTGTAGCGACAATTTAATGGAGATTGTGGTAAATGCAGTCTGTACCAGAGTGGTTTTGTTGTTCCATGAGGGACAGAGAATTTATCTATTACTGTTAGTACTGTAATTTCATGAGAACCAAGTTAGTGACAAAACGTATATCGCGATGGAAACTACTTCCAGCCATTTCCAATTAAGCTTACGATGTATGTTAACAAGATAACTATTTTTATTCTGGTCTAGGCCGCATTTCAACCTAACCACAAGTGGTAGTAAGAAAAACTGAAATATCCATTCTGCATGTAATTCATTGTAGGTTTGGCAGAATTAATTTTTGGTCCAGGTCGCATATCAACCCAATCCCAGTATATCCCGAAAACTAAGCAAGATATCGAAAAATTTTATTCTTTATTATCGATTTGTCTCGTCGTGTTACATAAGAATCGATCATTAAATTTGACTTTTGCGAAACTTTTCTTCTCCATTTCAACTCAAGACACCTCACTTTTGATACAGTATATCTCGAGAACTAGGCGAGATATCGAAAATTTTTATTCTTTATTTTTCATTTGTCTCGTCTTTTTAAATAAGAATCCATCATCAAATTTGACTTTGACAAATTTTTTTCTTCTGAATTTCAACCAAAACCATTTCACATTTGGGACAGAATGACTCGAAAACTAAGCAGGATATCAAAAAACTTTATTCTTCATTTTTTATTTTTCATATCTAGTTACATAATAATCCATCACCAGATTGCGGCGTCACGTTTATCCTAGAGTCCCCTTGAGGTTTTTGTACATATTCCTCGTGTCTGTATGGAAGCGGCCATGCCCCTTCCACTCCGGCCATGCCCCCCCCCCCCACTCCTCCTCCGCCCTGCTTCAATTCAATGCGTGGTGAAAGTCTCTTGCGTCGTCTCCATATATTTCTTTCCTCCATGATTTGAAATACAGAACCAAATAACCAGTGGCGTAGCTAGGTCAACAAGGGCCCCAGTGCAAATAATTTATTTTGTGCCCTCAGGCCAGATGGGCGACCTTTTTTTGCTTTGTGTTGCTGGTAGGGGCCCCTGAGTTGTGTTTGAGGGCCCCCCTGAGCAGAGAGGGGCTCCCTATGTCTCAGGGGGCCCCCTTAGACGACGGTAGAGCTAAAAAAAATCGCCAATTTGCCGTGAGTTCTCGTTGGCCCTCTGAACTGCGCTTGGGGGCCCCCTGACCGTAGGGGCCCCGGTGCACTGCACCGCCTAGCGCCATAGTAGCTACGCCCCTGCAAATAACACATGCGCACGTTGTATCTCATTAAGACAGAATAGCCAAATACACCGTCTGTAATTTTTCGGGACTATTCTGCAGGGGAGCCGTGCAGGCGTATCTCATTATTATTATTATTATTGCAGCTATATCGATCCTTTTTTCAGGATGTAGCCTCTTTAAGTCTATGAGCTATATTTTAGAATTTAATTCTACATAGTTTCCTTGTAGTTCTTTCCAGGCTGATCGATTTTGAGCCACCCTCTTCCAGTTCACGCCTCTAACTCGACGTTTATCCTTATCCCAGCGATCCGAGGGTCTTCCTCTTGCTCTTTTCAGGTTTCTCGGTATCCAATCCAGCACTACCGTAGTCCATCTTTCATCTCTTTGCGAGCAATATGGCCGGCCCATTGCCATTTTTTGGGTCTGTTACTTTAGTTATTGAACGAATGTGCATGGGCCTTTTCCTGTCTCTTCTTCTAAACCCTAGCATTGCTCTTCCCATAGTTCGCTGGGCAGTTCTCAGTTTTTGCTTCGTGTGACTATATTAGAGTCCAAGTCTGGCAGGCATATGTGAGGACCGGTAATACACATTGTTCAAATTCCTGTTTTTTAAGATGTACTGGCATGTTAGATTTAAAAACTATGGAATTTCTTCCATATGCTTTCCAGCCCAGCTTTATCTGTCTGTAGATCTAAGGGTTTGAGTCATCATTCATATTCAGGGCCGGCGTTAGGGGGGGGGGGTAAGCGGGTCGAAAGTACCCGGGCCCCAGGCTGATGGGGGGCCCCGAATACCGATTGTAGGGGCCCTCAGGCCATGAAGCCAAGAATCCACCCATTGTCGTCCGGCCAGTTTGTAGAGCTAAAAAAAAAAAAAGGTCGCCCATTTTACCCCGGGCCCGAAATTCCTAGCGCCGGCTCTGTTCATATTGATCAGTTGGCCAAGATAGATGCACTGATCTACGGACTCAATACCAGAGTCTGTCATGTCTGCCTTGTCTTTATCTTTTTCTGTCCATTTGTTTTGCATGATTTTGCTTTTTGATTTATTTATTTTAAGGCCCACTTCACTGCACGCTGCCTCTAGTTCATTTATCAGTTCTTTGAGCTCTTCCAGACTGTTTGAGAGTAAAACTATATCATCAGCGAATGTTATGTTGTTGAGACTTCTTCCATTTATTCTCAAACCTCGGTTTTGCCATTGGACTTTTGACATAGCCAACTCTATACAGTCAATAAAATCACCACATTCTAAATTCCCACCTGGACCCTTGATTTATTCCTATCACAAGTGTATATTAACGATACACGTTTTATTCCAGTAAAACTGAACAGCCAAATATACCGTCTGTAATTTCGAATTTATTCTGCAAGAGAGCAGTGCAGATGAATCGCATATATGGTCAGTAAAATGACTGCATTCTGAGCGGTCTGGTGGCTCTGTGGTTAAGGCGTCTGATTGGAGACCGGAAGGTCCCCGGTTCGAAACCCTATTTCGAACCGGGGATTTTCGTAGGCACTTAACCCGACCATCACCTCTGGCAAAGATTGATGTGTAATGTGAAGTACGCAAGAACTTTTTCTGCAAGTAACGCGGCCATCTTGCAGGTTAGGCTAATGCGGCTATGAGAGTGGCGGAATGCGCAGTCAGTAGAAACCCTGTCATTACGAACACACGGAATTATTATTATTATTACCACATTCTAAATTCCCACGTGGAACCATGATTTATTATTATCACAAGTGTACATTAATGATACACTTTGTGTTTCATTAAAACTAAACAGGCAAATATACCGTTTGTATTTTTCGCACTTATTCTGCAGGAGAGCCAACTCCATAGTTTTATCTTATTTAGCACCATTTTATGGCGCACTCTGTCAAAGGCCTTTGAAAGATACAGTACTACACTATCAACTTGTCAATTTTATCAGAAATAACTTGTATATAACCTCATAAATGAGATTCGCACGAATATCCTAATCTAAAGTCATATTGACAACTTGGAAACCACCACCAGTTGTCTTGTTGGGTTTGTAGTTCTCCAGTGTCAACGGAGTGTTTCGAATTAAGATCACTTCCAATGATCAACTTGCCTCAGATGGAAATGAGACGATCAAAGTCCTCTTCTATTGGCTGCCTCCGCGGTTGTATATATGCTGACACTACTGGGGCTGGTCCAGTGGTAGTTTTCACTTGGATGGTCCTGATTTCTATCTGCTTGGTTTGTGGCGACAGTAGTTCATGATGAGGGATACGGCGCTTTATGTATATCACCACACCTCCTCCTGCAGTTTGTCTGTTATGCCAATAGCAGCAATATTTGGTTACTGTAGCGTTAAGGACTTGTTTGAGGTGGGTTTCTGAGTCAAGGCAAATATCTAGGCCTTCATCACGCATAAACTTCTTGAACTCTCCAAGCTGATGTTGCATGCCATTAACATTCCAAACGCACAGAGATAAACCCTGAATATCCGTCCTATTCATTATTGGTTAGGGATTTCTCTGATTGTTCGGCTGCTGGAACCTTCATAACAGCGGACTTGATATCCGCGGTGAGCTGGTCAAACTTGGTGAGGAGAGACGTCAACATAAGTAAGCTGCCTAATATGTTAAATAATTGGTCCAACGTCCCGCTGTTATTTGCTGATTGAGGTGTGGGCAAGTGTTGACATTGCTGGCAGTTTTCTTGAGAGTTTGTCTTCTCTGCTGCCATTGGGTTGGTCCCTTTCGATGGTGTTTTTCCAGATGTCTTTTCAGCATATGTGAGACCGAGTGATTTGCCGACTGTTGAGCTGTAGGGACTCTTCTTATTTTCCGACCGTTGAGCCGTGCTCTTCTTATTCCCATTTGCAGTCCTCTGTCTGCTTTTTGAGGAGGTCTCTTTTCATACTGTTTAGGACTTATTCTTGTTCTCTCGCTGTCGACTAGGATGGTCGGCGGCGGGTGGTTGTTTGGCTGATGTGACCTCTGTCTGCATGTCATCAATCTTCTTATTCTCTTTTGAGGATTGGACAGAGGTTATTCCTCGCTGCCGGTCCCGTGCTCGCTTATATGCAGGACACCCTTTATAGCTGGCAATGTGACTACTTTGACAGTTGGCGCATTTCGGTGTGCTGTCTCCCTTCTTCAAGGTGCATACCGAGGGCATGTTACAATGACTTGCTACGTGCCCTAGGGCTTGGCACTGAGTAGGGCCAATGGATCTTAATTTCTCGATGGAGATACACAATGATATCAGGGATTCCAGGGCGAAGATTTTTCTATTCTATGACCGACCTATCTGGTAGAACCACAAGAAAGATAGGTATTAGGTCTGAGCAGCCTGCTCTTTTCAACTGTGTCACTGTGTGAATGTCGAATCCGCTGTCTTCGAGTTCTTCTTTTATATCTTCATACGGCACGTTTGTAGGCATCCCATGGATTACTTCATTTAATATCTACTCTGCTGCAGACGGAAAAGTGTAATAGGGTATGTTTGCCCTCTGCACTGCTGTAGTCACTTCCAGGTAATAATTTGTAGAGTTGAAGTTTAATTTAACCTTATCGTCACCAGCAGTCTTCGATTGGATTGGCTCTTGTAGGATCCCCTTAAACATCTGATGCATTTCTTTGTGGCTTCTGGGAAATTTTACTACAATGGGTGGGATCTGGATGGGGTGTCTGTTGCTGTTGCTGCTGCTGTTGCTGCAGCTGCTGTTGCTGCAGCTGCTGTTGTGGTTGTTGTGCTGGTTCTTCTTGATTCAGCACGTTATATGGGTTACTTGTTTCAATGTTGTTGGGATCCAGTGGTGGTGGGGGCTAGCTGGTACTAATACAAACCACATACACAAATCTGTCTCTGGAATATATCTATTTGTTTCAGAATTATGCAGAAAATATAGATTTTTAATTGGTTTTCAATCGTGAATGTTTGGGGTTGAAGTTATATGCTGAGACATTAGGAAACATTTATTTTATAAACAGGTATGGTGTTGGGGGGAGGGGGGCGTAAATGGGTCAAATGTAATTGGGCCTTCCCTTTGGCTGATGGGGGGGCCTGATCACCGGCTGTAGGGGCCATCCGCTCAACAAGTTGTAGAGCTTAAAAAAAAAAAAAACTACATGACTGTTAAGATCATTTACCGCGGGCTCCAAAATCCTAGCACCGGCCCTGTTTATAAATATTCTGCCATAACTTAAAAATAATTGAATTTATTTTGGCAGGATTTAGAACTGTGGGTGTCTATAAAGAACATTAGATATTAAAAGGGATGGGGGCAAAGGGGAAGAGGGACTGGGCTTTTGCATAGGAAATATAGATTGTCTTTTCGTTTCAATTAAAGTATACATGTGTAAATTTTCATTAATATCAGATAAAAACTGAAGGTATGTATAAAAAACAGTTAAGGGGTATAGAGGCGAAGAGTGGTTTGGTTTTTGTAATACTCGTTTGGACAGTACTTTTCTCTTTGTTTTAAAGTATATGTGCGCAAAGTTCCATCAAAACCAGATAAAAGCTTTGTGTATAAAACATTTGCAAAAATTAAATGGGGTAAGGGAGTGAGTTGTTGGGTTTTGTTAACAGAATGTATACACTATGTTTCTCTTTGTTTTAAGTATACATGAGCAGTGTTCCATCAAAATCTGAAAAAAAATGTGGGTATCTATAAAATAAAATAAAAACACTGGAAATTAAGAGGGTTGGGGGTAGAAGGATAGATGGGTTGGGTTATACTACCAAATTTAAACAGAATTGTTCTGGATGTTTTAAATTATAGGTGTGAAAATTTCCTTCAGAATCGGATAGAAACCATAGCTTTGTATAAATAACATTAACAATAATTAAAGGGGTATAAAGGGTGACAAGGTTTGTAAAAGTAAATTGGACAGTATTTTACTTTTTCTCTTTGATTTAAAATATATGTATGCAAACTGTGGCAGATCCAGAGGGGGTCTAGGAGGCTCAAGCCCCTCCCCCAAAAGTATCTAGATCCACCCCAGACATCTTAGTTTTGGAGACCTGATCTTTTATGAGCAGCACGACTATAAAGCCTATATTTGCCCGACTCAAGGCCCCCCCCCCCAAACAGAATCCCCTCAAGGCCCTCCCCAACCAAAATCCGCTCAAGTCCTCCCCCAAACCAAAATCCTGGATCCGCCACTGCATGTAAAGTTCCAGCAAAATTGGATTAAAATGTGGGTTTGTACACAAATTTAGGGGTGTAAAGAGAGAGAGTGGTTTGTTTTTGGATTTTTTGGTCAGAAATCTTCTCCATGAAAAAATACATACATGTACCGTTTTTTATAATGATTGATTAAACGATGTCGACTGTAGTTTCTTATAAACAACATTAAGAGTGTGGAAAGGAGAAGAGGGGTTGGGTTTTCACAAGTAAATGTTGATGGTATATTTCTCTTTCTGTGTGCAAGTTTACATCCTAATTGCATAAAAACTGTGGGTTTGTATGGAAATTAAGGGGTGTAAAGCAGGACCTAGGGTAGTTTTTGGATTTTTTGGTCAGAAATCTTCTCCATGAAAAAGTACATATATGTGCCAACTTTCATAAAAATCGATCAAATGGTGTCGACTGTAGCTTTTTAATAAGAAAATTGACAAAAATCAAAGAGGTGGAAACAGGGAGAGGGTTTCAGTTTTTGCAAAGCAAAAGTTGACATTATTTTTCTCTCTGTTTCATAGTAAAATTGTGCTAAGTTCTATTGAAACTGGATAAAAAGTATGGGCTTTTATAAACATTAAGTGGTGTAATGGGGAAGAGCGGTTTTTGGATTTTTTGGTCAGTAACCTTCTTCGTGAAAAAATACATATACTAAGCACCAATTTTCATGGTGATCACTGAAAGGGTATTGACTGTAACTTTTTATAAAGAACACTGAAAAAAATTAAGGGCTGAAAGGAGGGAGAGGGGTTGGGATTTGGCAGATCAAATGTTGACAGGATTTTTCTCTTTACTGTAAATTCCATCAAAATAGGATTAAAAAAAATGTGGGTTTGTATAAAATTAAAGGGTGTAAAAGGGGAGAGGGTGTGGGGTTTGTTATTTTTATTATTTGGGTCAGAAATCTTTTCCATGAAAAAATACATGTATATGCCCAATTTAAAGATCAGTTAAATGGTGTCGATGGGTGCTTTATGTAAAGAATGTTGACAAAAATTAAGGGGTTGGAAATGGGGAGAGACATTCAGTTTTTCAAACCAAATATGGACAGTATTTTTCTCTGTTTTACAGTAAATGAAATTTCCATCGAAATCAGATAAAAAAGGTTGGTTTGTATAAAAATTAAGGGGTGTTAAGGGAGAGTGGGTATGTTTTTTTAAATTTTTGTTTGGTCAGTAACATTCTACATGAAAATATATATGTATATGCCAACTTTCATGGTGTTGACTGTAGCTTTGTATAAAGAACATTGACAAAAATTAAGGGGGTGAAAATTGGGAGAGGGGTTGGGTTTCTGCAAACAAAATATTGACAGTATTTTTCTCTTTTTTTAACTATACATGTCCAAAGTTTTATCAAAATTGGATAAAAATGTGGGCTTGTATTGAAATTGAGGGGTGTAAAGGGGTAGAGGGATATCGCTGAGCACACATAAAAAAAACATTTGAATTGATAACCTCCTCTTCTTTTGAAGTCTGTTAAAAATTAGTTATAGATATAGTTCCATACGCCTTTGGTGACGTTTTTATTCTGGTTCATGCCATGTTTAAGCTAGCCACAAGTGGTAATAAAAAAACAAAATCTCGAGAACTGAGTGTGATATCAAAATTTTTTATTCTTTACTTTCGATTTGTCTCATCGTATTACATAAGAATCCACCATAAAATTTGGCTTCTGAGCAATTTTTCTTCTGCATTTCAACCGAAAAACACATCACTTTTGAGACAGCATATCTCGAGAACTAAGCAGATTACAGAAAAATTTACTCTTCATGTTTGATTTCTTTCATCAAATTACATAATAAGCCATAATCAAATACAGTGGCACAGTTATCATAGAATTCACTTTAGGTTTGTGTGCATATTACCCACGTTTCTTGCGAAATTCAAAATGGTGACTTCCCCTCCCCACTAGTTTGTACTTGCCTTTACTTCAGTGCATGGTGAGGGCCCCTTGCATTCTCTCCACTCTTTTCTTTAGTACTGCAACAGTGATGTTTCGATTTTCCACCAAAGAGAATGTTGAATTTCTTAACCAGTTCCCCCATACCATCTGCAAACAACCTAACATTTGACTGTAGACTATTAACACAATTATTCATTAGAATAATGAACACTAATGGTACCAATACACTATACTATGGCAGTTCCATTCACAACTTTGATACTGCATTTGTTACCACATCTTTGTTTTCCACCTTTTAAAAATTCCTGTTCGCAGCAAACCACTTTTTTATTTAATTTATTTATGAAGCAGTGCAATTTCCCTACAATTCCCTTTTCCCTTTCTTTATTAATATTTATATTTAATTTTCCCACCCTTCAAATTTTGCCCTTACGAATTTTATTTTTTAATTATTTCAGTGATTTTGGCAAAATATTAAACACTTCCTAAGATCATTTATAATAGTGCCTGCCTACCTTTTTTAAAATAGATATATATATTCCACTCCTTCATGCCATTTCTTCCATTACATGCACTATTCCTAAATCTTCTACAAATATCCTGCCAAGCCTCATCAACTTCTAAACTCCTGGCACACTCTTCACACTCCTGCTGACTTCCAAAGAATCCCAAATCCCAATCCAATTTTTGATATCAGTTGCTGATTATGTTCTGAAGTAATTTTCACATACAAATCTAGCTTCCCTCCTCTGCACCCTTTCAAATTCCTGTATTTGAAACCCAAAATGTGTGTCCCATAATACATTACCATATTAAACATTGATCTGACCAAACATTTGTAACATAATTTCCTTACTTCTCTGACGAAGCGTGCAATAAACTTAGGATTTTGTAACATTTCCCTACTATCTGCCCAAAGTGTCCAATGCAGCTGAGTTTATCATCAGATGTTATGCCAACACAAATCAAATCTTAAATAAGCATCCTGTAATCATAAAGAACCCCTTCAATTTCATATCTGCTTGCTAATAAGATGACTCCTTTTGGCATTTATCTTCATTCTGTTTTAATTTGCCAAGTTAATTATCCTGTCCAGGTCACCCCACAGCTGTTTGCATTATTCCCCCATTTTGATCTTATTATACACCACTATGCTAACTGCAAACAACATATCTTCTAACAGTAAACCATTAATTCAATAATTTATTAGAATATGGATAGAAATACTCCCAATACATTAAACTGTGGCACTCCCACATCTGGGAGATTGGAGCTGGAGAATGATGACTCCCATTTTCTCTTTCATATTTTTTGGTATGGTAGCTCCTACACTAACATTTTGATTCCACATTTTAAGAATTTCTCTACCAAGCAAGTCACTTTATCATTCACTCAAACACCATTTTGTGCCCCACTTTATCAAATGCCATAGAAAGGCCTAGTGCTACACTATCAACTTGGTCAAACTTGTCCATTTATTTCTCAATATCTTGCACATAGCCCAATATGATTCACATTAATATATTTGCATTTCTGATGTGGTGTCATATCAATCCCCCTAGCAATTAACCTACCACTGAAGTCAAACTAATTGGCCTTTAATTTTCAACCCTACTTGTTACCCCTCCTTTATGGACTTTACAGATTCCTTGTAAGTAATAAGTCTTCAGATTCAATTTAAATAATATTTCTACTATCTACCTACAGTTATATTATTTACATTCTTTTTTAGATTTGTTCTTTTCCATTATAACACCATTTTGTGACTCACTCTATCAAATGCCTTAGAAATACTTCAAATCTGTGATAACTTCTCTGTATTCCTTATCTACAATGGTCTGAATGCTGTTGTATTTCACTCTCGATCTGCACACACTAATGCCCACAGATGGTGGGATTTAACACGTTTTTATGTAAGCGTTTGAAGAAACTAACTCTGCTGACACGGTCGCCAGTGACACCGCCTTTCAACACACTTTACTGTGTCAAGGAGAATAATAAAAATAAATCTTTAATTAACAATTGAAAGTTTAATTAAGGTTCTAAATACCACCCAGACCAGTCATGTTCACAAGGTTCATCAGAGTTCTATATATTTCTGAGGTTGCAGAATCCTTAGCCAAAATGGCCTACACCAACAAATCTTTATAACTCTCACATGCATCTAACTAGCATACATAAATATTTATGAAAATGCTTCAAAATCAAAAGGGTGGGTCAAAGCTCCTGCACATGCATAACACATCCGATTAACATGGCAGCTCTGGGAAACTGTTGAGAGCTGGTTTTCATATGTTTGCCAATGTGTATCTAGGGGCTTCCTTGGTACTCACAAGGACCCACGGGAAATTTAACTATGAAAACCCATGCAGCAGTATTTCAAACAGCATAGTCAGTTCTTGAACTCTTGGTCTTTTGGTTTTGGGAGTACTTCGTAACATATGGCTATGCTACAATATATTCCCTTTTTGACCATTTTTCTAACATGACAGTGGAGATTTCTAGTTGCGCCATTCAGTGATTCTCATACACTGATAATATTCATCACAAACCAATCATATCTTCTCTCCTTGCCACTATTAATTCCTAATTAATTTTTGTTTCGAATACTCCCTACTCTCTTGCTGTCTAATAATTCTGTTGTGTTCTCTTCATAGCAACCTCTCTAAGTTCCTTATTTCTCTATTACAGTAGTCAGGTTCCATAATCTTCTTATTTTTTAATAAATATTTTTTTTCTGAACTCTGCCTGCAGCAGCTACTGGGAGGATTGAGTAACTTAGTAGTTGCTGTTGCTCATCCCAAGCCCGGATAAAGAAGGAGGGTTGGCTAAGAACTGTAAAAGATTAGGCCTGAAAACAACTCGAGGCAACCTCTATGGCTCATTACCATAGTTGTAATACTGAGATCAACAGAGGATGATCTCCCCATACTTTCAACTTAAAGCATGATGGAACATCTGCTCCAAAAGCAACTACCCCTGGCCCTAGTAAATATACTAGGTTTTCTCGGTCACCGGATTCTGGGGGATTGAGAACATCATGCGGGAATGTATCAGAGCTTCCTAAATCTCTGAAACACAAATATTTTCTTGGCCCTTTGAACAATAATAATTTCATTTCATTTCATTTCATTTCATTTATTCACCATATGATACATTTTCATGTATATTGGTTTCGTCATTTTAAATTTTTATACATAATGTAAACAATTTGGATATTCAACTATAAATGTAAGGCATATAGAAATATACATAAGATTTGTACAATTTATCTGTAACTACTAATTTAATAGACACAGGTGTTTTACATAATTTGACTACTTTAAATAGTCTTCTACAGAGTAAAAAGCATTTCTTACAAGATACATTTTTAGCCTTTTCTTAAAAGATCTGGGTTTTTTTCTCCCTTAATTTCTACTGGCAGTTTGTTATACAATTTCACTCCCTTGTGGAAAAGACTATTTAGAGTTACTTACTTACTTACTTCCTCTTCATGGATAGGCCTTATGTGACAGTTTTGATTTAAAATTAATCTCAACTCATTTTCTGGCACTTCCACACGAGAAAAAAAACATGGAGATCCCCAAACTGTCATTTAGGAGAATTTTAGCTAGATCATGTTGCAATCTCCAAGAAAAATCAGAAGTAAATTATGAACGTTAAAGTCAAAAAAGGGGTAACTGACTCTGTTCACCATTTGTCTCTAATTAAAGATTCAACCAAATGAATTCAAACTCAGAACACGGAAAAATGGGCAAATCAACTATGAATTTTTAGATCAAAAATCTGAAACTTTTCTGGCCAATATATCCAGCCAACATCCTACTAATTGGCCAGAATTTAAAGACACACTCTTCAAAGCTAATTCAAAGCGTCAGCTCACCTCCCAGAAAACGCAAACAAAGGTGGTAGAATGAAGCAGGTGACAAATCTATAGAACTTAGAATTAAAGCCTGGCGAAACTGGAATTCCCATAAAACCACACACAATTGGCAGGCAGTCATTAATATGCAGACACAAACTTCAAAAACCATTAGATTAGAGAAACATATTTATAACAGAATCAGACTGGCAGAAATTGATCAAGAGTTTAAGAAAACAACACAAGGAACTTCTACAGAAAATTCAAACAAGAGTTGTCAAATTAACAGGCACCTAGCCTCTGTTTAAAATGTCCTGATGGGTCTCTAGAAACAAATAACATCGGAAATTGTAAGCTCATAACAAATTACTTCAAAGACCTTTTAAATTGTGAACACCCTGAAGGAAAACTTACCTTTGAAAATCTACTCCAAATCCAGATTCAGAACCTCTCACTTTAGAAGAAATCCAACAAATAATGTGTGGACTTCAAAATAACAAAGCACCAAGGAAAGATGGCATAATTGCTTAAATGTGGAAATTAGGTGGCACAAGTCTTGCTCATAAAATTCATATGATTATTGAAGATATCTGGATCAAGGCAAAAATCCCTGAAGACCGGAAATGTGCACTAATTCATTCATTTCACAAAAAAAGGGGATAAATCTGGCATTAATAACTGCAGAGGAATTTCCTTGTTACGTATTTCTTATAAAATTTTATCCAAGGTTCTTCTCATGAGACTTGACACACAAATAGATCATCTTATTGGTGAGTACCAGACAGGATTTAGAAAAGGCAGATCATGTGCAGAACAAATTTTTCATCTGAAAACCATCTTACAAATTCGTAAAAACAGACCTTTGTAGACTTCAAAAAAGTTTACTCTATTGACAGGCAAATACTTTTTAATATACTAGAAGAATACAAAGTAGACATGAAAACAAGAGAATTAATCAAACAGACATTAATGGATACCATTTCAAGAGTTAGGTTCTTAGGTGAGGTATCTGAACCTTTTAAAATCAGTTCGACAAGGAGATGGACTATTACATCTTTTGTTCAATCTTGTTCTGAATGAAGTAATCAAAGCCTGTGAGAAAGAAGTAAAAGGAATAACCATTGGCAGGCTGCTCAGAAATAAGTTTCACCTGCGGTGTTTGGCCCTTGCAGATGTCCTAGCAATTCCCTCCAACAACAGTCAAGAGGCAATCTACACCCTTGAAAAAATGCATGAAATTGCAGCTAAATGTGCTCTCCAATTCTCATATGCTAAAATCTACTGTATGGAAGAATCTTCATAGTACCAAGATGATCAATCCTTGAACACACAATTTGGCAATATCTCTCGAGTTACTAAATTCAGATATCTCGGAGAAATTATTCAACCTGCAGGACTAAACTGTGAAGCAAACAAGGAGAGTATAACTAAATTACAAAATGCCTACAGAATCACCTGGAACAGATACAACAAAAAATCAATATCCTGAAATGCCAAATTAAAACACTGTAATCAAACCAGAGGCATTATACACAGCAGAAACTTTGATTATTGTGGGCAGATCATTGATTAAAGATATTGAAAAGCAAGAAAGGAAAATTTTATGGAAAATCTTTGGCCCAATTTGTACCGGAGGAATTTGGATGAAAAGGAAATCACATGAACTCTATCAGCATTTAGAAAAAATTTCAGGAAAAGGTGAATTAAATTCTATGGCCATATTATCAGAATGAGTAACAACAGACTAACCGAAAGAATTCTAAACTTGGCCATTTCAATGAAAATAAAAAACAACTGGCTTATTGAAGTCAAAAAGGATCTCCAGGAAATGGGAATAATAGACGATATCATACGGGACAGAAGCCGATTTAGTAGCATGGTCAATAACCACAAATTTGCCAACAACCAGAATATTAGAAGGAGGAACACCTGGATGGAAGAACATAGGAAAAAACTTAGTGAGAGGATGAAGAGATATTGGGAACAGATAAAAAACAAATCTGCTATATAAGTTCATACACACTTCTCAGTTGGACATAACGAAGGAAGAAGAAGAAATATTTTTTCTGCTAATATAATTATTTCTTTGATATATTCCCACTTATGCTTCTTGAAAATTCACTTGAACTATCTCTTGAGTACTGAGAAGAAGTTCTGAAACGTCTTGTTTTTAATAATTGCACCTAGTAGGTACTACATTCATTTTGGCCACTAATTTACTGAATCTTCTAATACCCATCAGAATTTCTTTGTGAAAACCTATTCCTTCAGTTACTGGAGACCTGACACATTAGGCTTTATTAGGAAGAGGAAAGAAACTGGTTTGCCAAGGATATTCATGTGAATCTCAGATGAATTGGACAAGGGAGGTCAAGTTGATAGTGTGGCACTAGATTTTTCTAAAGCATTCGACAGAGTGAAGGTTTTTAAATAAACTGAAATCTATTGGATTGGATGAAAAAGTTACTTGTTGTGTAGAAGAATTCTTAAAAGCCAGAAAGCAAAGTGTTAGAACAGGACATACATTATCAAAAGAGGTGGAAGTAAATATGGCTGTGCCACAATGTAGTGTATTGGGACCATTGCTGTTAGTTATTCTAAAGAATGACTGTTGATGGCTTATGGTCAGAATTTAGTTTTTTTGCCCATGATATAATGGTAAACAATAGAATCAAAATAGGTGAAGATTGTGAACAGCTGCAGGATCATCTGGATAGAATATCTAAAAGGGTAGGTCAGCATGGAATGAAGATAAATACCAAGAAGAGTCAGCTCATTAGATACACAGATAGAAAAAATAAGGGTTAATTATGATTATAGGGTGGGGAATTGTTTGTTGACGGCTTGAAGTGTAATATTTTGGCATAACGTTTGATAACAAATTCAGTTGGGCAGAGCACTTTGGGCAGGTGGTAGGAAAAGGTTACAAAATCCTTCATTTACTGGAGAAGGTGATGAAAAGACGTACCAGAGAAGTTAGGGAATTGTGTTAACTATGGCAGTGTAATTCGGGGTATCAAATACAGGAGTTGGAGGGTGTGCAAAGAAGAGCAGCTACATTTTTTTGTGCAAATGATCACAGGAGCCAATCAGTAACTGATTCAATAAAGGAGCTGGACTGTGAGTCATTGGAGGAAAGGAGGAGGGTAAAGAGAGTGCTGAGAATGTACAGGACATTTGTTTGTGACGGGGTTTGGAGGGATATTGGGCAAAGAATCAGGAGTGGTGCATCAAAGGGGAAAATCGACCATGACCACAAGCTGGCACTCGATTTCATACATAAAGGAGTGGGAAAATGTTTTTTTGTTAGTAAGGGCATCAGGGTTTGGAACAATTTCCAAAAATACTTAAAGAATTTAAAAATAAAATTTGCAAATTAGGAAATTAAATGGGGTAGGAATTTAATTTTACAATTATAAAAGAAATTAAAAAAAAGAACAATATAAAAATGGGTAATTAGATGATTAGGGAAATTGTTACCTGAGTGTTAGCTCCATAACAATTAAAATTAATAATATTAAAAAGATATCAACAATTGGTTCCCTTTGTGATCCACTCTGTCACTTGTGTCAAGAGTACCTACTTTCCTTACTAGGGTATTTGCTAAATTTCTGTTCTCTTGTGTTATTAATCTTACTTCCTTCACAGTTGACAAGTAGTAACTTTAAATTCCACGAACAATGATCATTCTATGCTCACCCCTGAATTATGAATATAGTTTTTTCCCCAAGTGTCTATTTCAGTACGCTAAGCAGTCAGAAGCACATTTTTTTTTTTTTTTTCACTACAGAAGTCTACCAAAACATATGGCTATAATCTCCAAACACCAAACTACACTAACCAATATTAATACCCCTCTTCAAATTGCTCCTCTTTCTCTGTGGCACACACTATAACCATCAAGGAAAATGTAATTGTCAAGCAATCATTACTTTAATCAAGATTTTGCCCCTATAACCACTTATGGTTTGTGTATTTCTATTGCCTTGTTTATTAATTAACTGCTTTGTGATGTTTTAAGAATTTCTGTTCACCTTCTTAGCAATGTTTATTATTTTATTTGCTCAGCAAGTACTTTTGTGTTTATGATTTTTACCGTTGTGTATTCAGTATCTCTGTTGTCACCTTGATTTATTTCATCATCAATAACCTGAAAACTAAAAAAGGCACACCATCATACCTAAAAGTGGGCTTGTTAACAGTTTTAGCTAAGAAGTCTGAAAGACCTCCTACTCGTTAGATACAGTCCATGCCTAGTGAAACCTCACCTACCAATATTGTTCAAAGGCATATGCTTCAAGACAGAATTAAAAACTTTCCAAGCAGCACTTCTGTCTCCATGTTTACTTACCTCACAGTGTGATTCAACTGTGACTAATCATGGCAACTTAAGATCTTCATGAGCACCACATTGGCATGTTGCCCCTCCTTCACCACCTTCCTCGGGTCACTTTTTATACCAAAACTCACATTTTTATCAATACTAATCCATGCATTTCACATTGTCACTACTCTTTCCTCCTTAACGAAACCCCGATGAAGTGATCCTGCATCATTTATTAACTGATCTAAAGTTGCACTAGGTTTGGTCAAGATTGTGACCTGCAAGTAATTAATCATGCAGCAGAACACTTTTTCCATATTTTTTCCTTCCATGCCTCCATTCCTGAATGCCTGCTGTATCTTACCAACAGCATTATCATAAGTGCTCAATAAAATAACAATATCTTTTAGCCATGAAGCTTTTACAATGGAATTCCTTTTTTGGTATTATTTTAGCATGTGTGTTGCAGAAAACTCCTTTACTCACATAAAACTTGGTATTATGGCATTGTAAGGCATTAAACTGATGCTGGGGGCTAAGCAACACTCTGCCTTAACTGTGAACAATAATGTTCATGACCGTAAGCTTCTGGTATCTTGAATATTTAAATAACTCGGTCACCACCCTCAAACGTGAAAGGATAAATAGAAATGATTACATTGCATACTGTTTTAAAGTCACAAAGGATATATATTGTTCCAAACTTCTCTTACAATTCTGAATAAAGCAATGAGACAACAGTTCCAAAGATGATTGTAGGTAAAGCACACTTGCGAGAAGAGACAAACTTTCATCAAGCTCCCTAACTTAGATGAAATTACGGCATTTTAAAATATAATACGACTCCTTACCATGTGGAGCCAGCGGCACGAAGTTAACTGTTTGAAAGCTGCCAGAAGAACAAGCTACATTACTACACAATGTACACAATGTTGTCTCTTTCAAAACTGCTGAAAAACTGAGCTCCAGCCCAGATGTCTGCCTTCTACTTATTGAGTCAGTTGACCTTGTGACATCAGCAAAAACATTTGAAAATTAATATCCTGGAAAGTATTTAATACTTTGAATTGTAATTACCACCTGGGCCTCTTGATATCTTATTCTATCTGTTTTTACTGGGTTTATTCTTCAAAAAGGTTTCTATCAAATTGATGTTAAGTCCTCTTACATCATCAGTCTGTTGCCTTGGTGCACTTTCCTAATAATCACGACATGAATGTGAAACTTATGGTACAATTATAGTTACTGAACAAAGTAAAACTGAATTTGTCATGTAATTTAAATACTTCCTGATTAGTGCCATTAATATATCTTACTATTCAATGGGGAAATAATGTGTCAGTTTTTATTTGTAGGTACTTCGTTAAAGATTAAAAAATATTATTATTACATATTATTATGAATTTAATGAAAAAGAGTTCTGGATACATGGCTGCAGCTGTATTAACATTAAATCTGGTTCACAAGTAAACAGACATAAATCTAAAGGCACTGTATTTTATGTGGCATAAATAATAAATAAGATTGTCTTTTTTGCTTAGCTACACATGATGATGATAATATTAAATAAGAAAGGTATGAAAATTTCAGAAACACTAACCTTACTCATATTGTATGTATTATTTTTAAATATGTATTTCATACATAATTATATTTTATTTATGAACCATTATTCATCACATTAACATTCTTTTTGACCAACAAAATGAATCAGATATGAAGCAGAGTTTGGTTAAAGTCAGAATTTTGTAGCTCAGAATTTACGTGAAATAATCATAATACATGTTACAAACATTTCAAACCATTAGCATTCTTTCTTTCTTTTTTCACACAGTTTTACTGGCAGAGACATAAAGAGCCCACAATCAGGATTGGCGTTAGGATTCTCGGGCCCGGGTTAAGGATTCTTAGCAGTGATGTGGCTAATTCATCGGATGAGGCCTGGGTACATTTGACTTGCTTACCCCTCCCCACTCAACCCCCTCTAACACTGGCCCTGACCACAGTATTGTACAATCATTTAAATGATAAAAAATGACACCGTTTCTTTTTTAATTCTTATAATTACTAGTAATAAAGTAAAACATTTCCCTTTTGTGAAAATACGAGGAGATTGGGACCAGAGATTCAGTTTCTTATCATGCCCATGAGAGCAAGAATATAAATGAATATATTAATTATATCTAAATACAGATTCAAAGCAGCAAAAATATATTCTTCTGGAGAAATGGAGTATTTATGTTTTCCTCCCATCATGAGCTGTGTATCAAAAACTAAATAAAATGAAAAAAGAAGTGCTCCTAATGAGGCATAAACTATAGTTACAGTTTTTCCTGGTATGCAGATAGCAACAATGCCAAAAATAAGCAACACAATAGCTGCAACAAAGAGTACACCACCCAAAATAGTGAAGTCCCACTTAGTTTGAAATGCAAACAGAGTGAGTCCAAGACAAACTGCAACTGTTACCCCAGCAGCCATTAAAACCTGCAGCAAAGAGAAATAGGATAACAGGTCACTTTTAGATCAATAAATTCTGTGTTACACAAAATAATATTAATTCAATATTCTGAATGACTACAGCAGACATGTATATTAATTTTTAATCCAAGTCACTAAAGACAATTATTCATATAATTGCTATTTCAACTTTATGGCCTATTGGCCAATTATTCCTTGCTGTTTCCTTGAGCTACTAGTACTAGTTATTTAGAGGAATGATGTGAGGTACAAGAAAGACATTGACCATAGTTTTTATTTATGAAACATTTGCATTATTCCAGAAAACTTTTTCAGACTCTAGACAATCATAGTAGGGCATGAAACTGGAACCTCCTGCATGCAAATCCAAACTATATTGTTAATCCAGAGGCATTATACTTAGTGAAGTATTTCATATCTTTAGAAACAAGAGCAAAATTCAAAATATTTGGAATTGTTTTCACTGCCAATTAACAACAAATTTTGTACATGCTGAGTATAAAAGGGCACAATATTCTAGCTTACAATACAATACAACAGAGTTCTTGTCTTTCACCACAGATTAATTTTCATGGGTCAGAAATCATATAGTCTAATGCAGAGTAACAATTCTGCTTAACCATAATGAATACCTTATTTTATGACTGGTGTACAATCCAGTCTAGAAGAAAGTGGCATGTAACATACCACCGAGCATGGTGGGATTTGGGAGGATACCCATTCAAATCCCCATCCAGGCATCCAGATTTAGGATTTCTGTGGTTCCCCAAATAACTCCAGGTGAATGCTGGGATGCTTCCTTCAAAAATGCCTTGGCTGAATTCCAACCAATTCCTTGTCCCCAGTCCTTTCCCACCTCTAATGACTTAGACTTCGATAAGGTGTAAAGCCATAAGAAAAAAATGTAACATATCATTAATTCAATTGGAAAAATCTCTCCAAATTGTGCTTCCTTTACTCACCTCCCATACTACACACCCATATATTCTTGAATGATTCACTTTTCACTAGTTTTCATTATTTTTCTGCATAACAGGGACCTTTGCTTACTGATTGTGATCTTTACACAAACGCACACTGGACTATAGGAATTTTATTATCTGCTGTTTTTGTCAGCCTGTGATCAGTTTCATAATTTTGCAATGCTCAGGTATTATCTCCAAATCACTACCCCCTCTCCCTGTCCTCTGTTTGAATTTACACCCACCACAAACCATGTTCCTTGCTTATCTCTTTTATTATTCGTGTCTGTTACACATACTGTTAAATGTATTCATGCCATGCAGCCACCATCTAAAAAGTAAGTTGTGGTTCATTTCCATATCCTAATTTGTATTTCCTTTTTGCTACTTAGCACCTATTATTTCATAGTTAGTATATATCATTTTCATTGTCGGTACTTGTTTCTGAGTTTATGTTTCTCACTTACAGACACTTTTTCATGTGGGTATCACTGATGGCTGATCAGGCCAATCCTGGCATAAAATAATTGCCCACACACATTATATCTAATTGTAAGTGATGGTGGGATTTGTGTTGGGTTTGTTCTTGTGTATTACCTGTCTTCGTCACTCCTCCTCAAATAGTGCAACAGCCGCAAAAGTAGTTTCGTGCAATCTTTTGCAAGGTGGTTCCATATGTTCATGTATATTTTTGTGCTCTTCATGATATTTTTAAGTTGGTCTTTGTAGCACTTCAGGGGTCACCATGCCAGTACTCTGTTCACCATATAAAAATTGTTGAGGTAGTCATGTTACTCATATGCTGAACATGTCCAATCCATCTGAGGTGGTGAGGGCTTCAATGCTGTACACTTGAGCCCTTGGTAAAAATCTGTAATGTTGGACACATAATCATCCAATTTGATCTTTGTAATGGAGTGACGTTTGTGTTGATGAAATTGCTCCAATTTTTTTTAATGGTGGTAAAGGGTCCATGTTTCACTTTGACATCCATGTAGTAACATGGAGACAACAGAGTTTGGTATACCAGCAGTTTGAGATCTTTGTTCAGCAAAAACCTATCTGCTCCTAAGGTAGGAGCATTGCTGGATTTCCCATTAGGCTGTATAGGCTCCAGCCTAGGGGCGGCAGCATTTTAGGGGCGGCAAATTTCTTAGGGTGTTCGCTTTAGTAAGCCGTCAAATTTGTGTGTGATTATAAACATAATAGGAAAACATCTACTATTAAATTTTCATTTAAGTGGTGACATCTAGTAGTGAAGTAACAAACTCGGAACAATTAATAGAAAAGAAATATACATTTACTATCAATTTTCATTTAGGTAAGTGGTGATAGCGAACAATTAGCTAAATTATTAATTTAATTCTTCATTAGTTTCCTGACTTTCTATCTTGTTCAACGCAGTCTGTAGCCCGTTGTATATTTCTGAAGGAAGACTTTATAGACAGAGGTAAGTTTCTGTTGACAGACTTACATTTCATGATTTCTATAATAAAAATACTTAAGTATGATCTAAGATTTTATTAATTGAGTATCTGGATGATGAAAGTTCCCGAGAACTCGAAAGTCCTAATTTTATTGAAAAAATCATTGAAAAGTAAATAATTTTTGAAACTTAACTCGTCATTTCTCAGCTAACAATGAATTAAATTCTTTGAAATTTTTAAGGAACCTGCATTGAACTATGCCAAAACCAGTATTCTGATTGAAATTAATATAAATTATAATTGTTTAATAATAATTGATTACAAATCAGAGCGTACGTCTTAACGTGTTTTCTCTTCTTTGCCAATAAAAAGTTTGTTACAAAGTTTGTCGTATGGAAAACTGTCAGTGAGAAAGTTGTTCCTCTATATTGGAAGAAGTTTTCTGAAAAATTTGAAGTCGTTATATTCCTTCTATTCACCTTTTTCAAGTTACTTTTCTTTTTTCTACTTTTCCTTAAGAGTGTACTCATAGAGTAGATGTTAAATTAAGAAACAAATCCTTGTAATTTTATGATGATCACGAAAATTGTGATACTTACACCAAAAAAAAAATCCCTTTTATTTTTACAGATTTATTGAAATATTTTATGTTCATCTCATTTGATAAAGAATGAGTGACGGAAGGAAGAGACTGAGCGGTGCTCAGTACAAAAAGGAAGCCAAATTAAAACATGATGAACAACAGAAAGTTCTTCAGAAGATCAGGAAACTAGAAAGTTTAAAAAAAAAAAAAAAAAGCACAAACAGTAATAAGACATTCCACAAGAGAACTCCGGATCTATTGATAAAGAAAATCAATGTGGACAAATAGCTAGTACACCCATTGAGCTGATGAATCTGGATCAGCACAATCAGCCGTCTTGTCCTTCTGATGCTAATAAGGAATTACGTTCAACTGGAGGCAGTAATTTGATGTAATGCAGTGAAAAAGTGTCCCAAGTTGCGAAAGTTCAACCAACTACAAAACTAAACACAGATCCTGAATTATGGGAAATAAACAACATGACAAGGGACATTATTGCAAGAAATGGATTTGAACAAAACAAGTCCTCCGATTTTACAAAAAGTGAGAGAGTGTATTCTGATTATAGCCGTTATTTACACAAAAATCTTTTTATTAGAAAAATGAAAAATAATGAAGCAAAGGAAAGTAATTGGCTTATCTATTCTTGTTTCATAATAAATATTCATTTTTCTTGTTTCTATTTTATGACTAAATCTGAATTCTTTCAAGTAATGAAGTCACTCTTAATCTATATCCATTCACATATACATATAATCGTTTGCTACCTAATAAAGGTAGTACAATTTAGTGATTTGTATAAGTATGAAGGAGAAAAGGGCGGCACGAAATGAACAGCATACAGTAAATAAAAGTTTAAATCCGATCCTGGGTAGGAGAAGTTGTCTACCTATTTGAGGGATGTACTGGAGATGGTAACATACAAGTCTAGGATGGTAGCTCCAGGAACAGATTGCACCTACACTTCAGTTTTCTGAGTATTGATAGTAGGACAAATTGATCGAATGCACTCTTGAAGTGATTAACAGATTGCTGAATCTGCTTACGAGTACGTGCTGGAGAGGAGTTGTCATTTGTGTACTGCATTTCCATTATCTATGTGAGGGCAATTAATCTTGGTGAGTGGAGTCTGGCTGCATGTAAGTAAAAAGGTGACACCATTTAGCTTTCAATATACTATTAATGGCACTGTCCTTAGAATGGTAGATAACGCTAAATACCTAGGGGTAACAGTTCGTAATAATTTGTCGTGGAATGAGCATATCGAGAATGTAATTGGGAAAGTAAATCGTATGCTTCGATTTCTAGGTCGTAATTTAAAACAATGCACTCCGGACGTTAAATCGATTGCATACAAGTCACTAGTGCGGCCTCACTTAGAATAGTGTTGCTCTGTATGGGGTCCCCATCAAAAGGGATTAATGGAGGCATTAGAGATGGTCCAAAGAAGAGCCGCCCGATTCGTGACAGGTATATATAGTTGGAGGTAAAGCGTAAGTGCTATGTTGAAAGAGTTAGGTTGGGAAGACCTGGAGCACCGAAGGCGTTGCTCTCAACAGAAGCTAATTGAAAATTTCTCGACTGACGTATTTCGGAATGACAGTAAACAAATATTGCTACCAGCAACATTCATATCCCAGAATGACTGCAAAAATAAGATAAGAGAAATTAGGGCCAGAACCGATTCATTTCTGTACTCATTTTTCCCACGAGCGATTAGGGAGTGGAATAGAAAGGATTTACCGGGCGACTAAACATAAAATCCGACAGGAGTAGCTTTCGATAAAGTGCTCTGGCCATCCTGATCTGGGTTTTCCATGGTTTCCCCAGATCGCTCCATGCAAATGCTGGGATGGTTCATCACAATAGCCCATGGGCACCTCCTGCCATATCCCGTATATCCCTTCCAAACCATTACCTTCCCGGATAGGTGCAACGCACCCTCCGCCACACACTTTTAGTGAATCACAGAGTAATAGTAATAGTAGTAACTAGACAACCCGTGCGAAAATTTCGCGAATAAAATGCGATGAATAGTGAGGTTGAATATAACATCACCAAGTTCAGTCATTACTCTTCATACTCTTCATTTATCGATTTTGGTTAGAAATCCAGGGAGATAAATGGCTCGAAATACAAAAAACGTATTTTAGAAATATTGACATTTTTGCGCTTTATGGGTCGAATTACGAAAAATTCCTTTCTTAGAATATAATGTTACCACGGCGGAAACCTTAGTTTTTAATACGATATGTCATTTATCTATATCGATTAGATATCAAGGGAAACATAAGGCTCGTGACACAAAAATACGTTGTAGAACAATTTATACTTTTGCCCTTTAATAGTTGAATTCCAAACACTTCTTTCTTAAAATATGATGTCAGCAAAGCTGAGTCATTATTCCTCACAATCGTACTTGATTTATCGATTTTGGATAGATATCAAGGGAGATAAGTGGCTCGAGACACAAAAAACGCATTTTAGAAAAATTAACTTTTTTGCCTTTTATGGGTCGAATTACGAAAAATTCTTTTCTTAAAATATAATGTTACCATGGCGGAGACCTTATTCTTTAATATGATACCTCATTTATCTATATCGGTTAGATATTAAGGGAGATAAAGCGCTCGTGACACAAAAATGTGTTATAGAAAAATTTATACTTTTTCCCTTTAAGGGTTGAATTCCAAACACATTCTTTCTTAAAATATGATGCCACAAAGCTGAGACATTACTCCTCATAATCCTACCTCATTTATCAATTTTGGTTAGATATCCAGGGAGATAAATGGCTCGAGATACAAAAAACGCATTTTAGAAAAATTGACTTTTTGCCTTTTATGGATCGAATTACGAAAAATTCCTGTCTTAAAATATAATGTTACCACGGCGGAGACCTTATTCTTTAATATGATACCTCATTTCTCTATATCGATTAGATATCAAGGGAGATAAATCGCACGTGACACAAAAATCGGTTATAGAAAAATTTATACTTTTTCCATTTAAG
Source organism: Vandiemenella viatica (assembly GCA_031002005.1). Classification (NCBI taxonomy): domain Eukaryota; kingdom Metazoa; phylum Arthropoda; class Insecta; order Orthoptera; family Morabidae; genus Vandiemenella; species Vandiemenella viatica. The sequence continues at coordinate 11,380,053 of CM061919.1, forward strand.
GGTTGAATTCCAAACACATTCTTTCTTAAAATATGATGTCACAAAGCTGAGACATTACTCCTCATAATCATACCTCATTTATCAATTTTCGATAGATATCCACGGAGATAAATGGCTCGAGATACAAAAAACGCATTTTAGAAAAAGTGACATTTTTGCCCTATAAGGGTCGAATTACGAAAAATTCCTTTCTTAAAATATAATGTTACCATTTCGGAGACCTTATTCTTTAATATGATACCTCATTTATCTATATCGGTTAGATATTAAGAGAGATAAATCGCTCGTGACACAAAAACGCATTGCAAAAATATTCATACTTTTGCCCTTTAAGGGTCGTATTCCGAAAACTTTCTGGCTTAATATATGACGTCACTAAAGCGGAGATCTTAATCTTTAAAACGATACTTCATAAAATGGTTTCAGATAGGTATCCAGGGAGATAACTGACTCGTAACATAGAAAACAGCATTTTAGAAAAAATTACATTTTTGCCCTTTAAGGGTCGAATTCCGAAAACTTTCTTGCTTAAAATACGATTTAACCAAAGTGGAGACCATAAGCTTTAAAATGACACCTCATTCATTGATTTCGGTTAAGTATGAAGGAAGATATAGGCTTGTGACAAAAAAATGCCTTATAGAAATAATATATATGATAATAGTAGTAATAGTAGTGTTAATGGTTATCTCTACCCTTCCATTGTTCCCTTCCATTTCTTCTATCTATACCTATCTAGGCCTCATTTCCAGAATATTCCTTGCACAATTACAATACTTGTTTCATCCATCTCCTGTCTTCCAATGACTCCCAACCCAACTTCTCTATAATATTAATTACCCATTGTGTCCCACAATAGTTCCCACAAGCAAATGTAGGTGTTCTACATTGCACAACCTCGTACTCTTGTGATTGGCTCCTGTACTACCCCACCATATGCAAGCAACTGTCTGAGTAATGTGTTGTATGCAAATTGCCTCACGTCCGTAGCAGATCTTCTGATTACCTTCTCCAGTAAATACTCTGTTTTGAAACATTTGTTTGCCATATGCTGAATGTGTCCTGCCAAATTCATTTTGATTATTAAATAATATGCTAACATATTTAAACTTTACCTCATCAAAGATCAATTTGTTCTTCACCTTATAATCATTCAAAACCTTCATTTGTATTTAATAAGCTGAATCTTGTTGACATCTCAGTTTATTCCACATTGACCTAGCCAACTATGTATTAAGTCCAAAATTCCCTGTAGATGTTCATAACATTCTTTCAATTTTATCCTATTATACAACAATATGTCACCTGCAAACAACTTAAATTCTTAGTGTAAACCATCTACACAATCATTGGAATTATGAGTAGTAATGGTCTAAATAAATTATCTTGTGGCACTTGTAAGGTTACTTGGGCTTGGAATAGGGCTTTGTTTATGAAGTTTTGAGTCAATTTTGGGGTATTTATTATGTGATTCAATGTCTGAATATATTGTTATGAGAAATTGTTGCATCAGGGGGCTTAACTGGCTCCTATAGACATGTCAGTCAAGTTGCACCAGATCAAAAAATTTGATAAAATGTATAAATTGGGATCAGCAGCCAAAATGACAGCCTTTCAACATTTATCAGTCAGAGATTGTGTACGGTTGCTTCAGAGGTATTGGGAAGGAGCGGAACAAAGTCTTTACTGGGAGTGAATATCAAATTGAATGGTACTGAATTTGTTCATTGTCTTGGGGGAGTAAGTACTGTCACTAAATGGTAGTAATCCAGAGAAAGGTGGAGTATGGTTAAGTGTTGGTTTGTTTTCTTTTTTAGTCTTTTAGATTTCTTAAGCCACTGTGAACTTCTGTGTCTGAATGGATTGCAACTTGTATTGTGGATTTGGGGGGTATTTCACTCTATCAGTATTTAGAAGCAATTCAGCAAAGCATTATTTCATATTAAATTGTTTGTTATCACTCCAGGAAGGGCAGTTGGCATGGGGAAGAAAAGTGAATGTTGTAATACAGATTTAATTCATTTGTTATCATTCAAAGATGTGACATAGTTTTATTCAGAAGAGTGAAGTTAGTCAGAGGTGTAACTTTGTGTGAAATATTGCTATAGGAAGCAAGATTAAATTGTTGATAATGAGTGATGTGGTGAGGCAGTATTAGGCCAGGTATAGAAAGAGGAATAACAGTAATTGGGAGAAGTAAATGAAAATTATTTATAAAGATGAAGTCGCCACGAAGCATTGTTGCGTGCAGAGGTACACGGTATAAAAAAGTAATTGTTGAGTCAGTCTGCAGCTGGCCGCCACAGGAGTCGAGTTAAGGCTACAGCACGCCCGATATAATTGTATAGTGGACCTAATAGTAATAAAATGTTGTCCGCAAATCACGTTAGGGAAGTGCTTCATGATGACCGACGAGCTATAGTAGTGAGAAGTGGTGACACAGTGTGTAGATTTGATAGACAGAAGCTTGGTCAGAACTAGCAAACAGAGGGAATGAAGTAGTGTTTAGCCTTATCCACAGGTGGTGGCTGGGATGGATCTAAGTACGTGGTAAATAAATCCGATGTGAACTTAAAATCGACCTGTGAAGTGACTTAGCAGAAAAATTGAACCTGCAAGCCTAAACAATCAAGCATATTACCAACCCCACATGCATTCTTCGCTTGCCGCGAAGTGTGGACAACCACATTAAACCGCTACATGGAATATGTGTAGACACCTGAGAAAATGAATCTTTTATCTTGTCTTTGCAAAAACCATGCTTCTGACTTGGTTGAAGCTGTGTCCGACCACCGACGCTGACAGTGTGTATGGGAGAACACGCTGGCCACTACTATTGTAAACAACTACCATTGTACACGATGCCAATTTTGACGCTGCTTTCTGGCGGATTTTGATGCTGCTTTCTGAGACGCAAGACTTCACGCTGCTGTGAGCAGCTTGCCGCTAAGCAGTTTTACCACGTGGTATTATGGGCTGCCTACAACACATTCGCGCTGAGCATCGGCCTGCTGACATCAGTTTTGCAGCCTGCATCGCAAAATGGACATCTATGCTACAGATAAGTGCGCAGTTCAACTGCAATAAGTGTTGTTCGTGTTCTTTTCAGAATAGCATATGCTACGTGAAGTTGTAGTGTTATATAGAAGGCACAAAAAGTGTGCAGTTTTCACAGTATTGAGAGCATTTTTATACGAAATTGTGAGTTCATTAGTTGGTGCAAAGGTTTGGTACAATTTTGAAAGAAGAAGCTAGTTTTTTTTTGTTGGCCAATAGTAAAGCAAGCACGTTACGACTGTCGCAAAGACTTTCTGTTGAACTGTCACAACAACAGTCTTATTACCACACATATGTTGCAACTCGTCGCATAGACGATTCTACAAAATTTCACCACATTCGTTGTATTATCTCTTTTAGTGTCTGTTGAAAATCATTTAAATAAAAATTGAAAAAAATATACAGTCTTAGTTATGTACCTTTTTTCTGATTTTACTGTAGATAATTTAATAAAATTTGCATGGTATATTCTAATGTTAATGATACAACTTGGGTGAAGCAAAGTTATTATTGTTGATAAGAAACTGATTTATATTTTATAAATTTGAGATTATGTAACTATTTTTAGCAAATATTTCAGATGCTTATTATAACTCAATAGCTATTGCTTTGATTATTTTCATTTTGCTTTACAGATTGTGATTTATAAGCTTCTGTAATTGTGAAAAATTTCAAGTTAATTTAACATTCCATTCATGAGAAAAAGGTACATAACAGAAATTTTCGAGTTTTAAGAAAAATCAAGTAGGTGTGGCCACTGAATGTAGGGTTAATGAAAACCATAAATAAAACTCCAAAGAAATGTATTACACACAATAAACTGTATATCATTGTAATCAGGGAATTTTGTGGATTATTTTTCACTCAAAACATAAAAACGTCAATTTTTTACATTTTAAATTACCCAGTTCTGATAGCTTGGTCGCATGGGCCCTATCAAACATCAACACTCGTGTTATGACCAGTGCAATCGTGTACGATTGGAGCGTGTTGTGTAGCAAGGTTCAATGGAAATTTCAACGGACCTGCAACATGACCTTGGTCGTACAGTCTGCTATAAGCGGGGTTTAGATGACCGGACCGGATCTGAAAAAACAGGTCCGATAAAATGGGCAACCAAGAAAGTTTTCCCCCACCACTCTACACTCACACTCTCTTGCTTGATTGTTACATGACCAGTTATATGGTCCGTTTTTTCTTCCGAAACTTTGTCATCAGCTCTCATAGATTGTTTTGTGTGCCTATTACCAAGCCCAGATTTTCAGATTCTGCCGTTCATTTTGTGACCCTGCCCGAGGAAGTATTCTTTTAATAAATATTTGTCCTTGATTTGTAAGCTTTATAAACTTTAATAGGACTAACCTTTTTTTATAAGAATTCATCATGTTTTCTATTTTGTTTAATATTTTTTATGGTCACAGACGGCCTGATATTTTTGTAAATCTCCAGAAGAGATTCATACCATTGGTGCCTAAGATTTTTATTGATACATGGTTTGCTACTTGGGTCATATTGCCGCATGAACGCCAGTGTACCGTCTGCCAGCATGGCGCAGCGGGTAGCGTCACGAATTGCGGTACCGAAGGTCGCCGGTTCAATCCCGCCCACTGACAAAAATTATTTAATTCTGTTTATTATTTCCAGAAGATTCTACATGTTTCCTAAGGTCACTTGTAACTTCTACACATTTCATTTGTTAACTACTCTTGTAATCTCTAGTACGTTCTATCTGTGTATAAATAGAAGAGCATTCTGCCCAAGAGGCAGTCAGTGCTGCGTGTATGTTTGAGTTCTCAATAAACCTGTTCTCAGTTTAAGTGCTGTGTTCATTGACAAGTAACCTTCGAATTCACACCTGTCCCGGTTCCAACGCGACATAGTTTGGTGGGTGCGACGGGTACACGTAACACAGAATCTTCTGGGAAGTTATTCGCCGTTGACAACGTGACAATCCCGCCGTTCGCAATGAGAAGAGTCCCAGTCAAAAACACGGACGACCGCAACCTTGAAGTGCTTGTCGATAGTAGAAAGTTTATTAGGCTCACGAAAGAAATCTACATACCAGCGGCTATCATAAGCATTATCGGTGGTCGAGGAGACATTTGGATCACCAACTGTCACGAGCAGTCACAAATTATCCCCAAGGGAATGTGCATAGGGACAGCTGAACCAGTCCAGGAGGGCGAGCTCAACGTCATTAACGAAGATCCATGCTCTGTTACTAGTACCGACAACACGCTGGAGGAAACAACTATGGAACTGCCAATAGGGTCCGGCCTGACCAAGGAACAACACCACCGGGTGTTAGCTATACTACGCCAATTCTCTGGTGTATTCACACCCCAGCAAAAAAAAGGTCAGACGAAACGGCCCACGATAAAGCATCGTATCAATACTGGGGATCATCCGCCCATTAGCCAGCGCTCGTACCGATTGTCACCAGTCGAAAGGCGAATAATTCGAGAGGAAGTGGAGAAGATGTTGCATAATGACATTATTCAACCTTCGGAGAGTCCTTGGTCATCTCCGGTGGTCCTCGTAAAGAAGAAGGATGGTACGTGGCGATTCTGTGTCGACTATCGGCGGCTGAACAAAATCACAAAGAAAGATGTCTACCCACTGCCGCGCATCGACGATGCCTTAGACTGCTTGAAAGGAGCTACATACTTCTCAACCATGGACATGCAGACAGGCTACTGGCAAATCGAGGTTGACGAAGCTGACAGAGAAAAGACGGCTTTTATTACACCTGATGGCCTCTATGAATTCAAAGTAATGCCATTCGGATTATGCAACGCTCCGGCCACATTCGAACGCATGATGGACAACTTACTTCGACACCTTAAGTGGACGACGTGTCTTTGTTATTTAGATGACATTGTTGTTTTCTCGAAAACATTTGAAGAACATCTGAGTCGCCTGTCAACGGTGCTGAAGTGTGTTCAGACTGCAGGACTCCGCCTCAATCCGAAGAAGTGCCTCTTCGTCGCCAGAGAGATAAAAATCCTGGGGCACCTGGTCAACGGAGATGGCGTCCGCGCTGATCCAGATAAAGTAAGGGCAGTCATGGAATTTCCAACTCCTCAGCACATTCGTGATGTGAGAAGCTTTCTTGGGCTGTGCTCATACTTCCGGCGTTTCATAAAAGGATTCTGTAACATGGCACGTCCACTGCAAGAACTTTTGCAGGGAGACGCCAAGTTTTACTGGGATGAAACTAAAGAAAGATCTTTCCAGGCACTTAAGGAGGCTCTAACTTCCGCACCAGTTCTAGCCTTATACGACGAGAATGCAGAAACTGAACTTCACACTGACGCCAGCGGTTATGGGATCGGTGCAGTGCTTGTGCAAATTCAGGAAGGTGCTGAGAAGGTGATAGCCTATGCATCAAGAGTATTCTCTAAGCCCGAGATAAACTACTCTACAACCGAGAAAGAATGCCTCGCAGTTGTCTGGGCTATCAACAAGTTTCGTCCGTATTTATTCGGCAAACCTTTCACCGTCGTAACAGACCACCATTCTTTATGTTGGCTAACCAGCTTGAAGGATCCATCAGGTCGGCTAGCAAGATGGGCACTTAGACTTCAAGAGTACGACGTCACGGTGGTATTCAAAAACGGACGCAAACACAAGGATGCCGACAGCCTTTCAAGGAATCCTTTAATAGAACACAACAGCATGAATGGAATTTCAGCCCTCGCTGAATTAGGTGACGTTGCAGCTGAACAGAGGGAAGATTCAGAGTTATTAAGAACCATAGACGCCTTGGAGAAAGGAGAACCGGCCAAAGGAGGGTTTCAATTGATAGATGGGACATTGTATAAGAACAACTACGATCCACTAGGCCCCAAGTGGCTTCTGGTCGTTCCAGCTCATCTCCAGCCAGCTATTCTCAAGTATTTCCACGACGCTCCAATATCCGGTCATCTGGGATTTGTGAAGACCCTGGACCGAATCAGACGCAGGTATTACTGGAAGGGTCTCTACCGATCTGTCAAGCATTATGTGAGTCACTGTAAGGAGTGCCAGCGACGGAAACATGTGCCGCAATTACCTCCAGGTCATCTAGTACCAATTCCACCTGCAGCAGCTCCATTCCACCGAATTGGGATCGACCTTTTGGGGAGGTTCCCGAAGTCGACAACCGGTAACCGATGGATAATAGTCTGCACCGACTACCTCACGCGCTACGCTGTCACCAAACCTGTGCCGACTGCAGAAGCTCCAGAGGTTGCAAAATTTCTAGTAGAAGACATTATTTTGAAGCATGGAGCACCACGTGTGATGATATCCGATCGTGGAAAGGTATTCCAGTCAAGACTAGTATCAGAGGTCATGTCAAGATGCGACGTTGTCCACAGGATGACAACTGCATACCACCCTCAGACAAACGGTCTCACAGAACGCTTCAACAAGACATTAGCCGATATGCTGTCGATGTATGTGGATGTTGAGCAGAAGGATTGGGATACAATACTGCCAGTGGTCACATTTGCTTATAATACAGCAAGGCAAGATACGACAGGCTTCACTCCGTTTTTTCTGCTCCATGGCCGTGAAGCTGAGACCACAATGGATACGCTGTTCCCATTCCAGCCGGACGACACTCAGGATGACTATATAAAACAGCTCATTACCAGGGTCGAAGAAGCAAGACAGCTGGCTCGCATACGAACACTGGCCACCCAGGAGAGGGACCGTCAGCGGTATGACGGCAAGCACCGACCTGTTGCGTACAACCCAGGAGATCTCGTATGGATTTTTACCCCTGTCCGGAAGGTTGGGCTATCAGAAAAGTTACTGAAGCGGTACTTTGGTCCGTATCGTGTCATACGCCGCCGGTCAGACGTCACATACGAAGTCGAGGATTATGAGCCGTCTTCGAAACGACGAAAGCGAAGGGACATTGTTCACGTCCTCCGCATGAAGCCTTACTACAATCCTGACGAGCAGCTAGGCACAACCAGCTTCTTGTTCAAGGACTCTGAGGACGGTTTGGATACTGAGGAAGTCGGACAGGAAGATAATAGTACAAACAGGAGGGGCCCTCCAGAACTGCCATACAGAGGACCCACGACAAGATCAAGATCCAGGACACTTCAGCGTGCCCCAAAAGAAATCTAACAGCGGGACGCTGTTTTCCTCAGGAGAGGGAGCAATGCCGCATGAACGCCAGTGTACCGTCTGCCAGCATGGCGCAGCGGGTAGCGTCACGAATTGCGGTACCGAAGGTCGCCGGTTCAATCCCGCCCACTGACAAAAATTATTTAATTCTGTTTATTATTTCCAGAAGATTCTACATGTTTCCTAAGGTCACTTGTAACTTCTACACATTTCATTTGTTAACTACTCTTGTAATCTCTAGTACGTTCTATCTGTGTATAAATAGAAGAGCATTCTGCCCAAGAGGCAGTCAGTGCTGCGTGTATGTTTGAGTTCTCAATAAACCTGTTCTCAGTTTAAGTGCTGTGTTCATTGACAAGTAACCTTCGAATTCACACCTGTCCCGGTTCCAACGCGACAATATAAATGCTTTAAGGATTTGAGTATCTGAAGAATGATGGAAATACACTCTTTTTCTTCGGTATCTATTTCCTTTTCCATTGCTGATTAAACAAGTGATATGTTAAATGTAGTGATTAGTAATTTACCTAATTCGAAATCTGTGCCTTTTTGTAATTTTGCCTATTTCCCCCTGCAATTTTGGCTGCTGGTTCACTGACTCCATCAGAACTGCTTCATGATCCCTTGTTACTTGAGACCCTACAACATTATCATCAGGCTTTATTAGGAATATATCCAAAATATTTTGTTCTTCTCTACCACTTGTGTAAATACTCATTCCCTTATTAGAGTATTTGCAAATCTCTGTTCCCTCGTGTTATTAATCTTATTTCCTACCCAGTTTACACCCCTGGTAAAATTAAATCCCCACCAATAACGACCATTCTAATCTCACCTCTGAAATCTGAGTATGAATTTAATTTCACCACAAGAACCTCATCTTCATCTGCCATTATTCCACTGCGGTAAGCAGCCAACACGCTGATTTTTTCTTTTTTATTATCCCAGAAATCTACTCATGGTCCTGATCTATGAACACCAGTGAACTGTGGTAGGTTTTTTTAACTAGTATGAAAACTCCTCCACCAATTGCTCCCCTATATCTGCGACACACTGTGTGACTATTGGGAAATACCTCACTGTCTAGTACTTCTTCTTTTAACCAACTCTCTATCCCTGTTATTACTTGTGGCTCATGTATTTCAATTAAGTTTGCAAATTCGATTCCTTTGTTCATTATACTTCTATAGTTCACCAATAATATCCTTATTACTGGCTGTATATTTTTAGCATTTACCTCTTCCATTCCAGTTCTAATACAGTTTATTATTGTTTCAGCAAGGGAGCATCCATAAATTACGTGAGGTGAAATAGGGGAGGGGGGGGGGGTCCGGCGAAATCTCACCAGATCTCACCAAGGGGGAGGGGGGGTCTATGGAAAAAAGTTAAGGTGTGACCTAAAAAGAAAGTTTCCAGGGCGATTTCTAGGGGGGGTTCTCACGGACCAGATCTCACCAGAGGGGGGGGGGGGGGTCCGGCCAGATCTCACGAAATCTCACCAGGGGGGAGGGGGGGGTCCAAAAATCCGGTAAAACACCTCACGTAATTTATGGATGCCCCCCAACTTCATCTGTTTCTTTAACATCTGTGATTTTTCCCAATGTGGATCTACAATTAGTATCACTTTGATCATCTATCTCCATCCCTTCTCCAGCAGCCCCTAACCTAAAAAAGGCACAGTCCTGACCCCATAATCACTGGAAATGGGATCCCTTACTACTTTAGCTAACAACTCAGAAAGTACCCCCTTGCCCCTCCCATTGAGGTGTAGGCCATGCATAGTGAAACCCCACCTTCCAATGGTATTCACAGGTAAAACCCCAAAAATAGAGCTAATGCCTTTCACAAGTAGCACTTCCGTTTCCACATTTACTCGCCTCACAGCATAGTTCAATTGTGGCCAGTCATGGTGACTTAGGACCTGCACGAGTTCCACCCCGGCATGCTGCGCCTCCTTCACCACCTTCACCACCTTCCTCAAGTCACACTATACTATAACTCACATTTATATTAATACTATTCCCCTCACCTCCCACTATCACTACTCTATCGTCTTTAGTGAAACGCCTACAAAGTGAACCTATATCGTCTATTACCTGACCTAATGTTGCACTAGGTTTGAAAAAACTTGAGACCTGATAACCTGTGCCTAACTGATCCTACAGACGAGGGCCTACACCTTTCCCATGGCTATTACCTAGCAGCAGAGCCCTTTTTTCCTATTATTGCCGTCCACGAGCTTATTCCTAAAGGCCTGCTGCATCTTACCTACTCCTACATAAGGCTCTTCTCCTCCTGAATCTGGCAACAGGTCAAACCTATTTTTCCCCACAATTTTAGAAGTATCTGGATTTTTCATCCTACTAAGCATATTTCTCCTACAACCTGTTACCAGCTCCCACCCATCATTCTCAACTTCCTCCAACCCATTATCTCCACTTTCTGTCTCTATAACATGAGCCTCCACAGGCTGAGCCTCCATATGTTGAGCTTCTGCAGGCTGAGCCTCCATAGGCCGTGGTTCCTGGAGAGCCTTCACAGTTATTGTAGAGATCCTGGTATCTTTTCATCTCCAATGTACTTCACCCCTACTTCATGCCATTTACCATCTCCCACCATGTGGAGGGGTGTTGGACTTTAAAGAAACCATTATTATCCTTTTTTAAATTTATTTACCACCTTTTTATGGTTCGCCCTGTCAAATGCCTTGGGATGTCTGATGTCATATTATCAGCATGGCCTCCTTTGTCCATTTCATCTGAATTATCTTGCATATAACTCTCTAATTGAGATTTATAAGAATGTATCTCTTAAACCCATGTTACTGATTTAAAAACTACTTCATTTTCTCATAGACATTTCTAATATTTTTGTATTCTAGGTTCCTATCAACTTACTTATCACTGAGGTCAAACTAAGCAATCATATTTGTCTCCCCTCCTTTATAAGATGGTGCTTGTATGGCAATTTTCGAGTCCTCTGTTAAGCAGCAAGTTACCAGACTCAATCTAATTTTTTAAAGAAATTATATGCTAGATTATCCGCTATCTATAATACGTTTCTAGTAATTTACCCAATAACAACCTTATTTTTGTCCTATTTGATTTCCTGATATTTTCCAAGTCTTCTTGCTTCTACGTATGTGTAGAAACTTGTACTTTTATTTTTACCATTTCATCCATGAATAACAGTAATAATGGTATGATTAAACTATTTACTTCATACCTCTTTCTCCATCCTTATCCATGAATGTCTTTTCACCTCAGTTTTCTGACATAACTATGGAAATTTATGCTTACGTCATTCAATTTGCTCTCTCCAGTCATGATATTGTTTATAGTATATGTAGTTTAAGGTAAATGAGGAAATAGAGAGGCTCTGTCACTTATTTCAGATGACAGTGGGGAAGCATAAAACAGCAAAAATACCTTAAATGTAAATATCCTTGTATAATATTAGGCAGTAAACACAATTTGGCAGGACACATTGGGTGTATGGTAGACAGAGGTTTCAGAAGCCTACAATTTTTCGGAGAGAGTGGTGAGGGTACATACCAAAAAAAAAAAAAAAAAAAAAACCAGTGATAGTGTGTGCTGATGTAGTATGAGACCTGCACTATGAGTATCAAATACAGGAGTTGGAGGAGGTGTAAAAGATGGCAGCTATATTTGTTTGTGCAAATTTTTGCAGAACAAAATCAGTAACTCATATGATAAAAGAATTGAGTTGCAGGTCATTCAGTGACAGGAGGTGGGTGAGGGTTATGGGAGTGTATAAGACATAAATTGGCAATGGAGCTTGGATAGTTAATAGCAGAAGAATTGTGAGAAGTCAGTGATATTGAAGAGAGGGTCATAGCCATCAGCTAGCACTTGATTTGAGAACCAAGGGCTTGAGAAAATTTACTTTTGTTGGTAGGGAATGGATAAATTACAAAATGAAATGCTAAAAAATTTGCCAGAAACATTGAAACAATTGATAGTAGCAGATGGGTGGTGCATTTGCACTCAAAGAATTAAAGATTAAAAACAAAATAATGAAATATATAAATTGGAAAGTAAGTGTGTAGGGAAATTGCCTCATTGTATGTTCCATCATAATTAAATTATTATTTTTATTAATGTTGTTATTCAATGCACAGCTTAAACAATGGAAATTATGTGCAGCAATATTTTGACGAATGTGCACAAATTCTCTTTACCTGCAATCATTGTACAATTATTTTGACTGCATAAATTGATGATGGTCAGGAAATTGAAAAGAATACACATTGCAGTATATATTAACTGAAACTCCTTTATTTTCATATTTAGTTCTACCACTCACTGAAAAAATGTGCTCAATGTGCACACCAGTGAGTGATGACAAGAAGGAAAAAATATTGCAATACTGGGAGGCCTATATACTTCAAATTGTTTTGACAATATTACAAGAATATGTCAATACACAAAATTTCACTAAACAAGTTATTAAGTATAAAAACAAAGAGGCAAATGTAGAAATGTTTAGGTAGTGTTTTTACAACCTTATACAAATCTTGATTTCTCATATATTGTTCAAGAAAAGCATAAAGTCATTAAACATCATATTAAACTTTGTTACTTACTGCTTCAGTGTCATATCTTGATGCAGAAACACCAAGTAAGAAGCTTTCAGCTAGAGTGAAGAGAAGCAGAAAAATGAAATTCATTGGTGTCTTCCGCCTAACTTCTATGCAACATGACATTGATATCAGAGTCACAAGAAGAATTGCAAATGCAATCCAAAACATTTCTGGATGTGACTGAACATACTGTTTTGTTGGATTGTGGTAAAGAAAAAGGGCTATTACTCCAGTTGTCACTGCAAGTTGGCACATTAAAATGCAGTACACCTTCCTACACAAAAGGAAAATGAACATTATAAAAATTTAGTAAAAGTACCTCAGTAGTAATTAAATAGAACAGCTATAGTTCAAATGAATCAAAAAAAATAAAGAGAGAGTAAACCCAAAACTTACCAAAGCTGGAGGCTGTATGTAACAAAACTCACCAAAGGTCACCTTCATGATGCATGTGTTATTTAACACTCACATTATTAAAGAGTAACCAAAAATATTTTGTATTTGTATTCATCTTCTATTTTGTCAATGTAGTCCTCCTGCTTTTAAGTATGTTCTGTAGATTTACTTTCTCGAGTATGGACAGAAATCAAAAAGAAAAATCACATGGTTCAGACAATATGTTATTCAAAATTACAGCAAATGAGTAGAATCTTATGATTTGTACTTTCGCATCAACTTTGACTGAAATTTTATCACATTAAAATGCACTAGGTTGCTATATTATAGCGAAATTACACCAGTCAAATAAAATATGACCATCAATTATAAACCTTGATTACATTACACTAGAAATGAGAGTTACAATTTATGATGTAGATATGGTCATCATCATCTTCATCCATCTCCAATTTCCTGGATGCAGTGTTCTCCTGTAGGGTCAGTGTCACGAGATCATGTGCCAGCCTCTCAGATCTTTTTCTAGCAATTTCCTTGCTATTCTGATTTGACCCATCCACTTGAAATGTCCCAGCCATCACAATCTTGCTTGACAATTTTTTTGTGAAGGGTTTCATTGACTGGGATCTCTTTACGGATCACTCATATAAATTCAATATAGGCTAATTTTTGAACAAATGTTTTGTGAATGAAAAAAGGAATAAAGTTTTGTCATATTTATAAATTACAGAAATAAAGAGGTGGAGAAACTGCAGATTTTTGAAAAATAATCGTGTTGTAAAGACAAATACATAACTTATATGTACTTTAGATTTTCCGGGACTACATCATAATTGTCACTAAAATTAAGTTTATGTAGCATACCAGGCTGAACAGGAACATGATAGAGTGGTGTACCTATGGGGGGGGGGGGGGAGGGGGCAGGTAGGACACGTGCCTTGGGCACCAATGAAAGTAGGGTGCAAGATTTCACATTATTAAACTTAAAAATCAAAATAAACCAACAACATAATTCATATTCAAATATTCCCTCACATGGCTGGTGAGCTTTCGTGAACAAGTGAGAGGAAATACATAAACAGAGAACCAAATAAGTTTTCAGTGATTGGAACATGATTGGAAGGTATCCTTGGTATGCTTGGTGTCTGAAGTGTCCTTGAATAGGCCAATAGTAGTGGCTCCTACCCCATACCTATGCTGTCAAGTTTTGTTCTAGGAATATAAGACAAGCCATCCATTGGTTAATTGCTGATAAGAGTAGCGTACCGCAGTTGTGTATTTTATTTGCATTGCATGTGTCATGAGCAATTGTCATGTTACTCGATATAATAAGTTAAATCACCATTGATGACAGCGCTTTAAAGATTTATATGCAACCACATCAGAAATATATGTGAGGGACGTAAGTGGTTTTCAAGCAGGCAACATGGGTTCAGGCAAGGATATTCATGTGAATCTCAGTTGGTGGGATATATGCAAGATATTTCAGATGAAATGGACAAGGGAGGACAAATTGATAGTGTAGCACTAGATCTGTTAAAGGCGTTTGACAGAGTAAGCCATAAAATGGTAGTAAATAAGGTAAAAACCATTGGAGTGGATGAGAAAGTGATTTGCTGGGTAGAAGAATTTTTAAAAGGTATAAAACTGAAAGTTAAGGTAGGAAACGTAGTATCAAAAGAAGTAGAAGTAAAAATGGGTGTGCCACAGGGTAGCATATTGGGACCATTGCTATTCATTATTCTAATAAATAATTGTGTTGATTGTTTACTATGTGAAATTATATTGTTTGCAGATGACATAATGCTGTATAAAAGAATCAAAACGATAGAAGATTGTAAATAGTTGCAGGGTGATCTGAACAGGATATCTAGTTGGGTTGGTAAACATGGGATGAAGATAAATGCAAAGAAGAGTCAGCTTATTAGATACACAAATAAAAAACAAAAGGTTAATTATGAATATAAGGTGGGGAAAGAATTGCTTGCTGAAGACTTGAAATGTAAATATCTTGGCATTACTTTTGATAACAAGCTTAACTGGGCTGGACACATTGGACAGGTGGTAGGAAAAGTTTTCAAAGTTCTGCACATGTTGGAGAGAGTGATGAGGGGATGTACGGGAGAAGTAAAGGAACTGGGTTACAAAACTTTGGTAAGACCATTGCTCGAATATGGTAATGTAGTATGGGACCCTCATTTTACGTATCAAATACAGTAGTTGGAGAGGGTGCTGCTAGATTTGTTTCTGGAAATTATCGCAGAATGCAATCAGTGACGGATATGATAAAGGAGCTGAAATGGGATTCATTGCAAGACAGGAGGAGGTTGAGGAGGGTCATGGGAGTGTACAGGGCATATACTGGCGATGAGGCATGGAAAGATATTGCAATAGGTATGAAAATTAGTGCATGGAAGGGAAAAGATGACCATGACTACAAGCTGGCACTCGATTTCAGGCACAAGGGTGTAGGAAGATTCTCTTTTTTAGGTAAGGGTGTCAGGGATTGGAATGAGTTACCAACAGAAATGATGAATAATTTACCGAAAACTTTAAAAGAATTTAAAGATAAAAATTTGTTGAGGACAAATGTAGGTTGGTGCAGGATAGGGGGAAGATGGGTGTGTAGGGAAATTGCCACCGGAGCCTGTGCTACATTGCAAAATAAAATTAAAATATATATATATATATATATATACACACACAATATGATAACAATTAAAAAAAGACGCTAAGTAGCGGAAAGGAATCAAATTAGGATAGGGAAATGAGCCCCCAACTACCTTTAGATGATGGATGTGGGGCGCGAACACACAGAAAAGACACAAACACAAATAATAAAGTAATTTTCGGGAAAAAACCCTTCTTCAACAAGAGAACATTATGAGAGGTGGGTGCACCCGGAGACTGCCTCACGGAAAGACCGCCGGTCGACAAAATGGTGGGGGTAAATTCAAACATTGGAAAAGTAGAGGGGCAGTGAATCAGAGCTCATACCCGAGCAAAAATTAATATATTATTATTATTAATATATTATTATTATTATATATATATTTTTTATTTGTATAATATTTTAATTTTTTCAATATATATTATATTTTGATCTTCCTACCAACCAGAAATTAGTTTGGATATTAATTTTTGCTCGGGTATGAGCTCTGATTCACTGCCCCTCTACTTTTCCAATGTTTGAATTTACCCCCAACATTTTGTCGACCGGCGGTCTTTCCGTGAGGCAGTCTCCGGGTGCACCCACCTCTCATAATGTTCTCTTGTTGAAGAAGGGTTTTTTCCCGAAAATTACTTTATTATTTGTGTTTGTGTCTTTTCTGTGTGTTCGCGCCCCACATCCATCATCTAAAGGTAAGTGGTGGCTCATTTCCCTATCCTAATTTGATTCCTATATATATATACATATATTTTACTTTTTATGGAATGTACCAACATAAACTAATTCACTGAAATTTTATTTCTACAGAAGGTAACATGTATGATATAAACATTCATAAGTGACATGATCTCAAATAGAACTGCATTTATTTACAGTGAAATTCATTTTAATACCATAATAACTAATTACATAAGTACATGACACGTGAAAATCTAAACATTATTAGTAGGTACTGTATAGAACATTTTATATGGCTTACTGACTGATGTAGGTACCTGTGCAGAGGTGCATTCAGAGGCTTTGAATGTGGTTGTTTAGTATTTTTAAGATGCTTGTATTAGCTTGACTTGTATGTAAATAGATAGTTACATACAAGTCAAGTTAGGTAACTATGAGACTAACTTTTAGACAAATCTGACAACTCTGTTTTCACACACATCTAAATATTGTATTAGGCTGAAAATGCTGTTTTATGAGTCTGGTGACAATACAGTGTTATGAGATTGGATTTGGAAAACCTTCGAAACCTGATGTGGAATCTAGTGGTTCGCATAAACTATTGGAGATAGAAAATATTCACTGAAAAAAAAGTTATTAAGAATCCTGGGCAATTGCCAAAAATAAAAAGAGAATAAACATTGGAAAATACAATACATACAGCCCCAACCCAAGCTTTATGCAGTTTACTGTCATGGTAAGTGGAACACAACACAACCCCTTCTTTTTTATTTAAGAAACAACCTACAATTATTTATTTTTTTCAGGTTATTTCAAAACCCTCACTCTCTTGCAATAATACCAACTCAATATGAAACAAATATTTCCAAAGAAACATGAGAGTGGATATGAGGGATGGAAAAACTGTAAATTGTAGAAGGAAGTAGCACAAAAATCCAGTAAGTACTTCAAGAAGTCTGCTACTGGAAGTTCGACATGTTCTAAGGAATTACCTACATCAACAAGTACAATAAAATACAAGGTATCCAACACTGATTTAGCACAAGACACCAAGCGTGGGAGGGTACTGGTTCAAATCCCCTTCTGAGCACCCAGATTTGGTTTC